>JAYESA010000006.1:88692141-89282141 GCA_036927795.1 Iris macrosiphon | reverse complement strand
CTTGAGTATCTCAATACCTTGAGATACTCAAGGTATTGAGTATCGGGGCGAGGTATTGGGTTTTTGCCTAGGATTGAGGTTAGAGTTAATTTTATATATATAGTTATATATATATATATATATATATATATATATATATATATATATATATATATATATATATATATATATATATATATATATATATATGTGTGTGTGTGTGTGTGTGTTAGTATATATTATAGAGGGTATAGGCAGGACATATAGTGTTGGTTGAGATATCGGATACCGAGGGTATCCCGGTATCTCAAGGAGGCAAGTTTGAGGGTTTATTAGCTTAATGACCTAGTTTTGACCTAGAATTTTAGGGTCACCCTAGTTTGACCTAGAGTTGACCGTAGTCGACCCGGTTGACCGTCATTGTCAACTTTTGACCTAGATTTGACCTAGAGTTGATTTTTTGGAGCCAGAGTTGACTTTTTGACCCCGATTTCATCGGTTTGACCCGTTTGACCTAGAACAACCCTAGAAGCTTATTTTTAGCTATTTTATATCTGTTTAACTCTTTAGAACCCCGTTTAACCTTATTTTTTCTAATAGGTCCTTGCGACGCCAGTTCGGATCACTAGTTGCTCAGGACGTCAAGCGAGTACATTTTTTGATAGTTTTTATTATCTGATAATTATTATAATTCAGTTTATAGTATAGTATTTTCTGATTTTTCTGGCACAACACGGACTAGTATTTCTGGATTTATTTACTTGCGACACGTATATTTCATGTTTCTGGCCTCTATTTCTGGAATCTCCTATTGGCATCACATCAGGACTCACTACAGGCATCACTCATGTTTCTGGCTGGACTCATACTTGATTTATGTATCAGTTCTTGGATTCACTTGTACTAGTCGGGGAGGAGAAATACTCGAGTAGACATGTAAACATTTCCATCTGGAATCAATAGAATCACCCCCTCTTGTCAAATATGAAATGATAGCAGTCGCACACCCAGTGTGCGGTGAGCCGTATTTATCCCTAGCCGTTTACAGATCAAAATAGGTATTTCAGAGACACCAGTCCATTCTTTCTAGTCTAGACTCTCTTGCACTTCTTGACTGGTCTCACTTATACTTTCTGGACTGGACTCATTACATTTACTCTTGCTGGACTCACTTTACGTCATTGTGCACACACTTGATCTTAGTTTAGATTTCTTGTATCCTGCAGTCATTACTATCTTGCTTCTGATTTTCATGCATCTTTACCTTTATGCACCAGTTGACATATATATATGTATATTTCCTTGTTCATACTTTGTATAATAAATCAGCCTTTTGTATAATAAATCTCTCTCCACCCAATGTAATCTCACGTCTCATATCCATGACATGCAGGATCAAAACTAATGCAACAAGTCATATATTAAGATCTAAGAAAATAATGTCCAAGTCATGAAATATGTATCCTATATAGAACCACCTTGAATATTTTAGGAAAATTCTGTTCTCATGATCTGTGTCAGGTGTCCTTGGTATAATGTACTTGATATGGCAAGTACGAGCATGTAAATGTCACAATATCCATCTCTAGATGACGTTGCACAACCCCGCGTACGGTGTTGGCACCCGACTACTAATCGGACGCTAAGCAAGTCACACGGCCCTAGGGTTAATCATGCACAACAGTATATATATATATATATATATGCCTAGGGAATAAGTAACAAGAACTGCAAATTTTGGCAAGGTACACTTGCCTGGTGTTTGGTTTCCAACTGTGGCTCTGTTATTCGTGAAATCTCCAGGAACGTCTCTGGATGCTGAAACAAACATTACTATCATACTCAGTAGATATCAAATAGCAAGAAATGTCTGTCCTTGAGTCCAATTTGGAGACAAGGGCAAAAATGACAATTTTGGGTCAAAGCGGGGTCCACATGTGGCCAACTTTGCACCAAAAAATGCGTCAGGGTCAAAGGTCTCCAAATTTACCAAACTTAGTGTCAACAGGTCAGGAACGATGATACGAACTCAACAGAACTTTCAGAATTAGATTTCGATGAGCCGGTCACAAAATCGCCCGTCAAGTGGAGCCTATGGGGCCCACGACACGCGATTTTGTCAACGTTCTCAGAATCGAACCAAACTTGGGTCACATGACCAGCGTATCGCTTCGAGTCTGATGGCACAAGTTTTATTTCGATCCGACGTGTGTACACAAAGTTATGACGCATTCCAGAACTGACGGATACGGGACGGTGTCCGTGGATACGCGTTGATTTCGGTGTGCACGCACATCCGAATCGACTTCTGCGAAATCCTACACGTCCGTATCAATGGCACGCACGTATCGGTGAAGACCGCGTGCGACCAAGTCGTCCCATTTGGCGGGACGTACTCAGTTCCGGGGTGAAACAGGGCGTTGGTTTTCCTGTTTTTGGATCGCGGTTCGCGATCGCCACAGGACGCGATGCACCGAGCGGGTTGTACGGGCACCGAGAGGGTCACACAGGGTTCGCGATGCAACAGACGGAATCAAAAAATGGGTCAACGAGCAGAGAGAACGGGTTACCTGAACAGGGCTCCGAAAACTGAATTCTCGTGTCCGCGAGCGACACGAGACACTGACACAGCTCAGTGGGACACGGCTAGGGTTTAGGGCTTGGGGAGGCACTGCCGGAGCTCCGATGGCTCGGGGCGGCACTGCGGCGGGGGAGGCCGGCCGGAGGGGCTAGGGTGGTGCGGCGGCACTAGGAGGCGGCGCAGGCGGCTCGGGGAGGCGGCGCAGGCGGCTCGAGGTGCTGCGGGGTCGGCTCGAGCTCGGTGAGGGGCGGAACCGGTGGGCGGAGCGGCCGGGGCTAGTCGGAGGAGAGCTGAGAGGAAGGAGGGGAGGTTGGCACCAGAGGAGCGGTGGTCGGGGTGGATTAGGTGGCCGGAGAAGGAGGAGTTTGGGGGCTTATATAGGCGGGGCGCGGCCGGGAGAGGCGGAGGAGGGGGCCGACATGGCCGCGGGGGTCGGGCGAGGTGGCTGGGCGGAGCGGAGCATGGCGGGCGGGGCGTCGGTGGACGCGGGCGGCGAGCGGGTCGTGCGGGGGGGAGAAGGTCGAAGCGGGTTTCGGGTGCGGCCGGGTGCGTGGACCCGACCCGACCTTCTAGGCAGAATGGGTTCGGGTGCGGGTCGGGTTCGGTCGGACGGACCCGACCCGACCCGTTAGCCAAACGGGCTGGGCTTGGTTGGGCTGGGCATGGGCTGGGCTCGGTTTGGGCTGGGGTTTAAAAATAATAAAAAAATAATAAAAAAATAAAAAGCAGTTTTGCGGTGATTAAAAATAGGTCCGGGGCCCAATAAATTCCCAGAAAATTACCCTAAGTCCAGTTTTTTATTTTACACCATAAAATATTATTTTCATAATATTTTAATATATTTTAAAATCATTTAATTTTATTAAATGCCAAAATATCCTGGTTTTTAATTAGTAAAAATTCCCGAAAAATCCGAGAAAATTCTAAAAAATCCAGTTTTAAAATATTAAAAAATCAGGGGGTTTGCATATATATATATATCTATATATATATATATTGATGTTATATATATAGTAGTATATATATAAATATATATATATAGATAGTTAGCTAGTTAGCTAGTGTTAGTGAGGGGTAAGACTTGAGTATCTCAATACCTTGAGATACTCAAGGTATTGGGTATCGGGGCGAGGTATTGGGTTTTTGCCTAGGATTGAGGTTAGAGTTAATTTTATATATAGTTATATATATATATATATATATATATATATATATATATATATATATATATATGTGTGTGTGTGTGTGTGTGTGTGTGTACTAGTATATATATAGAGGGTATAGGCGGGGCGTATATCGTAGGTTGAGATATCGGATACCGAGGGTATCACAATATCTCAAGGAGGCGAGTTTGAGGGTTTATTAGCTTAATGACCTAGTTTTGACCTAGAATTTTAGGGGCATCATCGTTTGACCTAGAGTTGACCGTAGCCGACCCGATTGACCGCCTTTGTCAACTTTTGACCTAGAGTTGACTTTTTTGACCCATAGTTGACTTTTTGGACACATAGTTGACTTTTTGACTCCGATTTCACCGATTTGATCCGTTTGACCTTGAACAACCCTAGAAGCTTGTTTTTAGCTATTTTATATCTATTTAACTCTTTAGAACCCCGCTTAATCTTGCTTTTCGTAATAGGTCCTTGTGATGCTAGTTCGGATCGCTAGTTGCTCAGGACGTCAGGCGTGTATATTCTCTGATAGTTTTTATTATCTGATAATTATTATGATTCAGCTTCTAGTATAGTATTCTTTGAGTTTTCTGGCATGACACGGACTAGTATTTCTGGATTCATTTACTTGTGATACGTATATTTTATATTTTTGGCCTCTATTTCTGGAATCACCTACTGGCATCACATTAGGACTCACTACAGGCATCACTCATATTTCTGGCTTGACTCATACTTGATCTACGTGTCGAATCTTGGATTCACTTGTACTAGTCGGGGCGGAGAAATACTCGAGTAGACATATAAATATTTCCATCTGGAATTACTGGAATCATCCCCTCTTGTCTAATATAGAATGATAGCAGCAGCACACCCAGTGTGCGATGAGCCGTACTTACCCCTAGTCGTTTACATGTCGAAACAGGTATTTCAGAGATACGAGTCCATTCTTTCTAGTCTGGACTCTCTTGTACTTCTTTACTGGTCTCACTTATACTTTCTGGACTGGACTCATTATATTTACTCTTGTTGGACTCACTTCACGTCATTGTGCATACACTTGATCTTAGTTGCATACACTTGATCTTAGTTTAGATTTCTTATATCCTGCAGTCATTACTATCTTGCTTCTGATTTTCATACATCTTTATCTTTATGCACCAGTTGACATATATATATGTATATTTCCTTCTTCATACTTTATTTTCTTCACCTTGTGCTACTTGCTACAACTGCTTTATCATTTTTATCATTTAACTAGAACTGCTGTTAGAGGTATACTTGCTCTAATCCTGAATGGATATATTTTTAGAGGATCTAGAAGATTGGTACCCGATATTTTATGGATCTCAGCCTGTCGATGGTGCAGACAGGGACCCCCTAGTTCAGGAGTAATTTCCAGGTTGGTAGCCGGGATCACTAGGACCTCAGTTGTATTTATTAGCTTTTGGTACCAAATTTGTCTCCGGCTTTTGGTTTGAGACTTGTATTATATTTGATTCTGGATATTGTTATATTATTATAATTATTATTATTGTTGTTGTCTTTAGTAGTAGTTATTGGTTAGACTTTGTAGTTATTAAACTTCTTTTTTATCTTATCGTGCTTAGATTCGTGATTGAATACTTGTGTTATCTTTATCATATTGCTTCTCCGTTTAGAGTTGAGATCTTGACAGGTACCTATATTGTTGTGTGAGATTGTTAGCTAGATAGTAGACCTAGACAGCGTTCTACCGCCGATGCTGTGGCGTAGGCTGGACGTACCCATGACTCATGCCCAATTTTTTGGTTGCGGGTCATGACAACTTGGTTGCCCATGCCCAGGCCTCCTCAACGGTGGAAGAAACCATGCGGCAGAACTTGGTTTTTCGTATTTTAGGCTTGACGACGGAAGGCGCTGCTTGCTGCAATAAGTCTGGGACCAGATCTGGGTGGACCCATATGATCTTGCCCTGAGGCATAGTGGAGGTGTCAGTCTGGATGCTTGGTCACGAGCTGGGGGGAGATTGACTACCTCTATTATTGCCCATGGGATCGGTGTGACTCAGACCTGGGCTTCCGTTGCGAAAAAGTTATCGAACTGGAGGGATACCATGTTGGCGGCAACTGTTACGTTGTCGAAGTCCAAAGAGAGAGAATTGGTATCGATAAGACGCTGGATGTACCGCTTCAAAATATAGCAATGCCACATTGGGTGGTGGACGTAGTGGTGGAAGTAACAATACTTTGGGTGTCATGCCCCAGTCCCAAAATACGTAGGACTAGGAATACGTAAGCATGCCAGCCGTATGTATATGGCAACTCCTATATATGGATACCATAATACACACGTACACTGTAATATGAAAAATAATTGATAAGTGGCATATAATTATCACAAGTCACAAGGCATAACTAAATCCTATCCACAGAATCAAATAGGAATAAATAACCAATCTACTATATAACAGAATCTCAATAAAAAGTATCAAAGAATGATAGTCGGGTGGAAATAAATCCACTGCCAAACTAGAATATAAGAGTAAACAAGATAAGAACATCTAATGAACAATGAGACTCGAAAAGAAGACCTCCTCGAAATAGATAAGTAGCAAGTCCTGATCCGTGCTCCTGTGAATAGTCAAGATCATCTACACCTGGAAAGGGACCAGGTTCTCAGAGGGACGTAACAAGATACATAGAAGCATGCCAATTGAATACAGTAAACATGCAATATAGTCAGAAAATATATAAGTATGATGTACAAGACAATCTATATGAATGCATAATAAGGATAACTTTTTGACGTATGGGCATGGGTAGGCTACTCGATCTAAACCTCACAACTCACACACACGGCAGGGACATCAGAAATTGATATACCTCGGGGGTAGCGACCAGCGCGACACCAGAAATCGACATACCTCGGAGGTAGCGACCAGTGTGACACACTACCGTAGTGCGTGCTAGATACTATGGTTTACCAGAGTGCTTATAGCCCATACACCTAATGATTGTCCTCCCCTCCCATGATACTATGTGTCAAGTATGTGTCAACATATATAGTATATAATTATGATTGAAAGAAAAACACACATGCAATGAAAATATAAAAATATAATAAGCATACAAAGTACTGTAAGCAATTTGGCAAGATATCTTCCGTGGCAAGAGAGCTGCAAAGTGTAACGTCCAGGAGTCAAGCACACAGGATCAAAAACTACGACCTCAGAATGAACGTCTCCGGATACTGAAATAAATATTACCAGCATTCCCAGAATAAGAGATATAGCTAGAAGATACTACCCTTTCATCCAATTTGGACACAGGGGCAAAACGATAATTTTGGGTCAAAGCGGATCCACATGTGGCCCATTTTGCACCAAAAAGTGTGCCAGGGGTAAAGGTCGCTAAAAGGGACAAATTATAGGTCAAACCAATTCTAAACGTCAATATGAACTCAATGGTACGTCCAATTTTGGATTCTGGTGAGCCAAACACAATTTTGTCCAAAAAGTCAACCGTAGGGTCCGCAAATAGGCAGCTTGGTCAACTATCTCATAATCGTGTAAAACTTGGGTCACAGGACCAGCGTGATACCATGAATCCAAGGACTTAATTTTTGTCGTATTCTGACGAGCGTACACTAAATGGTGCGGTATTTTGTAAAAGTCACGATACGGGAACTTTTTGCGGATACGGGTTGATTCCTATGCGCGCATGGTCTAAATCAGTTTTTATGAAAGCCCACACATCTGGACATACTATACGCACCTTTCGGTGCAATTGGTATACGATGGGACGGTCCCGTTTGGCGGGACACGCTCCGTATCACAAATTTTATCATTTAAAAACAAGTTTTTTTGGATTTCTAACCTAATTTAATTCTGGATATAATACCAAATAAAATAATATAATTAATAGGAATTAATTTTGGTTAAATGGTCTTCACATAGCAAAAAGAAAATTTGGATTTTGATGCCTGTGGTGGGAGTTATGAGTCCATAAACGTGGGTCATTGCAGTAATTTTTCTGAAGTTAAAGTTGTGGATTTTTTATAACTTGGTTTTGATTTTCACCTAGGGTTACACATTGATTGAAGAAAACTAATATACAGAGTTGGAAGAGGGATAGGTCATGAACATACCGGTGAAGACGGGATTGAATTTGTTCACGAGATGGAGCGAGAATCAGCGCCTGAACAGGGGTACGCTGTTGTAGTTTCCTGTCGCGGCCTGCGCGGGATCTCGCATGGGCGAGCTGTGGTGTTGGGCTCTAGCGATGGCGACGGTGTCATGGAGGTCGGCGACGGTCTGGGTAGTCGGCAAGTAAGGGTTTAGGGTTAGGGTTTTACAATGAAGGTTATATATAGAGAGAGAGGAAGAGGGCGGATGAGAACAGGGAGAAGCTCGCACCGGGGGGAGGGGGTCGGGTTTGCTACTGTTCCTGTTGTGGGCTATTAGGGAATGGGTTAGCGGTTAGTTGTTGGTCTTAGGGGTTAGGGTTATGGGTAGTTAAGGGTATTTAGTATTAGGTTTTGATTTAATTTTTTTCCTTTTCTTTCTTTCCTTTTCTTTATTCATTCAATTACTTATATATATATATATATATATATATATATATATATATATATATACATACATATAAATATATATATATATATAAAATTCCAAAAAATTATATTTGTGCTTAAAAATAATCTTTCATCCGTCCACAAGGTCGCCTACATAAAATAAAATAAGGTAAAATAATAGTTTGCTCCATAAATTTCTAAACGCATATTTACCTAATAATTAAATTTTAATAAATTTATATTTTCTAATAAGTAATAATTAATATAAGTAAATTAATTAATTAATTAATTAATTTATACGGTTTTTAAAATTAGGGGTTTTACATTCTACCCAACTTACAAAAATTTCGTTCTCGAAATTGACACTAACCCATATTCGTAATCAATCACTATCGCTATTACACTTCTTTGCTATCAAGCAGTGCTTCCTAAAAGTCATGGTCAGTCATTCTACCACTATTCTATTATCCTCTAATTCATCTATACTACATAACTTACAGGAGTTCTACTAGTAGTCACAGTCTCTTGAGGCTATTGTCTAGGTGGTAGGACAAATTTATTCATTGGATCGAGAATTTTAGGATACCTGTCTGGAATCTCATAACCATGATTTTTCTTTGTAACCATCAAGTATCGTAGTCTAATACTGCCATGCTACCTGGCCAGTATGTCTACAAATAATTTGACTACTCTACTATAATGATCTAGCTGCAGCTGTCGCTACCTCGCCAACGATTTATCATAGTCATCAGTTTGTAACAAGTGCCTTCAACTGTTTCCTAAGGTTAGTCTAAGTTTTAGGGCAACAGTTAAGGTCTTGGCTAACTTATAAAACTATTATAAGTATAAACTAATTCAATAATCCAACTAATTCCTATTAGACTAAAGGATGTTATACATGATTTTAAAATGATAAAAGGATACATATATTGCTATAGTATATATATATAAGGGTTATCATTATTTACTCATCTTTTAGTTATCAATCATTTACTAAACCATTTATGTTTTTAACTAACAAAATAAGGGTGAGGTTGAAGTAATTCAAATAATTCATAATGGCACAAAAGTATACGACTATGATAGGAAGAGTTAAGTACGAGATAAGAAATAGATATAGAAGAGAAGATGAGCCACCCAAAGGAGCGAGATGGTGATAGGGAAAGAATACTACTACTGCTACTCGCGTCATCTATTAGCATCACGTGTATGCCATCTGGGCAGAATATTAATATATCCTTATATATGCTAAACTACCTTATATATAATTCTACGTCTACTATGCACCTAAGATCTTGTGTCATAAAGGGGTCATGAGTATACAATTACAAATATAACTAAAGGTCGTACCTGTATCTACGACTTCTTATACCTGCGTTTCCTTATTTGTCATCTTGAGTGATTGGCCTATGGGGTATATCTAGTACTATCCGTGTATCAAACTTATACTAAGCATGAACGTTCGTCTTTCTGAAATAGGGGAAGACGAAAAACAATAATAAAAAATTCAATGAGGAGGTGATAGAATACAAGTACGGGATTCAAAGGGATTAGAGAATTAAAAAGGGAGTGGCCAAGGCAGTTGTGGATTGAAATCTTATTTTGGTAAATTTCTATTCGTATATTCACATCAGAATAGTTATGTACCTGACATGATATGCTCTGACCAGTCTAGAGGGCAAGTATATTCGTCTAACAAGTTGAGTCAACTATATCTCAATCCATAAAAAGTAGTGATACGAAGAGCGAACCAAGCACACGAAGGTTGATCAGACAATAATGCACTGATTCTGATTTAGATAATGTATTAGTGTGGGCCCCCAATAATACATATGTCATAAACAAGCTTGATAAAAGAATAAGCTTGTAAAACTAGGCTATAATAGCAGCATAATTCGAGGTGGTATAGAAAATATAAGTACGTTGGATTATGATGAGGAAGATATAAAATAATTTAAGTTCACCAAGAAGATCAGCGTTGTGCCTCTACAGTTTCTATAATAATTCCTTGTCAAGGTCTATAATCGACCAAATAGGTGTATGAGCCTCTAAGTTCTACAGTCTAGATAAACACTAACTTCTTATGCAAGTCTATAGTTGGTGTCATTCATTTATACTCTATTAATTGGTCAGAAGGACTATGTGATACTAGGTTATGAGGCATACTACCAAACTTACAAAAATTTAACTAATAGTGTTATTGAATACTAGGGTGTATATACCTAGTACAAGGCACCTTCCTAACCCTATTAAGTACGAAAGAAAAGATAAGATTGATGTTGTGAAAGGATCAAGCAAGATGCGATGCAAGCAATCAATTAAGAATGCGGAACAAAATCAAGGGAGGTGATAAATAAGTGGATGAGATCCTATATTCTAATCCTATGCACAGGCTTGCTCGGTACAGTAACATAACCGAGACAATATGCTCTCGACCTGCATAGGACACCACAAAAATATGTCATATCCCAGTCCCAAAATACATAGGACTAGGAACACGTAAGCATGCCAGCCGTATGTATATAGCAACTCCAATATATGGATACCATAATACACACGTACGCTGTAATATGAACAATAATTCATAAGTGGTATATAATTATCATAAGTCACAGGGAATAACTAAATCTCATCCACAGAATCAAATAGGAATAAATAACCAATCTATTATACAACAAAATCTCAATATGAAGTATCAAAGAATGATAGTCGGGTGGAAACAAATCCACTACCAAACTAGAATATTAGAGTAAACAAGATAAGAACATTTAATAAACAATGGGACTTGAAAAGAAGACCTCCTCGAAAGAGATAAGTAGAAAGTCCTGATCCGTGCTCCTGCGAATAGTCAAGATCATCTACACCTGGAAAGGGACTAAGTTCTCAGAGGGACGTAACAAGATACATAGAATCATGCCAATTGAATACAATAAACATGCAATATAGTCAGAAAATATATAATTATGTTGTACAAGACAATCTATATGAATGCATAATGAGGATAACTTTTTGACATATGGGCATGGGTAAGCTACTCGATCTAAACCTCACAACTCACACACACGGCAGGGACATCATAAATTGATATACCTCGGGGGTAATGACCAGCACGACACCAGAAATCAACATACCTCGGGGGTAGCGACCAGCGAGACACACTACCGTAGTGCGTGCTAGATACTACGATTTACCCGAGTGGTTATAGCCCATACACCTACTGATTGTCCTTCCCTCCCATGATACTATGTGTCAAGTGTGTGTCAACATATATATAGTATATAATTATGACTGAAAAAAAATACACATGCAATGAACATATAAAAATATAATAAGCATGTAAAGTACTGTAAGCAATTTGACAAGGTATCTTGCCTGTCAAGAGAGTTACAAAGTGTAACGTCCAGGAGTCAAGCACACAGGATCAGAAACTATGGCCTCAGAATGAACGTCTTCGGATGCTAAAATAAACATCACCAACATTCCCAGAATAAGAGAAATAGCTAAAAAAATACTACTCTTTCGTCCAATTTGGACACAGGGGCAAAACGGTAATTTCGGGTCAAAGCGGGTTCCACATGTGGCCCACTTTACACCAAAAAGCGTGTCAGGGGTAAAGGTCTCTAAAAAGGACAAATTATAAGTCAAACTAATTTTAGACGTCAATACGAACTCAACGGTACGTCCAATTTTGGATTCCAGTGAGCCAAACATAATTTTGTCCAAAAAGTCAACCGTAGGGCCCACAAAAAGGCGGCTTAGTCAACAATCTCAAAATTGCATGAAACTTGGGTCACAGGACCAGCGTGATACCACAAATCCAATGGCACAAGTTTCGTCATATTCTAATGAGCGTACACTAAATGGTGTGGTGTTTTGCAAAAGTTACGATTCGGGGACTTTTTGCGGAAACGGATTTGATTTCGACGCGCACACGCATCCGAATCAGTTTCCATGAAAGTCCACATGTCTGGACATACCATACGCGTCTTTCGTATAATTGGTACACGACGGGGAGGTCCCGTTTGGCGGAACGCGCTCCGTATCACAAATTTTATCATTTAAAAATAAGTTTTTTAGATTTTTAACCTAATTTAGTTTTACATGTAACATGAAATAAAATAATATAATTGACAGGAATTAATATCGGTTATATGATCTTCATATAGCAAAAAGAATATTTAGATTTGGATGCCTATGGTGGGAGTTATGAGTCCATAAAAATGGATAATTGCAGTAGTTTTTCTGAAGTTAAAGTTGTGGTTTTTTTTCCAACTTGGTCTCAATTTTTACCTAGGGATATGCGCTGATCGAAGGAAACTAATATACAGAGTTGGAAGAGGGATAGGTCTTGAACATGCCGGTGAAGACGGAGTCGAATTTGGTCACGAGATGGAGCGAGAATCAGCGCCTGAACAGGGGTACGCTCCTTATTTTCCTGTCATGGCGTGCGCGGGATCTTGCACGGGCGAGCGGAGGTGCTGGGCTCCGACGGCGGCGGCAGTGTCATGGAGGTCGGTGGCGCTCTGGGTAGTCGGCGAGTAAGGGTTTAGGGTTAGGGTTTTACAATGAAGGTTATATATATAGACGAAGAGGGCGGATGAGAACAGGGGGAAGCTCGCGCGGGGGGGGGGGAGGGGGAGTTAGGTTTGTGTGCTATTAGGGAATGGGTTAGCGGTTAGTTGCTGGGCTTAGGGTTGTGGGTATTTAAGGGTATTTAGTATTAGGTTTTGATTTAATTTTTTTTTCCTTTTCTTTCTTTCCTTTTCTTTATTCATTCAATTACTTATATATATATATATATATATATATATATATATATATATATATATATATATATATATATATATATATAAAATTCCAAAAAATTATATTTGTGTTAAAAATAATCTTTTATATATATAGATATATATATATACATATATACACACACACACACACACACACACACACACATATATATATATATATATATATATATATATATATATATATATATATATATATATATATATATATATATATATATATATATATATAATTCCAGAAAATTATATTTGTGTTAAAAATAATCTTTTATCCGTCCACAAGGTCTCCTACATAAAATAAAATGAGGTAAAATAATAGTTTTCTCCATAAATTTCTAAATGCATATTTATCTAATAATTAAATTTTAATAAATTTATATTTCTAATAACTAATGATTACTATAAATAAATTAAATAATTAATTAAATAATTTATACTATTTTTAAAATTAGGGGTTTTGCATTGGGTTATTTATGTCTACCACTTCCGGCTGGCGTTTAACATCGGAGAGCCAAAGTTTTCCTCCATTTATCAGTATGTTGAAGATGGGCATGCCATCATCATCCTCGAAAGATTAAATCTCCTTTGGTTTTGGAGCTTTTGCCTGTTTTTGCTTAGGCCTCTTGGTTACGTTGGCGACCATAGCCTATTTCCCTTTTTTCGTCGCGGCTGTTGTTGCCGCCATTTTTTTGTTGGGATATCTCCCTCCATCATCGGCAACAGGGATCTGTATGCCCAAAAGTCGGGTGTCCTTGACCTTCTTCTAGGCACCGATAATATTTATAATGAATATCATCCAATCTTTAAGCTGGATATTACCCATCCAGAGGCTGACTGTCGGAAGTAGGTTTCTCTGGCACTTCTCCATCAGCGTCGTCTCAGGATTGCCAGGAGACAGCCTCACCACAACTTGTCAGAACCGGTCGATATAATTTTGTGCAAGCACCCTTTCTCCCCCGGTGTCATCCATCAGAGAGGACATCGTCATATCATTTTCTGCCTCATAGAATCTTTTGAGGAAGAGACTCTTGATATCATCGAACGATGATATACAGTTATCTGAGAGGCTACAGAACCAATCAAAAGCTACCCCGGAGAATGTCCCAATGAAGAGCCTGGTGAGAATAACATCATTGTGGGGTAGATGCCACGTTGTTGTCTCGAAGTAGCTTATGTATCGGCGAGGGGAGGACTTCCCCTCGAATGTGTCAATATTAAAGGGTTTGTACTTGGGTAGATATGGTATATTCCTCCATTCCAACGGATATGGTTGATGCACTCCGAGATCGAGGAGTGAGTCCCAATTGCCCATAGAATCCAGGCGGACTCGGAGTTCTCGGACCTCCCTCATTGCTTTCCTAGCTTCATCTATCACGGGAGGAGCAGACGATCCTGGTAGAGCATGACGGCCGCCAACAGGGGACGGTTGCATTTGAATCAGCATTAGTTCTAAGGTCTTGACCTAAGGCCCTTAGTGGTTGGGAAGCTACAGTCGCCTTGACGTCTAACACTGCTTGGGTCAAGGCTTGCATGGACTCGCTCATAGTGTGCATCATGGCTTCAAGGATCTCGAGGCACTGTCGGTCACTGGGGCCTTCGTGGTCGTCCTCTGCCATTTGTGTCATTCTTTCATGAAACCAATAGGAAGGGATGGGTCACATAGCACTTTTTGCCTCAGATTCTTGCGGTGAATAGTCGTCGGGTAGAGCTAGTAGTGCTGCATTATACTCGGACTATGATGGAACACTACCCCCAGCGTAGGAGGCTATGTCTCCTTGGTGAGGGTGGCTACCCCCGGGGTCTGTTCCTTGAGAATCGCTAGCTTCTCAAAATGTCGGATTGTTGTAAAGGTCTGGGGGATTATGACCCCCATCTTGTGCAACCCCCAGTAGTTCTAAGAAAGAACTACCCCCAGCGGCTGGGAGCTTCTTCTTTGAGCAGGTGCTCTGGAAAACACCTTCTGCAGGTCTTGCTGCTGGTCCTCCTGGTAGTCACCTTTGCAATGCACTGGTAGAGAGTGATGGACTGGAGGTACCCGACTTTTTTCCTCCCTTGGTGGCAAAAACCCTCCGATTCGAGTAGCATGAGGTGAATGGCAGCTCCTCCTCCTCTGGTACTTGCACCGGATCTACGGGTTGTTGCTGGATAGTTACTTTCTGGTACAGTCGTTGGAAGGTCGACTGTCTGCTTGTAGGTGTTGCCACTTTGTTGCAGCAAAAAATTGATAATGATCTTGGCACAGTGATGCCCTAGAGAGGACATTTCCCCGGCCGTCATTGTTTTCCTCGCCTTGCGCTTGTGATTGATCACATTACGTAAGTCAAGCAAGGGTTGTTCCACCTTTGTACCCTTTTTGTGTGTCACTACCATTTTTTCTGGGAAATAGTATTTTAGTAATTTTATAATTAATTAAATATTGTGCATGCTAAATAATTATTTATTGTATTATTTAATTGTTGCTAAAATTTAGTTATTTATTTTGGACTTGTGTTAGTGGGCCTAACTAGTTATTTAGACTCATGAACCAACATGTATTAATTGTTAGAATTGAGCCCATTAGAAAGCCCATTAATTTGGAGGATAATTAATTTAATTAAACCATTAGACTAGAAGCTTCTCTCCTTATTATTTTTTAATGAGAGGCCCCAAGAGGTATAATGGACATTACATAGTGACTTGGGGAAGAGGTAAGGGGGGCTGGCCTATTGAAGAAGTGGGGAAGTTTCTCTCTCCTTTTTTTATTTGAAAACTAGATCTAGAATTTTTCTCAACCAAATTCCTTTATTCCACATCATTTTTTCTA
Source organism: Iris macrosiphon (assembly GCA_036927795.1). Lineage (NCBI taxonomy): Eukaryota > Viridiplantae > Streptophyta > Magnoliopsida > Asparagales > Iridaceae > Iris > Iris macrosiphon. Next base: position 89,266,247 of record JAYESA010000006.1, on the reverse strand, counting down.
CCAAATTTTATCCCAATTCCTTCCCAAATCACTATTGGAGACTAGTGGAGCAAGGATCTAGAAGGAGGAAGCAAGGATCTACAAAGAGGAGCAAGAATCTATAAGTTGGAGGCCAATTTTATCATATTTGGAGGTTGTATTGGGAATCCATCTCCCAATCGGTATAATTTAGTTTTTCCCCTTAATTTAAGTTCTAAATCTGAGATTAAACTATGAGAAATCAACCCATATGCATAGGTTATCCATAGAATTTGGTTTTGTGTTCATAGGAGGCCTATTTAGAAAGTTATGGTACATTTTGTATCAATTTTGGGAGAATTACGAGATTAACATTTGTTGTGTATGTCAATTGGTCCTATAGATCAATTTGGTATGTGCTTGTATGTTTGGGGTTAGTGTCGTGTCCACAATTGGGTACGTGTAGGTCGTATCCCAATAATTTGGTGATACGTATTAATTTGGGGGTTTTTCCTCCGACACGGGACTTTGTGCATATCATATTTTGACACAGACACGTAGATTTGTGTTTGACTCTTCGTATTGTTCATAAATAATATATTAGACTTGTTCATGTCCTTCGGGGTATGTTTGGATGTGTGGTGGACTCGTGTCGCAAGTGTATCCTAGATCTAGTGGGATACGGGTTTGATACGCTCCATGTGTTTGTGCAATTATTTCTAGATCTATTTCTCTTTTGTTCTTAGTCATTGTGATGTGTAATCATATGTATGTATATATATTTTTATTATAAATATATATTAGTGTGTCATAGATCTATGTATCTATTTTACCTATATATATATAGTAGCTATTCTTCTATATATGTAAGAGCTATTAAATATTGTAGTATATATATAAATATTATAGTATGTATATATATGCATATGTTAAGTGTATATATATATATATATATATATATATATATATATATATATATATATATATATATATATATATATATATATGTTGTTATATATATACTTATATGTTATATGTATATATATTGTGTATGATTATATATATGTGTACGTATATGTGAAGTTATATATATAATATATATGTTACTATATATGTGTATGTTATGTTATATGTATTTATTGTGTACATATATGTATGTGGAGGGGCATGTGTGTATATATATTTATTAGTTGTAGTTATATATATATATTAGTATATATATATTGTGTATGTATTATATATAAGTGTGAGAGAGGGGAGAACAAGGGGGTTTTGTGACAGTTTTTCTGCGACAGCAGCAATATAACAGCAGCAGCAGCAGGGGATCTTGCAACAGCAGCCGCAGTAGCATTTGCAACAACAGCAAAAATAGCAATAGCAGCAGCAATAGCGACGACAGCAGTACAGCAACAGCGACAGCAACAGTTCAGCAACAGCGACAGCAGCAGAAAACCGTCGCGATAACAGCAGTAACAGCTGTAGTATCAGCAGCGTATTAACAGCTACAGCGACGGAAGCGATAGTTTTTAGCGACAGATCTGCGGTTATATATATATTTATATTATGTATTTAATTATAATATATATATATATGGTATTAGTATATATTTATATATATTCCTAATTGTTAATTATGTTTTAGTATACTATATTTACAATAATTAGTTGTAGCATATAATTATTAATGGGTAGTTAGTATATATATGAAGTTGTGGCTTTTACCTTGAGATACCAAGGTAAGTATCAAGGTATTTGGGGATACCTAAGGTATTGGGTTTGGGTATCAAGATTAAGGTTTAGTATTGCGATACCAAGTTGGTTCGAAACCAAGGTATACTTTTAGCATTTATAATTAGGATTTTATATATTTAATATTGTTTGATATATGTATATGTGATGTTTATCTCTTTTGTTGCGTATCCTGAGATATAGTATCCTAGTATCCTAAATTTAGCTTGTATGACCTAGTTCATAGTGTATGAACCCAACATCTTTGAGATAGACTCATGCAACCTAGAAATAGGTAGTTTGACCAAGTTGACCAGTTTGACTTAGAGTTGACCTAGTTTGACTATTTTGACTTAGAAATGGCTCTTTGACCTAGAAGTTGACTAGATTAACTTATTTTCTTTTTGAAACCTTGTGTTGATGTTATATTCTATATCTAGGTCTTCGAGGCACCGTATCAGACATCTATGAGGCTATTCACCGAATTTCAGGCGAGTACATTCTCTGATAGTTTCTCATTTATGATATCCTCTATATTCATTGCATCTAGTATAGATATTATTATTTTCTTGACATGATGGTTACACGGATTGGTATATCCGAATCTCGTCATGAGATACTACTCCTTGGTATATGGTTTATCTTGTGCAAGTCTTGTTTCATTGATTATCTTGTACATGTACAAACACTAATTCTCGGGAAGACTAGCTATCTTCTTGGGGAATCTCGTGCCATAGCATACCATGGTTGGATCTACTATACCAGTCGGGGGTGGAGAGTATTTTAGTGTAGATATGTGATCATACCCTCCTTGTGCATGTCTTGTTCCTTGTGAGTGTTGATCATACACCGCAGGTATGATTAACCAGGCCATTATACTCTTGTACAAGTTCCCAAGTCGATCACATATTAAGCTAGTACTCACACACTTAGTCATTAGTATTCTTGTTCATTTTTATATTGTTCATTATTGTATTTATTCTAGTATTTCCTTATTGTATATCTCTTATATCTATTGTACATCTTGTATATTCACATATATTTACTGTTATATAGTTTTTATCATTTATTAGAACTGTTGTGAGAGATGTACTCTGCTCCTTTCCTGATTGGATATATTTTTCCCAGATGACACTAAGGAGTGGTACCCTACAAATTATGGACCTCAGGATGTTGTGGGTTTAGAGTCAGAGACTCTGGCTCAGGAGGTACTTCTCCCAACCGAGACAGATGACCCAGGACTTGTAGCTTCTTGGTATTCTTGTACTGGATTTGTATCCCGCTTAATTTTGTTAGTATTCTTTCAGACTCATTGATTTCATACTCATGACTTATATGTGACTATTCTATTCTGTATTATATTCGTGCTCGTTTCTATCTTAGATCTGTGATTGAGTATATTGTTATTATTGGTGGTTCATTATATTGCTAGATAGATTACCCAGACAATAATTTACCACCGATTCTGCAGCGTAGGCTGGGCGTTGTTCCCGACTTACATCCCTACATCGGGTGCGGATGGTGACACATTTTTAGTGTTGGCCCATGCGGGTCTCTTCGAGGTCGCAATTAGTGTAATTCGTAGTGATGCTCTTATTTGAGTGCTATTACGAGCCTATTTCAGGATATAGGATATAGGCTATAGGTTGAGAATACTCAATCACATCTAGGAAAAAAAAATCTTTTGATTCATTCAACTATTCTCCTATGATATTAATACTTGATCTCTCAAACTGTCCTTTCTCTGAGTGTCTTAAATCATGTTCCATATTGATTATTTCTTTCGTTTTGTCTCAGAATGTCGCATAAGACTAGATCACAGCAGGGGAGAGCAGCTCTGAGAGGTCTGCTATATCCCGAGGGCCTGCACCAGTCACTTCTCCGGTGATTGGAGTGTCAGCTACTTTCGGAGGTCCACCACATACCCAGAGGGTTGTGCCAGCTGTATCTGAGGGACTTCTACCTCCACCTTCCGTGCCAGCAGAGTCGGCACAGATGTTTATACTATTTTGTGAGATGCTCGAGGCACAGAGGGCTCAGTCTGAGGCACATCAGTGGCATACCGACATTTTATGGTAAGGCATCGAGAGTGCTTATCAGCTTGCTCGTGCCATAGTAGAGAGAGGAATTCTGGTCCAGCAACAGGTTGCTTCTCAGGTTGCTCAGCTTCGGCCAGGCAATATTCAGGACTTCAAGAAGTTGGAGACTAGGGTCTTCAAGGGGACGGAGGGCATCGTCTATGCTGATAATTGGCTCGAGGACATTGAGCGTCTTATAAGGGTGTCCCATCTTTCTGAGGATTTGAAGGTTAAGGCGATAGGACTTCAACTGTTCGACGTCACTCGCACTTGGTTCAGGAATGAGCCAATTCTTGTTGACACGGGACAATCTTGGGAGGTATTCAAGGACCTCTTCAAGAAGAAGTTCTTCGCTCGGACAGACAGGCTAAACTTGGGGAGACAGTTTGAGAGCCTCATTCAGGGGAGCATGTCTATGGATGAGTACGCTGCAGAGTTCGGCAAGTTGAGCCAATTTGTAGAGTATTTGGTGAGGGAGCCGGAGGTTCGGGCTATTCATTTTCATGAGGGTCTAAACTGGAAAGTGAAGATCCTCATTCCATCTTTTTATGATACATACTCGGAGATACTTACGGAGGCATGCAAGGTAGAGCGGGAGTACAGTATCTGCCAAGCATCCTCATTTTTAGGCCTTTCCAGCAGTACAGTATCTGCCAAGCATCCTCATTTCCAGGCCTTTCCAGCAGCCACAGCAGCACCAGATTCCAGCTAGGGCACCGTTTCACCAGGCACCACAGCAGCAGAGATAGTTACATCAATCTTCCTGCAGGAAAAGGTTGGAAATTTGTTTGTATTATGGTACTGAAGGACATCAGCTAAGGGAGTGTCCTTCTAATCCTCGTCGCACAGTTCAGGGAGCAGCTTCAGCTCCGAGGGCACAGGCGAGACCACCTGCAGTACAGCCGAGGGGACCGATTTTGACCCAGCAATAGCGTTATGTCCAGCATCAGCAGCAGAGAGGTGAACGTCAGGGACGAGCATTTCCTATGACTGTCGAGGAGGACGATCCCACCGGAGATGTCATCGTAAGTTTTATTCTTCTTGATTCTATTCCAACTTTAGCTTTGTTTGATAGTGGTTCTTCCCATAGTTTTGTATCTGTTTTTTTTTTTGGCTCTGAAGCAAGGTTTGGTAGCTGAGTCTTTGATTACGACTTGCAAGATCGTGACCGGGGGAGGCATTATCCTGGTTAATGATATTTGCAAGGATCTGAGAGTTACTCTATGAGGCCAAAAGTTGAGTGCGTCTCTACTTGTAATGTCACTTCTGAGCTACAATATTGTACTCGGGATTGATTGGTTGAGTAGGCACCGTGCTAGTATAGATTATAGAAGAGGTAAAGTTTTGTTTGTTTTGCAAGGAGAGCCAGAGTTCGAGTTTGCTAGAGGAGCTGCTGAGCAGGAAGAAGGCATTATTTGTGGAGCTATAGTAGAAGATAAGGAGTTGCCGCATCCGTTGATAGCAGAGTTCTTGGATGTATTTCCTAAGGAATTGCCAAAATTGTCGCCAGATCGAGATGTTAAATTTTTTATAGACTTGGTGCCAGGTGCAGAACCAATTTTGCAACATGTCTATAGAGTAAACAACAGCGAGCTGGTCGAGCTGAAGAAGTAGGTGGACGAATTACAGGATAAGGGATTTATCAGATAGTTCTTTATAATGGGGAGCCCCGATATTTTTTATACCGAAGAAGGATGGATCAGTGCGCATGTGCATTGATTACAGGGCATTGAAAAATCTTACAATCAAGAATAATTACCCTTTGCCACATATTGATGATCTGTTCGATCAGTTGAACGGTGCCAAGGTATTTTCTAAGATAGACATAAGATCAGGCTACCACCAGGTGAAAGAGAAGTCGGAGGACATACCAAAGACTGCTTTTAGAACTCGGTATGGTCAGTACGAGTTTATGGTGATGCTGTTTGGGTTAACTAATGCATCGGCGATATTTATGAACTTGATGAACAAGGTATTCCATCAATACCTTGACAAGTTTGTGGTGGTGTTCATCGACGACATACTCATATACTTGAAGACACTGGAGGAGCATGAGGAGCATTTACGGATTGTGTTGGAGGTGCTGAGGAAGGAGAAGCTGTATGGGAAGCTGTCCAAGTATGAGTTCTTCCTGGACAAGGTGGAGTTCTTGGGGCATGTTGTGACTGGTGATGGTATTTCAGTAGATCCGAAGAAGATCGTAGCAATAGAATCTTGGAAGACCCTGAGTTCGGTAGCATAGATCAGGAGTTTCTTCGGATTGTCAGGCTACTACAGGAAGTTTGTGGAGAAATTTTCGAGGATTGCCGAGCCAATGACCAGACTCACCAGAAAGGATGTAGATTTTGTTTGAATGGAGGATTACCAGGCTGTTTTTGAGGAATTGAAGAAGGGGTTGACGTATGCTCCTATTTTGATGTTGTCATCAGGGTCTGGAGGTTTCACTATTTATAGTGATGCATCGGGAAAAGGTTTGGGTTGTGTTCTTCAGCAGAATGGAAAAGGGATTGCCTATGCATCCAGGCAATTACGTTCTCATGAAAAGAACTATCCTACCCATGATTTGGAGTTGGTAGTAGTCATCTTCGCCCTGAAGTCATAAAAGCACTATTTGTACGGAGAGCGTGTAGAGATCTTCACAGACCACAAAAGCTTGAAGTATGTTTTCACACAGAAGGAGTTGAACATGAGGCTGCGTCGGTGGTTGGAACTGATAAAGAATTTTGATATATCATTGCAGTATCATCCTGGGAAAGCTAATTTAGTTTTAGATGCTTTGAGCAAGTATCCAGTAGCTATATTTTTCACGCAGGATCGATATTTATTGGAGGACTTAGAGAGTTTGGGTATTGAGGTGATACTTTCTAGTTTTTCTATGTAGATATGGGGATTACAGATACAATCAGAGTTGATGGATAGGATTGAGGAAGCCCAGTATGAGGATGTATCTCTGAGGGGCATCAGAGCTCAGGTGAGAGCATGATTGGAGGATAATTTTACTATTGCCGAGGATGGTTCTTTGCGGCATGGACTTAGATTATGTGTGCCTAGTGGGAAGCTACGTGAGGAGGTGTTACAGGAAGCGCATCGCTCTCAGTATTCTATACATCCAGGTGCCAACAAGATATATCGGGATATGCGAGAGAGTGTATGGTGGTATGGCATGAAGAGGAAAGTGGCACAGTTTGTTTCCAGATGCTTAGTTTGCTAGCAGGTGAAAGCCGAGAGGCAGAGGCCAGGAGGTTTACTTCAGCCATTATCCATTCCAGAGTGTAAGTGGGAGCACATTACTATAGATTTTGTATCCGGACTTCCACGATCTCCAGGAGGGAAAGATGCAATTTGGGTCATCGTTGATAGGTTGACCAAGTTGGCCCACTTTTTGCCTTTCAAGGTGGGTTTGTCTACGGAGAAGCTGGCATAGATGTATGTGAGACAAATCGTTAGGATACATGGAGTTCCCGTCATCATAGTCTCGGATCGGGATAGTCGTTTTACTTCTCATTTCTGGAGGAGTTTGCAGGCAAGTTTGGGCACTCAGCTCAAGTTCAGTACTGCATATCATCCCCAGACAAATGGGCAGTCAGAGAGGACTATTCAGACTCTTGAGGATATGTTTCTCACTTGTGTACTAGATTTCAGGGGTTCTTGGGAGGGCCATCTCCAATGGGTAGAGTTTGCTTATAACAACAGCTGCCAGGCTAGTATAGAGATGCCACTATTTGAAGCTCTGTACGATCGGAGATGTTGTACTCCCTTGTCATAGGACGATGTTGGAGAGAGAGTTTTGCTTGGGCTAGAGATGGTTGTGGATGCAGCGGAGAAGGTTCAGTTGATCAGAGACAGACTTCGAGTGACGCAGGACAGACAGCGGCAATGGGTCGATAGTCACCGAAGACCTTTGGAGTTTGAGGTATAGTTTTAGATTTTTGTTTTGTGCTTGTTATTGGTTGTTTGTTATAGATTAAGTTCTTAAGATTGTGTTTTGTTCTAGGTGGGTGGTTTGGTATTTCTGAGAATTTCTCCGACATGAGGCACAATTTGCTTCGGTAGAGGCAAAAAGCTTAGTCCGCGATTCATCGGACCTTTCACTATTCTAGAGAGGGTCGGTGAAGTTGCTTATAGAATAGACTTGCCACCTGCACTAGGCTTCCATAAGAAGATAGTTTTTGTCCCAACTGTAAAACTTAGAGGTCCATGCCCCTATTTGGTCGACTAGCGACTTAGACAAGGAGTTAGTATGAGAACTGTCGAGGCACAACACCAGATGAGTCTTATCTTCTTGGTAAACTTGAATTATTGTGTATCTTCTCTCATCATAATCCAGCGTACTTATATTTCTGTACTACCTAGACTTATGCTGCTATTTTATAGCCTAGTTTTGCAAGCTTATTCTTTTATTGAGCTTGTTCCCGACATATGTATTATTGGATGCATACACTAATATATTGTCTAATCCGAATTAGTGTATTAAGGTCTAGTTAACCTTAATACGCTTGGTTCACTATTTGCATGACTACTTATGTGGATTGAGATAAAATTGACTTAGCTTCTTAGACGAATGTACTTGCCCTATAGACAGGTCCAAGTATATCATATCAGTTACATAACTGTTCTGATATGAACATGCGAATAGAAATTACCAAAATAGGATTTCAATCCATAACTGCCTTGACAATTCCTTTTGAATTTCTTAAATGTCGTGATCCCCATACTTCTATTCTATTACCTTCCCCTTGAACTCTTTATTATTGTTTTCCGTCTTTCCTTATTTCAGAAAGACGAAACCTCATGCTTGGTATAAGTTTGATACATAGAGAGTACTAGATATACCCCATAGGCCAATCGCATTACTTGGTGACTATCTTTCGTAATTAAGGGCATATCACATATGAGATATTTTGTGTGTTAAAACTTTTGAGGATTGAATAACACGATTAAATTATTTGAAGAAGTTTTTCTTAAATATATAGCTTATGTGATAGATAGATAAATTCTAAGTTGGGTAGAAGTTGCATTGCCAAGTTGAGATAAATTTCGTTTAGATTGTGATCAAGTAAGATTAGATTGAGAGGTTCAAGTCATTTTAATTTTTGAGAATTTTTAGAAGAATAATTAAGATAAAGAGGATTTAACAAATTTTGATATCTTGATATTGCTGATCAAATATTTATAATTTGAGCACATAATTTAAATTTTGAATACTGAAGGTTGAATCATCGATTCAAATTTCGAGGATAAATATAGGATTTTAGACTGGAACAATTGTTGAATCAGATTTAAAATTTTATAATTTGACGATTTGAATTAAAAGTTGAGTTTTGATTGTTGGGCTGCCCATTTAAAATATTAAGGATAAAAAATTGAATATAAAATTTGAAGAGTACAAAATTCATAAGTGAAAATAGGAATAATATTTATTAGAATTATTTTCTAGAGAAGATCATGATAGTTGGAGATTGTGATGTAAAATTTGATGTGGGATGTCATATAGATTTGAATTAGATTTGGAGGTTGATTATTTAAAAATCGAGAAGATAGTACGATATGTTAAATTTTGATTTAAACAATGGTTAATTTAATTTGAAAGTGATTGCGATAGATTTGAATAGGGTTTAAATTTTTGGAATAGATTGCGATTGACTTGCCTTATATACAAATGTGAAGGATTTAACAAAATTATGCCTTATTTTAATTTCGAGGACAAAATTATTTTAAGTTGGGTAGATTGTAAACCCCCTCGACCAAAATTAGGCCTACTTAGCTTAGATAAAGAGACTAGGGCTAGTTTAAATCCAATTAGAAATAGAACACTTTTAGATTTTTTTTATAATATTTATATCACTTAGTGCACCTTACCGTTGCTTCGATAATTGGAGCACCTCACTAGTCATTGCCTTCCTACAACTTTTACATCCTTGTTCTAGAATGCCAGTCATCTATTCTGACCTTTGTATAACTTATAATTATGCTCTCTTGTGCTACATTTTTAGTCGCACAATATTCGTCCCAGACGTTTATATTTAATTTTAAATAAATTCAACTTTATATCCTTGTGCGTTCCAATCGAAATTGGAGACACAATCTTGACCCATTTTGTGCAACCCAATTTATAACAATATTCTATTCTGAGTCTTCTATGTCCATAATACTTGTGTCCCATCTAATTTTAGCCCCATGTACTTCTAATTAATTTTAGAACACCACGTGCATTAATTTTATTAATTTAATTCAATCTCCATCTTTGTGCAATTTTCTAATTGTTGGACGCTTTTATGAAAAAGTGCATTGAGGTCCACACCATTGGACACAATACATGAAGAAACCCATTTTTTCTTCATTATTTGGTTATGTAAATTTTCTCCATAATTTTTGGAGTGTGTAGCACTCAACATCTCTCCCTCATCTAATCCTAGCATTGCATTTCAAATAATGCAAATCCCTGCCCTCCAAACATCCCCATGTAAAGCCAAGGCCCCTTTCCAAGAATTTTGACCAAGGCCAACTACCTTGGTCAACACCCAAACCCTATTTCCCCACACATATAAATATAACTTTTTCTTTTCTTTTTATTCATTCACCAACCCCTAAAAACTTAACCTAGCCGACTACACCCCTCTCCCTTCCCTGTTCACCATCTTCTTCCTCCCAACTGCCAGAGCAGCCTCGCCGGAAGCCGCCTGAGCACGCTGAGAGCCATCCCAAACCTGCTGAACCGCCGCTGCCCGCCACCAGTCTCCACCACCCTCTTCATCTTCCCTGTCTATCCTTCCGACTCGCCTGAGCACATCTATACCACCATTAACACCATCACCTCCCCCGCCAATGATTGCAGACCCGTCGGCCGAGACCACGACCCCACTCGCCTGCACCGAGTACCGACTGAGCAGCCCCGCCGTTCTCCCTCTCTTCACCACGAACCTCGCCGTCATCCTCCACCTTTGACCTGCACCACCACTATTCTTCCCGACTCGACCATCTCCCTCTCGACTTATCATTAACACCCCGACTTCCCTTCATCCCTGCCGGAGTCGACGACAGCAGCACCACCATCCCGCTGCTATACACCAACATGTCCCGTCCTCTTCCTCGACGGAGCATCACCTGCACCGAACCGAGGATCACAGCCATCCCACTGTCCGATCCTCGTCGCTGGATCCTCCATACTACCATACCTTCCTGAACGCCACAGCCCCGCCGGGTAGCAAGCCACTGGCCATCTCCTCCCTGTTATCTTTATCCCCTCTTCATCCTCCTCTTCTCTCCTCCGCCGCGGCCATCTCCCTTGCCCCCTCGCCTGAGAACTCCACAGCCTCCCCCTCGACATCCTCAGCAACACCTCGCTCACCCTTCCTGAGCACTGACTTTGGCCATCCCTGGTTCTCATCCCCTTTATCATCAATATCATTACCACCATTATCAAATCATCATCATCATAAACATCATCCCCTTCATCACCATCATAACCTAATCATCAACATCATCCTCATCATCACAATCATCATCCTTATCATTATCATTAACCTAATCATCATTACCCTCATCAGCATCATCAACATCTATATCATTGACGTCAATGTGGACCCGTCACCCTCGTCGAAGACAACCTGCTGCAGTCACCCCCGATTCTCGTGTCTATGTACGCTAATTCCCCAAGGTTCGAACCTGTCCCTCTCATTTTATTTTATGCGTGTTTGTGTGAATAACATTAAGGATAGCATATTGGTTCAGTTTAGTTAGTTGGTTGATTACAGACCCGTATCGGTGAACCCAAGGACTAGTGTGCGCGTACGTGTGTGTGCGTGTGCATATAATATTAGTTGTTATATATATATATAAATATAAATATATGGATATAGAGATATGTAATTAAATGCTAAACCTAATTATGACTATATATGTATTTATATTGTACGACCCTAAGACATTGTGAATTTTCCTGCATAATTGCTTATACCATTGACCCTAAGAACTTGTGAATTGTCGGTCTTGTGTATACTGACGTACTGGCTTAGACGTGTTAGTGAGTTGAATATTTAATTTCATACAGCAGTGAGGACATGACACCCGCGTAATTAGACGCACAGTTGACCCTGTTAGTTGTCCAGTGTCACCCCTAACGTACCCTCTGAGTCCAGTATATTTATGGTTGTGTATGTTCTAATATAATGGCTGATGTAGTATTATATTATATTATATGTATATAGGACCTATCGGATTGTTTTGCTCGACTTCAGGAGCAGGTTATTGGTACTACGCAGCTTTCTTACCAGGCAAGTATACCTTGCCATTGTACTATAATTTATATTCTATATGTTGCATGTATTTCAATTTATGTCATTTAGTTCATATATTTTAACTGATATATCAAATGTGCATCCAAGAAAACTTGGGTGCAACGACGGTGTCGTCGTATTCTATTTTTATTATGTATATGCATGTAACCTAGTTAATGAGACTACCCCATTATCATATGGCATTCTTAGGTTTTATTGGCCCTGACACAGTTGTTACACGAGTGTGAGTCTCATATAGATCACGGACTTGCGTGCAGGATTTGGCCTCCTGTACGTATGGAACGTACGATAGGAAATAAATGCCGATAGAAACTTTGCATGCTAGAAGACCTGACAGTTATTTAGAGGTATCATCGTGTCATGGATATGACATGCTTAGAGCATGGGGTAGGGAGAACAACAAGTAAGGCGTTTGGGCTCTTTTGCACTTTCCTTGTGTAACCCGTACGCTCCGCCAGAGATGCGCGATCATGATGCCCACTATATACTATATTATTATCAGGCGACCTCTGTCGTTCAAAAGACGACATGATTTTTAGGCTCCTGAATCTCCAAGTGAATCATGCCAATCCCATTTTAGCTAGATAGCCAACGTATTGGAAAGTTGTTCTCAAAGTGGATTCACATAGGTGGTTAGACGACCCTTTGGATATTTATTTTCAGTACTTTATTGGCATGCTTTTATGTATCTTGTTATGTTCCTCTGAGGACCTGGTCCCTTTCCAGGTGTAGATATTCATGAGTATTCGCAGGAGCACAGATCTGGACTAGCTACTTATATTTCGAGGAGGTTTTCTCTTCGAGCCTTATTGCCTATTAATTGATGTACTTATATATTGTTTGCTTTTATATTCTAGTTCGGCAGTGGATTTGTTTCCATCCGACTATCATCTTTTGATACTTTATATTGAGATTTAGTTACATAGTTATTCGTTATTTATTTCTATTTGATTTTCTGTGGATGAGATTTAGATTATGCCCTATGACTTGTTATAATTTTTACCACTTGTAAATTATTATTCATAATAAAGCGTACGCATGTGCTATGGTTTCCATATATTGGAGTTATCATATACATGCGGTTGGCATGCTTACGTGTCCTAGTCCTACGTATATTAGGACTGGAGCGTGACACCTAACTAGTTAGTTAGACTCATGGACCAACATGTATTAATTGTTAGAATTGAGCCCATTAGAAAGCCTATTGATTATGAGAATGATTAATTTAATTAAACTATTAAACTAGAAGCTTCCCTCCTTAATTATTTCTTCATGAGAGGCCCCAAGGGGTATAATAGACATTACATAGTGACTTGAGAAAGGGGTAAGGGTCCGGCCTATTAAAGAAGGCGGAAGTTTCTCTCTCCTTTTTTCATTTAAAAACTTGATCTAGAATTTTTTTCAACCAAATTCCTTCATTCCACATCATTTTTCCTATCAAATTTTATCCCAATTTCTTCCCAAATCATCATTAGAGACTAGTGAAGCAAGGATCTAGAAGGAGAAAGCAAGGATCTATAAAGAGGAGCAAGGATCTACAAATTGAAGGCCAATTTCATCATATTTGGAGGTTGCATTGGGAATCCATCTCCTAATAGGTACAATTCATTTTTTCCCCTTAATTTAGGTTCTAAATATAAGATTAAACCATGAGAAATTAACCCATATGCATAGGCTACCCATAGAATTTGGTTTTGTGTTCATAGGAAGTCTATTGAGAAAGTTATGGTGATTTTTTTTGTCAATTTTGGGAGAATTTCGATATTGATATTTGTTGTGTGTGTCAATTTGTCCTATAGATCAATTTGCCATATGCTTGTGTGTTTGGGGCTAGTGTCGTGTCCACAATTGGGTACGTGTAGGTCATATCCAAACAATTTAGTGATACATATTGATTTGAGAGTTTTTCCTCCGACACGAGACTTTCTGCATGTCACATTTTGACGCGAACACTTAGATTTGTGTTTGACTCTTTGCATTGTTCATAAATAATATATTATACTTGTTCGTGTCCTTCGGGGTACGTTTGGATGTGTGGTGGACTCGTGTGGTAATGTATCCTAGATCTAGTGGGATACGGGTGTGATACGCTCCATGTATTTGTGCAATTATTTCTAGATCGATTTCTCTTTTGTTCTTAGTCATTGTGATATAATCATATGTATGTATATATATATTATTGTTATATATATATATATATATATATATATATATATATATATATATATATATATATATATATATATATATATATATATGTATTAGTGTGTCATAGATCTATATATCTATTTTACCTATGTATATATAGTATCTATTCTTCTACATATGTAAGAGCTATTAAATATTGTAGTATATATATAAATATTATAGTATGTATATATATGCATATGTTAAGTGTGTATATATATATATATATATATATATATATATATATATATATATATATGTTGTTATATATATACTTATATGTTATATGTATATATATTGTGTATGATTATATATACGTGTACGTATATGTGAAGTTATATATATATGTTACTATATATGTGTATGTTATGTTATATGTATTTATTGTGTACATATATATATATATATATATATATATATATATATATATATATATATATGTGGAGGAGTATGTGTGTATATATATTTATTATTTGTAGTTAAATATATATATTAGTATATATATATTGTGTATGTATTATACATAAGAGTGAGAGAGGGGAGAACAAGGGATTTTTGTGACAGGTTTTAGCTACAGCAGCAACATAACAACAACAGGGGATCTAGCAACACCAGCCACAACAATATTTGCTACAGCAGCAGAAATAGCAACAGCAGCCGCAACAGCAATAGCTACAGTAGCAGCAATAGCGACGACAGCAGTACATCAACAGCGACAGCAGTACATCAACAGCGACAGCAGCAGTTCAGCAACAGCAACAGAAAACCGTCACGATAACAGCAGTAACAATAGCAGTATCAGCAGCGTATCAACAGCTACAGCGACGGCAGCATTACTTTTTAGCGATATATCTACGGTTATATATATATTTATATTATGTATTTAATTATAATAGATATATATGTAAATATATGGTATTACTATATATGTATATATATTCCTAATTGTTAATTATGTTTTAGTATACTATATTTATAATAATTAGTTGTAGCATATAATTATTAATGTGTAGTTAGTATATATATGAAGTTGTGGCTTTTACCTTGAGATACCAAGGTAAGTATCAAGGTATTTGCGAATACCCAAGGTATTGGGTTTGGGTATCAAGATTGAGGTTTAGTATTGCGATACCAAGTTGGTTCGAAACCAATGTATCCTTTTAGCATTTGTAATTATAATTTTATATATTTAATATTGTTTGATATATGTATATGTGATATTTATCTCTTTTGTTGCGTATCCTGAGATACTGTATCCTAGTATCCAAGATTTAGCTTGTATGACTTAGTTCATAGTGTATGAACCCAACATCTTTGAGATAGACTCATGCAACCTAGAAATAGGTAGTTTGACCAAGTTGACCAGTTTGACTTAGAGTTGACCTAGTTTGAATGTTTTGACTTAGAAATGGCTCTTTGACCTAGAAGTTGACTAGTTTAACTTATTTTCTTTTTAAAATCTTGTATTGATGTTATATTCTATATTTAGGTCTTCGAGATACCGTATCAGACATCTATGAAACTATTCATCGGACTTCAGGCGAGTACATTCTCTAATAGTTTCTCATTTATGATATCATCTATGTTCATTGTATCTAGTGTAGATATTCTTGTTTCTTGATATGATGGTTAAACGGATTGGTATATCCGGATCTCGTCATGAGATATTATTCCTTGGTATATAGTATATCTTGTGCAAGCCTTGTTTTATTGATTATCTTGTACATATATAGACACTGATTCTCGGAAAGACTAGCTATCTTCTTGGGGAATCTCGTCCCATAGCGTACCATGGTTGGATCTACTATACCAGTCGGGGTGGGGAATATTTTAGTGTAGATATGTGATCATACCCTCCTTGTGCATGTCTTGTTCCTTGTGAGTGTTGATCATACACCGTACGTATGATTAACCAGGCCATTATACTCTTGTGCAAGTTACCAAGCCGATTACATGTTAAGCAAGTACTCACACACTTAGTCATTAGTATTCTTGTTCATTGTCATATTGTTCATTATTATATTTATTCTAGTATTTCCTTATTTTATATCTCTTGTATCTATTGTGCATCTTGTGTATTCATATCTATTTATTGTTACATAATTTTTATCATTGATTAGAACTATTATTAGAGATGTACTCTGCTCCTTTCCTAACTGGATATATTTTTTCTAGATGACACTGAGGAGTGGTACCCTACACATTATGGACCTCAGGATGTTATGAGTTTAGAGTCAGAGACCCTGGCTCAGGAGGGACTTCTTCCAACTGAGACAGATGACCCGGGACTTGTAGCTTCTTAGTATTCTTGTACTGGATTTGTCTCCAGCTTATTTTTGTTAGTATTCTTTCAGACTCATTGATTTTAGACTCATGAGTTATATGTGACTATTCTATTCATTATCATATTCGTGCTCATTTCTATCTTAGATCTGTGATTGAGTATATTATAATTGTTGGTGGTTCATTATATTGCTAGATAGATTATCCAGACAGTGTTCTACCATAGATTTTGCAGCGTAGGCTAGGCGTTGTTCCCGACTTGCATCCCTACATCGGGTGCGGGTCGTGACATTATGGGTCCGGAAGGACCGAGCGTACGGGTGCGTAGTTATTGTATTTGCTCCATGATCTGAGGTTCATACAAGAACTTTCCTCGGATCGTCGGTGGAAGACTTTTAAGACCGACGTTGTCCGTTTACCGTTGTAGGCTGGATGCACTATTCGGTCTTATATAGCTTCCCATCAGAGGCCCATGTAATGGTTAACGATTCCTGCTAACGGTCATCTAACTGGAAAATTGTTTAAGCCTGATAATCTCATACTGCCCCGAGTTTCTTTGTCTTAGCACGTGCGGTCGTGTAGTAAAGATTCCAAGTTTGGACTTTTGCCATTTTCAACAAGCAGTATAGGATCTGTGCCGCATGAGATACGGTTGAAAATAGAAGTTCTATTACTGTCAAGGCCGCATGATATCGTCTGCCTGCGGCTGTGAGCTGGTGCCACATGGTCAGTCTTATGCGGCCTCCTTCTTGGTCGCATAGCACCTGCCCCAGCACTAGAACGTCTGGCATCGTAGTGCTTTCCTCTACCAGAGTCTGGGTGCTGAGCAGTTTCTGCGTCAGACGGGGATACTACATAGACTTGGATATCTTGGGTATTTGCTTGACGACCATCATTAGCAACAGATTGAGAGGCCAAAAGTGTCTGCTCCGTAGTTAGGCAAGACGCAATGGCCTTTGCTACCCACCTTATACGGGTCTTCTTGGGATTGGCTAGCCTTGGCGAAGGACTGGCACTTCCTTTGGAGAGTATTTCCTCGAACGCTTACTAGTCGAAGCAAACTACCAACATCTTTTGTGTTGAGCTGAGCTTGGCCGTATCGGACTACATCACCATCTTCTCATCAGAGGAGAAGGAGGTCCCATAGCAGAGTCGTCACCTTGTTCGCCATTAAATTCGAAAGTATTTAAGAAAGAACTTGATTTAATTAATAAACGAAAAAAAGTACAGAGAGGTCCTAGAAGATAATCTAAGTACAAATTTATTTTCTAGGAATGACGATGGAGGGTTAGGAGTGTAGCAACCCTTTTTACTCCGTGGACGATCCGATAAAGAAGCTCTTCTCTCTCGCTTAAGGGTAGGTTCGCATATAGCCATCCAGTCTTTTATATAGGTATGGTACCCTGCTATTTATAGTCATCCTGGGCGTACATATGTTGGGCCACATGGATGTTGGAGGGTACCATGTGCCCCTTCTTAATAGGGTACAGCTGTAACCGTGAGCAGGCCGAGCTGCCACGTAGGTGCGTGTTAGGATTTTTGGTTGCTGAAGATATGGGTGGTTCTCGTCCTTTGTGGGCGTGACTTGGTCAGCTTGACATATAGTCTGTACTTGGTTGGAGAGAATCACTCTTGTCGTAACAGCAAGATTTGGTCTTCATGGAGTCTGAAAATTATGGTAGCTAAAGATGCATGGGACACATGGAGTTTGGGATGCGTTGAGCCAGAGACTCATGAACCGCATGGAGTCTGGGACATGTGGAACCAGAGACGCATGAACCGCATGGAGTCTGTATCATGCCCCAGTCCCAAAAATACGTAGGACTAGGACACGTAAGCATGTCAGCCGCATGGATATGACAACTCCAATATATGGAAACCAAAATCCACACGTATGCTGTAATATGAATATCAATCCACCAGTGGTATAAACATTTGTCATAAGTCACAGGATATAATCTAAATCTCATCCACGAAAATCAAATATAAATAAATAACCAACATCTATATAACCATATCTCAATATAAGTATATAAGGATGATAGTTGGATGGAAACAAATCTACTACCAACTCGAATGGAAAAGTATAACACAATAATCACAATATAAGAATACCAGCTAACGACCACGGGCTTGAAGAGAAGACATCCTCGAAACATATATAACCATCCAAATCTGCGCTCCTACAAATACTCAAGAACAAATATGCCTGGAAAGGGACTAGGTCCTCAGAGGGACGTAACAAGATACATAGAAGCAAGCCAATTTGAATACAGTAAACATGCATAATAGATAGAAAATATATAAGTATGTTATACAAGACAATCTATATGAATGCAAATGAGGACAACTTTTTGACGTATGGTTGGATAGGCTACTCGATCTAATCCTCACAACTCATACACTCGTCAGTAGAAATCATCAGCCGACATACCTCGGGGGTAGCGACTCTCGGACTCCATCAATCGACATACCTCAGGGGTAGCGACCATCGGACACGACCACCATAGTGCGTGCTAGTGACTATGGTTTACCAGAGTGGTTAAAGCCCATACGCCTACTGAATGTCCTCTATGATACTAAGTGTCAAGTGTGTGTCAACATATCTAATATATAGTAATGATTGAAAAAAAACTACACATACAAGAAATATATAGAAATGCAATGAATATACAAAAATATAAATAGCATGCAAAAGTACTGTAAACAATTTGGCAATGTATCTTGCCTGGCAAGAAAGCTGCAAAAATATAATGTCCAGATGTCAACACCAAGAGTCAGAAGCTACGGCCTCAGAATGAACGTCTCCGGATGCTGAAATAAATATCACCAACGTTCCCAGAATAAGCAAAATAGCTAGAAAGCACTTTCCTTTCGTCCAATTTGGACACAGGGGCAAAACGATATTTTCGGATAAAAGTGGGGTCCACGTGTGGCCTACTTTACACCGAAAAATATGCCAAGGGAAACAGTCTCTAAATGGGACAAGTTATAGGTCAAACAAACTCTAGATGTCAATACGAACCCAACGGTATGTCCAAATGTGGATTCCGATGGGCTGAACATAATTTTGCCCAAAGGTCAACCGTGGGGCCCGCCAATTGGCGACTTGGTCAACTATCTTCGAATTGTGTGAAAGCATTACCATGAGTCCAGTGGCGTAAGTTTCGTCGTAATCTGACGAGCGTGCACTAAATGCACGCGACTTGCGCAAAAGTTGCGATACGAGGTATGTCCGCGGATACGGACAGATTTCGGCGTGCACACGCTTCCGAATCAATTTTCGCAAATTTTTACGTGTCCGGTTACGCTGCACGCACCATTCGGTACACTTGGTACATGGCGGGGCGGTCTCGTTTGGCGGGGTGCGCTCCATTTTATAACTTTTAGAAATCTAGAAAAAAGTGGGTTCACAGGATTTTTCAACGAATTTAATTCTGTCTACAGCAGTTAATAATCTAGGGTTATTTAACAGAAATTAAACTAGGTCAAGTTGTCTACGCATACCAAAAAGAATCATCGAATTCGGATCTCTGTGGTGGGAGATACGAACTCGGAGACATGGGTGGTCACCGCAGTTTTCTGCGATCCCAGAATTCGGTCTATTTCTGCCAACTTTGGCGCTATTTTTGCCTATGGTTACACGTTGTTCGAGGTCTACTATCATACAGATAGGGAAGAGGGTTAAGGGGTGAGCATACCGGTGAAGACGAGATGGCATTTGGTTGAGCGAGTCGACAGAAAACAACTCCGGAACACAGGTGCCTCGTTGTGAGAATCTGCAGTGCGCGGGGTCGCGGTCGTCGGGATTGGTTTGGACGGCCTGGCGGGGTTCTCTGGCTGCGGTGGCGGCGCTCTCTAGGTCTAGATGGGAAGAGGGAGGGTTTTAATGATTATAGGGTTAGGGTTTTATAAATAGAATATATATATATATATATATATATATATATATATATATATATATATATATATATATATATATATATATATATATATATATATATGAAAGAGATAGAAGGGTTTCAGCGGGTACGTGAGAATTGCTAACAAAAAAAGGGGGGTCGGTTTGCTTACTGTGAAGTAAAGGGGGCGGCTACATTGCATTGGGCGGGGGTCTGCTAGCTAACTCCAGCGGATTTGCTAAGGAATAGGTGGTTGGTAGGTTAAGTAAGGAATAGTATTAGTAATAGTTTATTATTAATAGTTATTAGTTATTACTAATTTATTTAATAGTTTCCTTTCTTTTCTTAATCTTTTCCAATTAAATATATACATGCATATATATATATATTTGTATATATATATATATATATATATATATATATATATATATATATATATATATATATATATATACAAATATATATATACTCATAAGAAAAATTCTAGATTATAATAATGCACACCGTTAAGCTAGCAACTGCTCAAGGGATCTCCTACGTGAAATAAATTTCAAAAAATTCCTAATTGTCCCATAAATCCTCTAAGTGCACCAACACCTAAAATAAAAATTATTAAAAATATATTTTTCCTAATTAGCCACTAATTACTACCATTTAATTAATAATTAATAATTAAAAAAGGTATATACGATTTTTAGGAATAGGGGTTTTACAGTCTGGGATGCATGGGCCAGAGACGCAGGGGACCGCATGGAGTCTAGGACGCATGAAGCCAGAGGCGCATGGGACAGCATGGAGTCTGAGACACATAGGAAAGAGATGCAGGGGACATCATGGAACCTGGGATGCATGGAGCCGCATAAGGCTAGTTTGTGTTGTACACTCGGCGCTACACATCCATCAAGAGTAAAGTTCTGAGCTGACTTGAGATTCTTGTCATTTAGTGTGTTCATGTCTTTTGAGGCATTTAAAAAATTATTTTCATCAGGATTCTTTGTCAGGGACGATCCTTCTGACAGGACGCCACGTTAGGTCCTTCTGTGGCCAAGCTGCTTTGGCTGATCGAGACTTATAGATGTCGTCTTTCTTGGTCGTACGAAGACTCTGCGGCCTGATCTCTTTTGAGTTTTTATTTTGGGGCGCAGGGTCGCATGGTTGTATATTTCCATGCTTCTCCAAGTGTATAGTCTCTTGAGTTGTAAGTCATGTGTCATTGTTCATTGTATTGAGAGTTAGTATTGTAATCGAGTTATTCTTTTGTCCTCGAGTCATTGTGATTTCGTTGTAAATTATCAATAAAGTTAATTATTTTGTATATCTTGGGTCTCTTCAACTTTTCTACTTATTTCTACTATAATGACTTTGTTTCTAATATCTTATCGACCGTAATTGATATAGTCTTGTATAAGTATAATTTAGACTTATTGGCATCATGTCCAGTAGCGACTTTCGGTTATACAAAAATGAAACATGACAGGTGGTGCCACTACCACTTTTTCGGAGAGGGGTATTTTTATCTTTTCGAATATTGGTAATATTGTGAATATTAGTATTTTAAAATTATTGTTTGATTGATATCTTAATTTATTATAACTAGTATGGATATTTATAGCTAATATTATTTCAATATTTGGTATGGTTGCATATGTTTATGTATTATATTTAGTTAATGGTTAGTTGTTAGCCATTGGTTAGACTAGTTGTTAGAAGACCTAATTAGAACTAATTAGACTTGTCATAGACCACATTTAAGTTAGACCCATTGAGCCCAATAATTAGACACCCTTGTTGAGTTAGTGATTTATTTAACCCAACCATTAGGAGTAGAAGCTTCCTCCTTAATTAATATTATTTATGACAACCCTCAAGGGGTATTCTAGACATTATATATTGCTTGGGAGAGGGGCAAGGGATCGGCCACTACATAGAGGGGGTTCTCTCTCTCTCCACTTTATTTTATTTTAATTCATGATCCCCAATTTAGTTTATCCCCAAATTGATTCATTCCTCCACCAAATTCAACCAAATTCACACCTATTTTCTCTCAATTTTATCATCTAAGAAGCATTGGAGCTTTGATTGTAAGAAAAACTTGAAGAAAAAGAGTTGACAAGGAGAATTGTGTTCTAATTGTGTCCATTGAATATTTTATTAGGAATCCATCTCCCAATAGATTTATTCTGAATCCATCCCTTAATTTAGAATCTAATTCATGTATTTAACCATTAAAAATTATCCCATCAGTTAGGGCTATCCATAAGATCAAGAACAACATTTATATGACTTGTATTATAAAATTTGTATGGGTTTTTGTGTCCAATTAGGGAGAATTCCGAGATTAACACATGAAGTGTATGTCATGCGACCAATTAGATCTTATTAGACTTAGATCGGGATTGTGGTACTAGGTACGTGTCAATAAATGGATATGAGTAGGTCGTATCATGATATTTTGTGATACGGAGCCTATTTTGGGTGATTTATGCAAATTCTCTTCAAATTCTATTGTAATAAGTTGTATTAGTTATATTATTGTGTATTTGATATGTCTATATCATTATTGTGGTGTATTAGGGACTTTGGTATCTTTATTGGTATGGTATCATAGGGTATCGAGGAGTGCACACTAGGTGTTTAATGAATGGCTTATGGGTGTGTATGGGTATCACTCTAGAATTGGGATGGTTAGTATAATTAGTATCTATATGTTAGTAATATATTGTGTTTTATGGGCTATTGAGTTAGTATATCCATATGTGTATTTAACCATTGTGTGGAGAAGTAGGCATGGGGTGAACTGTATTTTATACCAAGTCTGTGTGACTGTATACTGATATGAGAGAGTGTTTGTACATTAGTATTAATATGGTGTACAAGAGGTGTGCAACTTGTGACAGTCCTTAGTAGTGATAGTCCTTAGTAGGTGCTTGGGTGTAAGAGTTATGGGGATGTATGTTCAAGCAGATGAACACAGCTCGGGTATAGCCAGTGAGGGATTGAACTCATCTTGCTGCAGGCAATGGAAGCATGGACTTGTGGTCTGGAGTGTCTGCAAAATGGAAATGAGGAATGAGCAGTTGATTTAGGTTGTATTCAGTTGAACACAGCATCAGTGCACTGTATTTCAGCAGGCAATGGGTGAGGGTATCACGATCTGATATAGAGTATCATATAGAGAGTAGCCTGGTATACATAGGTTATAGGGGAATGCTTTGCAGTAAGGATATGGGTATTAGAATAACATTTTCCAGCAAGATGATGCTTATCATGGTATAGGATAGTGAGAGATGTGGTTAAGGGTGGTTAGTATTCATTGAATACTGGAGCTTGAGGAGTGTGGATTTTAGTCTTAATAATGGACTGTGATTTGGGTGTGGTTTGTAAGTATTTTGAGTAAGTGTATTAGCGTAATAAGTGTAGGTAAGTAGAGGGTAGAAGTGTGGTGATTGTGAGTTTGAGTGTAAGTGTTAAATAAGGGTTATGGAGAGGTTAGAAGGTACAAGATGGTATATTAGTAATAATTTTATACAGGAAATGAACATCAATTATGGTGTTGGTAAATATAGGTAATGGGTTGGCCTGTATCCTGGCATGTAAGAAAAGAGATTGGGTTTCAGTTGCTTTATTGCAGCAAGAAAATCTACAGTGGCAGTAAGAGGTTAGAGAAAGGGGACCCTGGTCTGCAGGAAAGCTTGTGGGGAGTAGTGTGATGCATAAGATGTTGGGTAAGTAGTTAGTTAGAGTATGGTATCCTTGTGAAACACAAGTATCATGGGGCAGCAGAAGTAAGCTCGTGTCAAGGTTGTGTCAGGTAAATGTTCAACTGTGAACTAAGTATATTTGTGAGAATTATGAGTGAGGGATTAGTGGTGGTATCAGTTCAAATGTTTATTTGTGTAATGTGTGGTATCAGACTTCCTTAGTGTGTAATATATGATATGTGTGTAGGAGTGTGAAGAGGAAGTGCAGGTAGAGAAATTAGTAAGTAGGAGATTAGAGTTTGTGTAGATAAACTGTGGGGTATTAGTGTAGAGTTGTAATACTAGGCAGTAATTATGGTAATGTTATGTTATGGGTAAGAAAATGAGTTAGACTAAGGTATTACTAATTTATAAAGTATACATATGATACTTAGTATCTATATTAGCTAGTATAGTCTAGAAACCTAATTTAGCAAGGTATTAATGTAGAAAACCTAGAGTTGACTAGTTAGACCTATGTGCCAACTTTATAAATAGTTGTGAACTCAAATTGGGGTAATGACCTAGGTTTGACCTAGTTTGATTACTTTGACCAAATTTTGACCTAGAAACATAGTTTTGAGTTAATTAAATATAGTATTGACTCTAAAATACCATTTGACGTAAAATTTCATATATAGATCAGTGTGACACCAGTTGGGACACCGATTTACATTTATTGCTATGGATCACAGGCGAGTACATTCTCTGATAGTTTTTATTATTTGATTACTACTATAATTCAAGTATTTAGAAATGTTACTTATAATTTTGACATGATGGTACATGGATTGGTATTGTTATTGGATCGTCAATAATGAGATGTTACCTTGATTATCGAGATGGTATCGAATATTGTTCCTTGTTGGTATTAGATAACATTAGATATTATAGGTTAAATATTGGATACATTGGCTAGTAACGTGTCATGATTGGATCCATCGTATCAGTCAGGGTGGAGAAAATACTAATTAAATATGTGATCAAGAACTATTTACAAGTAGTATAATCATTGGATACTAACTAATCATACACTATACGTATGATTGAGTTAGCTCTCTGTAGTGTAATCATTGAATATCATAAGTGATCATATATCTAGTTAGTATCTCAAAAACACATGGTATATTGTAGACTCTATTTCAGTTCATAGATTATCTTGTTCTACTTCTGACATTATAGTTTCTCTCTTTTATTCTTGTATGCATTGATTTATATTCATGTTGCTAGTATTGCATGTTTCTTCATTATTTTTAAATCATCGGTTTATTCTCATCGTATATAGCATCCTCTATTTTACGGTTTTATAGTTTTTGTCAATTAATTGGAACTGCTATTGGGTTATACTTTGCTCCATTCCTGATTGAATAATATTTTTCAGAGGATCCGGGAGATTGGTGTCCGATATATTACGGACTGCAGCCTATAGATGGTGCAGACATGGACCTACTAGCTCATGAGTGATTGTCGGAAGGTCTAGCCAGAATCACGAGTTATCATAGTTAGTTTTTTTTAGCATTTTGGTACCGGATTTTTTTTTTGGCTTATATATGAAACTAGGATATTGTTTTTATTTGTTGTTGTTGTTATTATTTAGACGTCATAGTTATGTTAGATTTCTTTGATATCTTATCATGTTATGGATTTATGATTGAGTATTATGTTACATTAATTATATTGTCCTCCTTCTTGGAGTTGAGATATTATTGACAGATTTATACATTATTGTGAGATGATTAGATAGTATAGTTGACCTAGACAGCGTTCTATCATCGATGTTGTGGTGTAGGCTGGACGTACCCACGTACTCGTGCCCCTTTATCGGGTGCGGGTCGTGACAGGTGAAAAGAACGATTATGCGATACTTGAATTGCTATTATATTTCTTTTCTTAACCTAAGAGGACCACAAGGGTTTATATATGCGACTAACCTGCGAGTCCACGCTAGGTACGAGGGTTGGTTGTTGTATTAACTCGATAGTCCACACAAAGGGCGAGGGTTTGGTCCTTAGCCATGAGTTCACGAAGGAACTTTGGTATTTGATAGTTTATTCCCAATCAGTTCACGATTACATATCACACGGTATGCATTTTAGTTATTTTGTATTACTTGTTATAGATGTAATTATTTTCTATATCTACAAGTCTTACCTGTATGTTCTATACTATATTTTCTTTGGCATGTATATTATGTATCTTATTATGTCCTTTTGAGGGCATGATTCTCTTCCAGGTTCGTTGTGTTGGTTTTACCAAATTTATAACGTACAATTGTTGGTGTTCCCCTTCGGTTCCAGGTAAATTTTGCAGTTTATATCTTCTTATTATTATTTGTTCTTATTATTATAGCCTAGTGTACACTTGTTGTGTAGGCCCACATTATTATTTTTGGGTCTATTCGGATAAGTATGCTATGAGGCTGCAGAACAAAATTCATTCTCTATTCTTTATATTCTTGTTCTGTGTATTGAGATATAGAAAAGATATGTTATTTTATATAGATTTACATGACTCTAGGACATCATATACATATTCGAGTTTGGCTAGAGTCCACATAATACACAATTGGTCATTGTCACGTATCTTGATCCATGTTATTTTGTGACTGGAGCATGACAACAGTTCTACGAAATGGTGACATCTCTCTGTTTGAAGGGGGGAGATGGCATAACCCAACCCCCTACGAATCTGACAGAAGTAGTTGTCATATTTCCCTTTTGCTACAAAAGGTGGTAAGGGAACACGACGTCCTTTGTGGAAGTTCAGGCCTCCCAAGTCATAACTTATTTTTGTAATGATATGATGCATTGGTGAACTATAGTGGTAGTATTGTAGGATTTTGTATTTTTTATCTATACCCGCTATAGATTCCACTGGATTGAGTTTACCTCAACGAAATAAGATCGAGACTTGATCCTTTTCCTTTGCAATCAGTACGAAGATAGCATTATCTAAAGATGTCACAAACTATACCCGGAGTAAGGGTACGAGTACTTGGGTACGTCCAACCTATGTCGCAACATCGACGGTAGAATATTGTCTAGGTCATATTACTATTTATCACATCTCACAATATCAATATCATAACCTGTCAATGATAATCTCAACTTTATAAGGAGGACAAGATGAATATATAATGTATATATCAATACTCAATTATAATAATCTATAAGGAAGAATTACGGCACGATAAAGATATAAAAATAATGTGAAAGATGTTCCAATACATAACTCTAGAAATAAATATCTCAACACAATAGCAATAATTCTAAGAGTCTAGCTAACACAATAACAACATAAGTTCCAACATAGTATAACTCAGAATATCTCTAAATGTAACAATCTAAATACAATACAATGCTAGACTCTAAGTTACTACTAATAGATCCTCTACTAGAATGGGGTCCTCTTGAAGCTCCTGGATGTAACCCCCATCTACTCTCGGTCCATAGTATATGGGACAAAAGTTCTCGAGATCCTCTAAAAAATGTTATTCAATCAAGATTGGAGCGAAGCACATAAACTGACATAAGTTTCAATTATAATGACAAAGACTATAAAACTGTAAGTAATAAAAATACAAGATGGAAACAATGCTAGAAAATAAGGAAACTGGTACACAGATAATTATATCACAGGCAATAATGAATTGTTAGTAAACAAGAGAATGACTATAACAGCAGTATAAACTGGAATAGAAGAATGTACAACTACTAAGTGCCTTAAAATATTAGTTATTATGTGATCGGCTTGGGACAAGATCAGGCTCTACCATATATGATTTGCTATGCACAAGTACAGGTAATGGATCAGGTCAATCAAGTATGATTAACTATGCACAAGTACGGGTAAGGGGATCAGGCCAATCATATATGGAGAGCTATGTACAAGTAATAAGATCAGGCTACACCCTCATGTGGTGAGGGTAATCTATGCACAAGTAAGTGGGATATGATCACATAATCGACTAATATTTTTTCGTTCTCGGCTAGTACGATGGATCCAATCATAACTCCTCATGACAGGTATCTATGATACTAGCCCGTGAATCTACTTTGTTAGGAATCAAGTATAACACTATAGAACTAGAGTCAAAGTAATCATAAAAATAACAAAAATTGTCAAAGAATGTACTCGCATGTGGTCCTGAGCAATGAACAGTGAACAGAGCTCAAACTTGAGTCTAAGAATCCTAAAATATGGAATATAAGTGTTAACCAATGATTTGAAATGATAAACATGATTATCTAGCTATGTGTGATGTTTCTAGGTTACTTCTAAGTCTAAACTAGGTTAACTAGGTTAATACCTTGTTACACTAGATTTTCTAGGTCGTACCAAGGTATACTAGCCAATATTAGTTAATACTTGGCTCACACTGGTTATTACTACTAATACCTTGGTATACTACACCAACCTTGGTATCATATATACTAGGATAATCATTAGATATACATGTACCTATAATATATACTAGGTATCACATACTAATAGAGATACAATATAATGATATCTACTTATATAGTTCAATACCTAAACTATATCTTAGTATCTAGTATCTTAGCAATATCCTAAACTTACCCATACCTCGTATCTTGATACACTCCAAATATCAACTCTCACCTTGGTGATTGACACATCCATAATACCATAATGTATAGATAATTATATCTCTACTACCCTTACTAGTGCTAGTACTATATCGTCTATTACCTTACCTATGAATTTAATACTTAGTTGATACAAATATCCCAACACACCTTGATATGCCCGAATACTGCTAATGCTTCGTTGATACTTAATGTATCAGTCCTAAGTGCCCCCCTTACACTCCCCTCCATATGACCCAATGAACCTCACAAGCCCCCTCGACTAACCAACACAATAGACAATATTAACAACACAAAAAGTCAAAATAACAACAACACCATCAGACAACACAATACCAACATCAACAACAGACAACAACACCAATACCTACTATTGTTATGAATCCCCTAACACCCACAAACATCCTCAGTCAACACATCTGTGCACACATGTGCACAGATTTGCTAACCACAACACTAATACTGTTGTTGTGCTCTGATGTCCTTACCTGGTACACACTCAGGCAATGTGTAGGGGTCGAGCACAGTCTCACCCTCACTATTTATAATTGATACTATTGTGGCAACCGCACAGACCTGGTCCCCCTCCGTACCTCACTGATCTCTGAACCTACCTGATTCCCCTCCCTAGCTCACTATCAACCATACTTCACTGATACAAGGTATCATTGTCAACTTTTCCTTCACTCATGAATGAAATACTCTAATACCCCTCTTATAATGCTTAACTCTTATCATCACACACCACGATTGCACACACATACATTCCATTTGTACACAAATATGCTTATACCCGAACCCTCATACTATAACACAGTGTCACAAACACCTATATACTTATCCATATATATATATATATATATATATATATATATATATATATATATATATATAATATAAAATATGGAAGCGGTGGACGTATGAGGCGATATAGGGATTCCCACAGAGTGGGATTCCGGAGAAGGGGCAGGCCAACGCAACATATCTTTTATCTTGATGGGGAAGAGGGTGGATGGAGGGGGATGTACTACAGTCATCAGGAAACACCGGCATCACAATCCAGGGGAGACCCCCCAAGGAGGCTATAGCTGAGGGGAGAAGGAGGTTTAACTAGAGAAATAAGGGGGTGTTCCCTGGTCGTTGGGACGGCCAGGCAGGCTGAGAGGAGAGGCAATCATGTTGAGAAATGAGATGACAAAGATGGGAACCCCCCAACAGACGGAGAGACCCCCTAGGGACGTGCAGCAAAGGCCTCCACATGTGACACATGCGGAGAAGGGGAAGGCCCCAATGGGCTTCCAAGATCAGAGCAAGTCGTGGGTTGTCCTATGCAAGACGACAAAAAATACCACTGGACAAATGTGGTATGTTGAACCGAAGAAGGTGGGTGCGGGGGCTCATGTTGTTTTCCCGGATGATGAGGTGCAAGAGGAAATGGAGTATTGGAGGAATACTATAGTGTTATATGTACTTGGAAATAAACCATTCTATGGGCATATTCGAGCGTATACGAACCAGGTTTGGTGGCCTAAGGGAGTCTGGAGTTCTTTCTTAGGGACAATGTCTTCTACTATGTTTGGTTCGGGATGCAGGGAGATATGGAACGGGTATTGAAGGGCAGTCCATGGACATTCGATGGGAGGCTGATAATCATGAATGAGTGGACGCCCAGCTCATTGGGTGAGAGGGAAGTTCTACACATCGTCCCAGTTTGGATACATTTTTTGGGGATGTCGATCCTGTACTAGAGTATTTCGTTGATGATATGACTGGCAAGTCTGGTGGGGGCATCCGATCAAGGCCGATGATGCGACTACGAAGAGAGCTAGTTTGGGCTTTGCCCATATCTTTGCAAAAATTGATGCTAGTAGAGAGCTACCTGCAAGCCTTGAGTATGAACTGTTGTCCGAAAAGGTGCTCTATCAGAAGGTAGAATATGAATGGGACCCACAGGGTGCCAAAGTAAAGGTTTTGGGCACTCATTGAAAGATTGTATGATAAGTAAGGAGGTCTTCAAGGGAAACAAAAACATGACTTTCCCAGACATTGCGACTAGGCACGAGGGGGAAGCAGCGTCTGTTGAAGCCCAATGACACAATCAACATGAGCCTTCGACGGAGTTGGAGATCGACATCGGGCTTTGTCGCATCCGACCATGAGCTACCGCCGGACATTAGTTGGAGGAAGATGGTATCAATGTGCAAATAGTGAGTGAACATGGTTTAACTCCGACGACGTCTGCTATCTCGGCGAGTGAGGGCGTCATCTCTGGCGGGGATTCAAATAGTCCCGAGCGTGTATTTTTATCAGACAGGGAACGGTTATAAGGTGGCATCCTATACTTAAACCGAAAGTATGAAGGGTATAACGACACATGGATCCAAAAATAAGGTGCTTCGACAGAATAGAAAAGGAAATAGGGGGGATAAGGTGAAGAAGGGGACCACTAAACTGGCGGTGGGCAGCAAGATTATGAAGCAGCATGTGACAGTACCACCTGAGGAGCAAAGTTAGGAAGGCGGAGAGGGACTCGACACTATGTATTGATAATCCTTTCTGGATGGAGGCGCCTAAAAATCCTACCGTCAATTCAATTAACGGGGAGGATGTCAGCACAATGGAGCAGGGACTGCTTGTTAATTCGCCAGATGACAGGTTAGTATAACAGGTTGGTGATCCTCTTATTAATTAAATGTATATGCTTACTTGGAATGTGCAGGGGGTGTGTTCGATAGGAAGGTGGAAGGAGGTGAGTGAAGCAGTGAGGAGAACGCATTGTTATATTTTGTCTCTACTTGAGACAAAAATTAAATCAGAGCAGGTGATGATCAGGCGTACTTTGATGCAGTAGCGACAGATTAACAACCTTAATCTGTGCAACATGGCCAGGATTTGGCTAAGGTGGGATAACTTAGTTTGGTGGACGGATGGTGCATGCGTCAGAGCAATTGATAGCTATTAAGTTCGTTAATAAGGGTGATTTACAGTTCATTTATAGGGGAGTCTACGGCAATAATGATAGACGACGACAAAAAAAATTGTGGCAGAAAATTATTCTTGTCAGACTGGTAGGAAAAGGGGAATGTAAGCTTTCGTTGCTTCTAACAGAATATTTTAATGCCATGTTGTACAGGCATAAGAAGATAGGGGGGAGAGTCATTCCAAAGCTGATACTTAGAGATTTCTAACAATGTCTGCTACAGTCAGGGCTTCACAACCTTGAGAGGGCAGGACATATCTGGACATGGAATAATAATACAGAACGGCAGAGAGTGGTTTGTCAGCTTGACAGAGCTATAGGTAATCGGGAGTGGTTTTAATTATTTCCAGACAAGGTTGCACAAGGCCTGGATGTAGGAACCAATGATCATTCCCCAGCGTGTGTTAGGATTCTTCAGGAGGATAGGGCGGAGGCTAGATCATTTTGATTTAATAACAAATAGCCAACATAAGAGGGATATGTTGATGCATTTGCTTCGATCCTATAAGTCATGGTTTTCGACAATCCATAATTTCGTATGGTCCAAAAATTAAAAATGGTGAAGCGAGGACTTAAGACGTGGTGTCGGGCGGATCCCAAACGTAGTCTACAGGTATAGGAGGAGAGATTGAGACATACCCAATCCTTATTATAGAGTGATGTCCTCAACCAAGAGCTTGTTGCGGAGGAGAAGCATCTAATTTAGGAGGTTGGAGTGTTGTGTCTGCAGGAGGAGTTCGAGTTGGCACCACGAGCAAAGTGTACCTGGCTGAAGGAAGGTGATCAATGTTCAAAGTTCTTCTATGACGTGGTTAAGATGCGCTACCATCCTAATCATATCCACTCCCTTATTGGGTCGGACGGGAAGGAGATGTCCTCTCAATGTGAACTTTAAACTGAGGCGATCAGGTACTATTATAATTTATTTAATCAAAATAATTACTCAATTGCGTTTGTGAGCACCCTAATTTTTATATAGGGTTATTTTGATAATTATTATTTATTTAATTTAAATATTTATTGGGTAATTTATTGAACTATAGAAATTATTTGCCATAGTCTTGAGAATTTTAGTACAAAACTAGCCCTTACCATCCAATCAACTTTGTATATTAGACTTAGACGAGCCCAATTAGGCTAATGCATTAATTTTCACTCCTAAAATAATATTCATATTTTTTATTTTGGTTGCACAACTTTTATGGCAGAAATAGCCAATTTAGCACCTTACCGTTGCATACAATTTTAATGCGCAACGCCAACCCTTTCCGCCAACCAAATTTATATCCATGAGTCTAACTGGACCTAATATGACTATATTATGGGTGTCACATTCATTTAAATTTTTACATGCTTTATAAATATCACATGGTTCGAATCCTAATTTTAAATACCCAATTTCTATTTTTAGAAACTGAATCCTTGCATATCTTTTGTGCACCTTAATTAAATTAAATTAAATTATTAAATAATGGACCAAGGATTATTAGAGGTCTAAAAAACCTTAATGGACCCTCAAACACACTTCCCTTTTGGTCCCCCAACAAACTAGTATATATATGTGTGCTCCTCTCCTTTCACAAAGCCCTAGCTGCCCCCTCCTCCTTCATGAACGACCATAGCATCTCCCCATACTTTTTTTACATATCCTCTTCTCCCATCTACACACCTTCACGCACCCCTATGCACCTCTAGGCCACCCATTGACCAACCCATTTGTACCCGAAGACCCCTTTTTTGGCCGCCAGGGTGCTGCTGTTGTTCGCAGCAATAAAAATGCATCAAAACTCCGCAAAAAATATATCTTCTTTATCTATTTGAATTATCCTAGTGCTCCGTCGAGTTTTGCGAAGTTTAGATTTCGTTTGGTACTCCGCTTGGCTATGGTCGCAAAAAAGTCTCCGCCATAATCGCATACGTGTAAGTTTTTCAACTCCGATCATTTTTATATTTTTCCATAAAATAAAAACTTGTGTAGAGCCATGTTAATGTTAGATGGTGATTATAAATATTTGTATGCATGTGAAACCATAATTTTATGTATGAAACTACCCTTAGTTGTTGAACAACCTAGACACGTACACGGTGCATCAATACTAGTTGTAATTCTTTGAAGGTTGCCATATTTTAATTATGTAAATAAATTCCAAAATTTAATATATTTAAATTACAGAATATTTAATATATTATTTTATTTTTAATGATATTTTGATGCTAAGTAGTTGCATTCATAAACTACGTGGTGTAGTTGCCTAAAATAAGTAGTTGTCGTCCGTAGAGACTTTTTGGCATGCAATGATGTTGGATTGGTTATTTTAATATATTAATAAATATTTTTAGAATATTAAACATATTAAATTTAGTATAATATATTAGTTGGATATTAGTTAGAGATGTTACATGCATAGATAAGTAGAAATAGAATGAGTTATATACTAGTAAGCATAGATTAGATAATACACTTCTAACACTTTAGAACCAAATAATAGGATAATCCATATATAGTTAATTATTAATTATTGTGTTTGTATATGTGTTCTTGATTAGGCCTTGGATTAAGACTTGAGAGCAACTTCGGGACCGCAGGCAAGATACCTTGCTATATTTGCGGTTATTTTATTTTTATTTTAGTATTTTATTTTATTGTTGCATAAATTATTTTCATATAAACTATACGTCTAAGCTTGACTTGGGTGCAAACGACGGTGTTCGTCGCCTTTCATAGCTTTTATTTAATTTATGC
This sequence comes from Iris macrosiphon, assembly GCA_036927795.1. Classification (NCBI taxonomy): domain Eukaryota; kingdom Viridiplantae; phylum Streptophyta; class Magnoliopsida; order Asparagales; family Iridaceae; genus Iris; species Iris macrosiphon. The sequence goes on along the minus strand of JAYESA010000006.1, from coordinate 89,231,742 downwards.
ATGTTGACTTAGTTTTAGCGGACTACCTCCTACTTGTGGGATATTTTCATATCCTCTTGGATCATGACACACATATGACATGAGTTATGATATTGTATTAGGGGCACGGACTACGTAACTGAATGATCATCGATAAGTAAGAAATATGTGACGGTTAGAAGTATAACTGCTATGACTAGTGTATTAGAGCCTCATACAGTTACAATACTGGACATGTTGTGGATATGATTTGTTCAGTATGGGGATAAGGGAAAGGAAAATCATTGTGCATATGGGATAGCAAAATCGATGGCCTTAGTATCTGGATGGAACTTTGGTGATTATTATATCAGATACCCTCTCATGTCGCTAGACCTTATGGATGTTTAGAGCATACGACTGTGTTATAGTATATATATAGGATGTGATAAGAAGACAATAATTTTACTCATACGAATAAAGGTTGTCTTCTACATTAAATATTAGATGGTTAAAACAAAATTTGCATATTTATTTACTTACTACAGTTTCTATAGATTACTTCTATGTATCTTGTTACGTTTCTCTGAGGACCTGGTCTCATTCCAGGTGTAGACGATCAGGACTATTTGCAAAGGTACGGACCAGGACTGGCTACTTCGTTCTCTTCGAGGAGGTCTTTCCTTCGATCCTCTCTGGTCATTATTTGATATATTATTATATTTTCTTTTATATCCTAGTTTGATAGTGGATTTGTCTTCACCCAACCATTAGTCTTTTCGACTATATCATACTTGGTTAATTGCCATATTTGGTTATTTATTTCTATTTGGTTATGTAGATGAGATTAGTATTGCCTGTGACTTGTGACATTATATACCATTTATGAATTATTATTCATAATACAATGTATGTATGTGTTATGGTTTCCATACAATATTGGTGATGCCATATACATATGGCTGATAGGCTTACGTGTTCCTAGTCCTACGTATTTTTGTACTGGAGCGTGACATAATTTTATGCTGGCCCACGCATGTCGAGAGTATATTATTTTTGTTACATTACTATACCGAGAAAGACTGCATATAGGATTAGAGTATAAGATCTCATCCACTTATTTAAATTACCTTCTTTGAATTCCATTTTGAACTCTCATTTGACTGTATGATTTGCATCTTGCTCGATCCTTTCATAACTTAGATCTTATCTTCCCGAGCTTGAGGGAGGTTAAATGATGACTAGTACTAGGTATATGTTACATAGGTCAATTACATTGTTAGATGAGTTGTTTGCCAACTAAGGATGTATTAGAGGAATTTAAATTGTGTTATGAACAAATTAACTTTTTTTTCTTTGGAGGATTGAGTAACACGATTGAATGATTTGAGAACATTTCCTTAAAGGTATAGTCTTGTGTGGTAGTTTGTTAAATTCTAAGTTTGGAAGAAGTTGTATTATTAACTTGAGTTAAAATTTTATATGAAGGTAAAAATCTTAGATTGTGGTTAAGAAAGTAATCAAGTAAGATAGGAATGAGAAATTTAAGTCATTTTAATTTTAAGAACTTTTAGAAGAATGATTATGATTTATTTGTCATGAAAAAAAACTTAATGATAAGGATTTAACTTTAAGGAGAAGAATGTCTTATGGATTAAATTTTAAATTTAAATATATTAGAACAAAAATTTATAATTTGAGTATATGATTTAAATTTTGAATATTGGAGGTTGAATCGTCATTTAAATTTTTGAAGATAAAATAGAATTTTAAATTTGAACATCAATGGATTGGATTTAAAATTTTATAATTTGAGGATTTAATATAAATGTTAAATTGTCAATGTTGAATCACCTATTTAAAATTTTGTGGATGAAAATTTAAGTTAGGATTTGATGACTACAAATTCTCAAATTTGAAACATGGAATAAGATTTGATTGAAGAGATTTTTTGGTTATTTAAATTTTAGTGGAGATTATGATAGATCGGATTTAGATTTAAATTTTAGTTATTTAAATTTTAAGCCGATTATGATGTAATGGAATTAAATTTAAATTTAAAATATTTGATGAATTTTAATTTTATGGAGTTTAGATTTCTACGATAAACATGGATTTAAATAAAGAATTGAGAATTTTAGATTACAATATAATTAGAATTATGTTTAAATTTTAAGGAGATTATGATAACGGATTTAAATTTAGATTTGAAGTAGCTTAAAGTATTTAAATTTTATGGGTTTTAAAAAAATAAAGATTTTGATAAGATTTGACTTAAAATTTAAATTTAAGGATTTAAAAAAAATGAACGAGTAGAAGAATGATAATTTTAAAAGTGAGGATTGATTTTAATTTTGATTTAAATTTGAGGTGTTTAAATCTTGAAGTGATTAAATTCAAAGATTTAATTTTAAATTTTAAAGTTTTGAGAATGAAGTTACTTTTTGAGAATTTTGTGAAGCCACAACAAAGGAGTTGACCCCATGATTATATTGTTTGCTGAGTTTAAAATTTGATGGAAAAAATATTATTGAAGATTTTAAATTTTGAGGACAAATTTTTTTAAGGTAGGTAGATTGTGAGCATCCTAATTTTTATATAGGGTTATTTTAGTAATTAGCAACTATTTTTTATTTATTTAATTTAAATATTTATTTGATAATTTATTGAACTTTAGAAACCCTATGCCATAGTCTTGAGATTTTTAGTACAACACTAGCCCTTACCTTTCAACCAACTTTGCATACTAGACTTAGACGAGCGCAATTATGCCAATGCATTTATTCTCACTCCTAAAATTATATTTATATGCTTCATTTTGGTTGCACAACTTTTACGGCATAAAATTTAGAAATTGGCAATTTAGCACATTACCGTTTTGTACGATTTTAATCCGCAACGTCCACCCTTTTCATCCAACCAGCTTCATATCCATGAGTCTAACTGGACCTAATATGACCATGTTAAGGGTGTCACATTCATTTAAATCTTTACATGCTTTATAAATATCATATGTTTCGAATGCTAGCTTTAAATACCCAATTTCTATTTTTGGAAACTGAATTCTTGCATATTTTTTGTGCACCTTAATTAAATTAAAAGAATTAATTAAATAATGATTCCAAGGATCATTGGAGGCCTAAAAATCTTAATGGACCCTCAAACACACTTTTTTTTTTGGCCCAAATTAACTCCAAACAACCAACACCCATAGACCCAACAAACTAGTATGTATATGTATGTATATATATATATATATATATATATATATATATATATATATATATATATATATATATATATATGTGTGTGTGTGTGTGTGTGACCCAACAAACTAGTATGTATGTATGTATGTATATATATATATATATATATATATATATATATATATATATATATATATATGTGTGTGTGTGTGTGTGTGTGTGTGTGCGCGCGCATGCACGCGCTCCATCATATTGCTCGAATCCTAGTTTTAAATACCCAGTTTCTATTTTTTGAAACCGAATCCTTGAATATCTTTTGTGCACTTTAATTAAATTAAAATAAGTAATTAAATAATGATCCCAAGGATCATTAGAGGCCTAACAAACCTTAATGTACCCTCAAACACACTTCTCTTTTGGGCCCAAATCAACTCCAAATAACCAACACCCATAGGCCCAACAAACTAGTATATATATTTGTGCTCCTCTTTTTTCCCAAAGCCCTAGCCGACCCCTCCTCCTTCATGAACGACCACATCAGATCCCCTCCCTTTTTTACATCTTCTCTTCCTTCTCTCCCTTTTTCCCATAACTTCACGCACCCCCATGCACCTCTAGGTCACCTATTGGCTGACCCATTTGCACCCGAAGACCCCTTTTTTTGCCGCCAGGGTGCTGCTACTATTTATAGCAGTAAAAATGTCTCAAAACCCTATAAAAATTATATCTTCTTTATCTATTTGAATTACCCTAGTCCCCCATCGAGTTTCATGAATTGTAGAGCTCGTTTGGTACTCCGCATGGCCGTAGTTGTGTACGTGTAAGTTTTTCAACTCTGATCATTTTCATATTTTTACATAAAATAAAATATTGTGTAGAGCCATGTTAATGTAATATGGTGATTAGAAATATTTGCATGCATGTGAAACCATAAGTTTATTTACGAAACTACCCTTAGTTGTTGAACAACCTAGACACTGACGCGGTACATCCATACTAGTTGTAGTTCTTTGAAGGTTGCTATAATTTAATTATGTAAATAAATTTCAGAATTTAAAATATTAAAATTACTGAATATTTAATGTATTATTTTATTATTAATGATATTTTGATGCTAATAGGATAGTTGCATGAATAAACTACGTGATGTAGTTGCCTAGAATAACTAGTTGTCGTCCGTCGATACTTTTTTGCATGCAATAATGTTGGGTTGGTTAAATTCATATATTTATAAATATTTTTAGAATATTAAACATATTAAATTTAGTATAATATAATGGTTTGATGTTAGTTAGAGATGTTCCATGCATAGATAAGTAGAGATGGAAGGAGTTGTATACTAGTAAGAATAGATTAGATAATGCACTTATAACACTTTGGAACCAAATAATAGGTTAATCCATATATGGTTAATTATTAATTTTTTTGTTTGTATATGTATTCTTGATTAGGCCTTAGATTAAGACTTGAGAGCAACTTCGGGACCGCAGGCAAGATACCTTGTTATATTTACTGTCAGTTTATTTTTATTTTCGTATTTTATTTTATTGTTGCATAAATTATTTTCATATAAACTCTGAGTCTAAGCTTGACTAGGGTGCAAATGACGGTTTCGTCGCCTTTTATATCTTTTATTTAATTTATGCATGTTGACTCAGTTTTAGCAGACTACCTTCTACTTGTAGGATATTTTCATATCCCCTTGGACCATGACCCACACATGACATGAGTTATGACATTCTATTAGGGGCACGAACTACGTAACCGACAGATCATCGATAAGTAAGGAATGCATGACCGTTAGAAGTGTAACTGCTATGACTAGTGTATTAGACCTCATACAGTTACAATATTGACATGTTGTGGATATGACTTGGTCAGTGTGGGGATAAGGGCAAGGAAAACCATTGTGTGTATGGGAGTCGTAATATTCGAATAGAACTTTGGTGATTATTATATTAGATATCATCTGACGTCGCTGGACGTTACGGATATTTAGAGCATACGACTGTGTTACAGTATATATATAGGATGTGATGAGAAGCCAAAAATCCCACTGATATGCACGAAGGTTGTCTTCTAAATTGCACATTAGATTGTTAGAACACCCTTTGCATATTTATTTACTTACTGCGGTTTATATAGCTTACTTCTATGTATCGTGTTACGTCCCTATGAGGACCTGATCCCTTTTTAGGTGTAGACGATCATGACTATTTGCTGGAGCACAGACCAGAATATTCTACTTTGTTCTCTTCGAGGAGGTCTTCCTTTCGAGCCTCTCTGATCATTAGATGATGTACTTATTATATTTTCTTTCATATCCTAGTTTGGTAGTAGATTTGTCTCCACCCAACCATTAACCTTTTCGACTATATCATACTTGTTTTATTGTCATATTTGGTTATTTATTTCTATTTGGTTTTGTAAATGAGATTATTATTGCCTGTGACTTGTGACATTATATACCACTTGTGAATTATTATTCATAATACAGCTGTTTCGGATAATAAACGAGAGAGAATATGGAAAACGAGGTCTTATAGGAAAACCCGCCCTTTCTTCGGTGTTTACAAACAAGATTGTACAATTTAATCCTATACGAGGATGTCTAAGTACAATTTATTTAATCTGGATAAATATTGCTATAGGTGTCTGATCTGCAGTCAATCACTTTAGCCCTTGGACCACACGATGATGAAGAAGTGCCGTGGAGGGTGGATGCCCGATGCCAAAGTCGTCGATCCCTTCTCTTTGTCTGAGCTCCGGATTCTTCTCTCTCTCTTGACCGTTTGACCTTTGATCTTTGCGACCATTGGATCTGATACTGGATTTCTTGATTAATTTTCTCCCCTATCCTCTCTTGATAGAGGTCTCTATTTATAGAGTTTTAGTGACAGTGACCACTCAGTCGGTGTAGAAACCGAGTAGTGGAAAGTACAGCACCCTTTTACACGACGGTTTAAAATAACCAAAGCCTGCGTATAGATGACCTTTTGAATGAGCATGTGACGCGTGTCCAACTAAGGTACAAATATGTATGTTTGTTGCGAAGATCACGGCGTAGAAGCCACGTAGGTAGTTATCCCTTGTGTAGAAGAGGTTGGCGTAGAAGCCATGTAGGTAGTTATCCCTTGTGTAGAAGAGGTTGGCGTAGAAGCCAATAACTGTCACCATGGCGTAGAAGCCAAATAGGCATAGAAGCCAAGTAGGCGTAGAAGCCAAATAGGCAAAGAAGCCGAGTGGGCGTAGAAGCCGAGTGGACGTAGAAGTCGAGTGGTCATAGAGGCCGAGTGGGCATAGAAGCCGGGTAGGCGTAGAAGCCGAGTGGTCATAGAGGCCGAGATGATGTGGACGTTTTAGCCGGAATTATGGCTCTTAGAGATATAATCAAATCTCTTGCATTAAATGCAGAGATCTGCCCCCATCCTGCGTATTAAATGCAAAGGCGTGTCTTCGAAGGTTTGCTGTCCCGAAGATTTTCCATCATTCCATACATTAAATGTAGATATGCGCCTCAAATCCTGTATGAAGAATAACTGCTGATGTGGCGGTCTGTTCGCCTTCTGCGAAGCGTATGAAGCTTACGTCTGCCTGTGTAAAACTAGGCAGCGTATTCCTTTGTATGCGTAAAAACAGTTTACGCAAAGGGGATGTCACTAAACGACGGTTCGGTGATATTTAATCAAATCTCCTGCATTAAATGCGGAGATCCGCCATTATCATGCACATTAAATGCAGAGGCATGTTTTGAAGGTCTGCCATCCTTCTGCGCATCAGAATGTAGAGACGTGCCTTGGGCATCTGTCAGTATTTGGCAATTTAAATGCAGAGACGTGCCTTGAGAAACTGTCACCGCTCTGCGCATTAAATGCAGAAACGTGCCTCGAGCCCTGTGCGAAGTACAGCTTTTGACGTGGCAGGCTGTTTGTCTTCTGCGGAGCGTAAACAGCTCGCATCTGCCTGGGTAAAACTAGGCAGCGTATTCCTTCATACGCATAAAAGTGGTTTATGCCAAGGAAATGGCAGTAAATGACAGCCTGGGTTACAGTATCGTGCCATCATTATAGCCGTCGTCTGGGTAGTCGTGCAGTACTCTTTGTCAGGAGTCTAGACGTCAGGTTCATTGTATGATCTGACAGGTTCATTTCGAAGGATACGAAGCGTCCCTCGTATACTTCAATATTGTATTGAAAGCGGATGAGTTTTACGCCATAAAGGCGATGAAGCACCCCGTTTACGCTAAAGCAGCCTGGACACATTGCATTACGTGGATGGTCGTGGAGTTTTAAGCTTTTACGCTATGCTCAGCAAAAAGGCTCTGTTGCACGCTTGATGGCTCTGAGGTCCTCTGTTTGTGCTGCTCTGCCTCAACACGCTGCGTAGAGATACCCAGCGTATTTTTCATGCTTCTACAAGACCACCTTCAAAGCTTTTAAATTCCTCATAATTTGAAACGCTTTGAATGAAGCATGAACCGTTCCTCGTAACTCTAAATGTTCTGAATGGAGCCTAAAACGGTCAAGCTTGACACGTTCTTTCATGGCTGACTTTATGGCGGAGTTATTGGGGATCGGTGTGATCACTTTCGCCTATAAAAAGGCTGAGGAGTTTACATGTTCTTCCCACACTTCCTTCACCACACAGAGATGATGGTAGGAGTTCATCGGGTCGACTTGAGGATGAAGGAGACCATGTTCTTCCAGCATGTAAGGAGCCAAAAAAGATGCCATCTTCGAGCAAATATCCTTTACAACGATGGATCATTAAAGGATATCATAGCCTCCTTTGCTCGGGATAATCAGCAACTTTGTATGGTGGTTCTTCGGGAGAGAGGAAGGGTCGTATTTCACCACGCTGCTTGCAAGTAGCACCTTCTCCCGTTACCTCCGTGGACGAGAGCAGATAGACTAGTGTAAACCCCCTAAATTTTCAAAAATATTAAACTTGGATTTTTTCACAATTTTTTGGAATTTTCTGGAAATTTTTTTGTAATTAAAATCAGGAATTTAATTATTAAATGGTTTTTAATTATTAATAGTAATATTAAAATATTATAAAAATAATATTTTTGGGTGTAAAATGGAAAACTGGACTTAGGGTAATTTTTCTAGAATTTATTGGGCCCCGGACCTATTTTAAAACACCTAAAAACTATTATATTTATTTAATTAATTAATTATTTATTTATTCATTTAATTATTTATTTAATTTTTCTTAACCCGGCCCAAACCCTCAGCCTGGCCCAGCCCAACCGAACCCGAGTCCGGCCCAACCAGTATAGCTAACGGGTCGGGTCGGGTCCGCCCGACCGAACCCGCACCCGACCCGCCACCCGACCCGCTTCACCTCTCCCCTGACCCAGTCGCCCCCCCGATTCTTCCGCCGCTTCCGCCGCCGGCGCCGCCGCGCCATGCCGGCCACGCTCCCCCGGAGCCCTGCACTCCCCGGCCACGACGACCCCCTCCTCCGCCTCGCCCGGAACCGACCACCGCCTCCTCCCCTATTAAAACCCTAACCACCCGAGCTCTCCGTCACCTCCCTCCTCCGCCACCTCGCCAAAACTCCGCCGTGCCTCAGCCCAGCCTTGCCTCTGCTTCCCCGACCGACCCAGCGATGCGCCACAGTGAGCCACCCCAGTCTCCTCCTCCTTCTCCCCTCTCCTCCTCCTTCCTCCGCCCCGATCCAGCAGCAGCAGCAACAGCAGCGGCTGCGCCGCCTCCGGCAGCCGCTGTCGACCGTCCCTGCTCGCCCCCAGCTGCCCTCGACTGCCTCCTCCGCTGCCCGGCCTCCCTCCGGCCAGCTCCGCCTCCGGCCGCCTGAGAACACCCCTAAACCCTAACCCTAACCCCAGGACACGTGTCGGACACGATTTTTTCGGGTTTTTCGGACCCTGTTCAGGTATGCGTATCTTTCTGCTCGTAACCCTGTTTTCAATTCTGTCTTTTGCAACGCATAGCCTGCATGACCTTCTCGGTGCCCGTGCAACCCGCTCGGTGTATCGCATCCTGTGGCGATCGCAAACCGCGATCCAAAAATAGGAAAAACAACGACCCGATTCACCCCGTAACTGGATACGCCCCGCCAAACGGGACGACTTGGTCACGCGCGGTCTTCACAGATACGTGCGCATCGTTGATACGGACGTGTGGGATTTCGCAGAAGCCGATTCGGGTGTGCGTGCACACCGGGATCAACGCGTATCCGCGGACAACGCCCGTATCCAACTTTTTTAAATCATGCCCTAACTTTGTGTACACACGTCGGACCGAGACAAAACTTGCGTCATCGGACTCGTAGTGATACGCTGGTCCTGTGACCCAAGTTTGGTTCGATTCTGAGAACGTTGACGAAATCGCGTGTTGTGGGCCCCACAGGTCCTACTCGACGGGCAATTTTGTGATCGACTCATCGGAATTCAATTCTGGAAGTTCCGTTGGGTTCTTATCATCGTTTCTGACCTGTTGACACTAAGTTTGGTGAATTTGGAGACCTTTGACCCTGACACGTTTTTCGGTGCAAAGCGGGCCCACATGTGGACCCCGTTTTGACCCAAAATTGCCGTTTTTGCCCTTGTCTCCAAATTGGACTCAAGGACAGGCATTTCTAGCTATTTGATATCTTTTGAGTATGATGGTAATGTTTATTTCAGAATCCGGAGATATTTCTGGAAATTTCTCGAGAACAGAACTGTAGTTGGGATCCAAACATCAGGCAAGTACCTACACTTCAAGTTTAATCTTTATATTGTGATAACTAGTTCCTTGCTCTACTAGCACCATTGGATGTTTACACGTAGTATTAGAATATTGGATTTCATGTCTTGTTTTTCGTGGCGGGAGGGAGAATACTAGGAGGCATGTAGTTTACCCTTCCCCATGTCCTGACTGATAGCTGTTGGTACACAACTGTACCATCAGCCTGATACTCGATTATTCCTGACTGATAGCCGTCTATGATGGCCTGATTAGCCTTATAACCCCCAACATGCCAACTATATATTCTAAATACACAATCACACACACACACAGTTTCTTTATTTTGTTGTAGTTCCATTTTCTTGTTTCATTATAATCCTGTTTATTTCATGTCTCTGGCTTATAGCATTTAACTCTTAGTTAATTTTACTACTTATTATGCATATTCTTATCATGATACTTAGTCAGTTCTTTTCTACTTGTCATAATTATTTAGTTTAAGCTTTGTTGTGTATTGGTACTTTGCTCCTTTCCTGACTGGATCCGTTGATATTAGGCGATGATGAGGACTATGCCCCCACCTTTTATGGCCCATATGACGTAGCAGATGATACCATTGAGAAGCCGGTTCCTACTCAGGAGACTACCTTTGAGGAGAATTCAACCAGTTAGCTAGTATTTCCTTTCAGCATAGTAATCGGGTTTGTCCCCGATTTATCTTCTGGTTCTGTAATAAACTGTGGAGTTGTTGTCACAATTTATCTTATAAAATCTTAGCGTTCCTATTTCCTGTTATTATCCTTGCCTATTTATTCTTGTGGATGAGATATATTTAAATTATCTGTGAATACGGTATAGACAGCGTACTACCGCCGACACTGCGGCGTAGGCTGGACGTACCCACGTACTCGTGCCCGAATATCCGGGTGCGGGTCGTGACACATTTTTGTGGTGGCCCATGCAGGTCAATGACTAAATTATTCGGTTTTAACTTAGGGACCGAACAGGCCTGCAATAAGATAGGATAAGTTTTAAGATCTCATCCACTTGCTTGAATCATTCTTGACATCTATCTCGGATTCGAATTAATTCCTTGACTTGCATCCTGTCTTGATTCCTGTGCGCCTCTTATTATTTATTTTGGATATAGAATAATGGATCTTCCAGCAAGCGATAAAATTCCTGCAAGATCACCACGAGATGCGGTGGTAACCAACGAAAATGAAGCAACACTAGTGGATGGAGGACAATCAGCTCAACAACATGCCTCGAGAGCCCTCACGATGACCGTGGAGAACGCGCAGACTCTTGGAGTAGCTAATGCGCGTAAGTGATTTGTAGCTGTCGTTTCTAGTCTTGTTTTAACTCGTGCCTATTGGTTCGTGACCTCAGCCCCAACCTAGTAATTTTGAACTTGCTAATAACCTGGTATGCTTTTATATTTGATAACTGTAGAGATTGTAGAGCCTTTTGTTATTGTGCTTATTGTGTGTTGTTTTGTGAACTTGAATAATTTGTACCTCCTTTCATCATCATCTAGCGTACTTAATTTTGCTGTACTTGACTTATGCTGCTATTCTATAGCCTAGTTTTGCAAGCTTACTCTTTATCGGGCTTGTCCATGACACATGTGTTATTGGGGCCTGATCAACCACACTAATACAAGTGTCTATTCAGAATCAGTGTATTACGGTCTGATCAACCTTAGTGCATTTTGGTTCGCACTTCGCACGACTACTTTACGTGGATTGAGATATATAGTTGACTAATATACTTGCCCTAGACATGTCTGAGCATATCGTATCAGTTACATAACTGTACTAATATGAGCATACGAATAAATGATTACCAGAATAGGATTTCAATCCATAACTGCTTGACAATTCCTATTTGAATTCTTTAAACGCCTTGATCCCGATATTTCTATCCTATCACCTCACCCTTGAACTCTTTGACCTTCGTCTTCCCTTATTTCGGAAAGAAGAAATCTCGTGCTTGGTATAAGTGTGATATATAGACAGTACTAGATATACCCCATAGGCCGATCACATATTTGAGGATTATTCTTCCGTAATTAAGGACATATCATATGTAATATGATCGGCGTTGAAGTTTCGAGGATTGAAGGACATGAGTAAACAAATTAAGGAATATTTTCTTAAGGTATATAGCCTTATGTGATAGATGGGTAAATTCTAAGTTGGGTAGTAGTGCATTGTCAACTCGAGAGGAATTTTTTTTGGATTGTGATCGAGTAAAACTTAGATTCGGAGAGGTTCAAGCCAATTCAATTTTAAGAATTTTAGAAGAATGACTAAGACGATGAGGATTAATGAACTTCAAAATTCTGGATATTGAGGACCCAATATTTATACCTTAGGTACATGATTTAAATTTGGAATAATGAAGGTAAAATCATCAATTTGAATTTAGAGGATAAAAATATAGAATTTCAGACTTGAACATTGGTGGATTGCATTTAAATTATTTTCAATTTGATGATTAGAATTTTAATTATCGCAAGGAGATTGCGATTGATTTGCCGTATGTACATAAAGGATTAATAGATTATGCCATATTTTAATTTCGAGGACAAAATTTTTATAAGTTGGGTAGATTGTAAATCCCCTGAATTTTTAAAAAATATTAAACGTGGATTTTTTCACAATTTTCTGGAATTTTCTGGAAATTTTTCTGTAATTAAAATCAGGGTTTTAATTATTAAATAATTTTTAATTGTTAATAAATAATATTAAAATATTATGGAAATAATTGTTTTGGATGTAAAATGGAAAAGTGGACTTAGGGTAATTTTTCTGAAATTTATTGGGCCCCGGACCTATTTTAAAACACCTAAAAACTATTATATTTAATTAATTAATTAATTATTTATTTAGTTATTTATTCATTTAATTATTTATTTAATTTTTCTTAACCCGGCCCAAACCCTCAGCCTGGCCCAGCCCAACCGAACCCGAGTTCGGCCCAACCAGTATAGCTAACGGGTCGGGTCGGGTCCGCCCGACCGAACCCGCACCCGACCCGCCACCCGACCCGCTTCCCCTCTCCCCTGACCCAGTCGCCCCCCCGATTCTTCCGCCACTTCCTCCGTCGGCGCCGCCGCGCTACGCCGGCCACGCTCCCCCGCAACCCCGCACTCCCCGGCCACGACGACCCCCTCCTCCGCCTCGCCCGGAACCGACCACCGCCTCCTCCCCTATTAAAACCTTAACCCCCCGAGCTCTCCGTCACCTCCCTCCTCCGCCACCTCGCCAGAACTCCGCCGTGCCTCCGCCCAGCCTCGCCTCTGCTTCCCCGGCCGACCCAGCGACGCACCGCCGTGAGCCGCCCCAGTCTCCTCCTCCTTCTCCCCTCTCCTCCCCCTTCCCCCGCCCCGATCCAGCAGCAGCAGCAACAGCAGCGGCTGCGCCGCCTCCGGCAGCCGCTGCCGGCCATCCCCGCTCGCCCCCAGCTGCCCTCGACTGCTTCCTTCGCTGCCCGGCCTCCCTCCGGCCAGCTCCGCCTCCGGCCGCCTGAGAACACCCCTAAACCCTAACCCTAACCCTAGGACACGTGTCGGACACGGTTTTTCCGGGTTTTTCGGACCCTGTTCAGGTACGCGTATCTTTCTGCTCGTAACCTCATTTTCAATTCCGTCTTTTGCAACGCGTAGCCTGCATGACCCTCTCGGTGTCCGTGTAACCCGCTCGGTGCATCGCGTCCTATGGCGATCGCGAATCGCGATCCAAAAACAGGAAAAACAACGACCCGATTCACCCCGAAATTGGGTACGCCCCGCCAAACGGGACAATTTGGTCGCGTGCGGTCTTCACAGATACGTGCGCGTCGTTGATACGGATGTGTGGGTTCGCAGAAGCCGATTCGGGTGTGCGTGCACACCGGGATCAACCCGTATCCGCGGACAACGCCCCGTATCCGACTTTTCTGAATCACGCCCTAACTTTGTGTACACACGTTGGACCGAGACGAAATTTATGCCATCGGACTCATAGCGATACGCTGGTCCTGTGACCCAAGTTTGGTTCAATTCTGAGAACGTTGACGAAATCGCGTGTCGTGGGCCCCACAGGTCCCACTCGACGGGCGATTTTGTGATCGGCTCATCGGAATTCAATTCTGGAAGTTCCGTTGGGTTCATATCATTGTTCCTGACCTGTTGACACTAAGTTTGGTGAATTTGGAGACTTTGACCTGACACGTTTTTCGGTGCAAAGCGGGCCAACATGTGGACCCCATTTTGACCCAAAATTGCCGTTTTTGCCCTTGTCTCCAAATTGGACTCAAGGACAGGCATTTATAGCTATTTGATATCTTTTGAGCATGATGGTAATGTTTATTTCAGCATCCGGAGACATTTCTGGAAATTTCCCGATAACAGAACTGTAGTTGGGATCCAAACATCAGGCAAGTACCTACACTTCAAGTTTAATCTTTATATTGTGATAACTAGTTCCTTGCTCTACTAGCACCATTGGATGTTTACACGTAGTGTTTGAATATTGGATTTCATGTCTTGCTTTTCGTGTCGGGAGGGAGAATACTAGGAGGCATGTAGTTTACCCTTCCCCCTGTCCTGACTGATAGCTGTTGGTACGTGACTGTACCATCAGCCTGATACTCGATTATTCCTGACTGATAGCCGTCTATGACGGCCTGATTAGCCTTATAACCCCCTACATGCCAACTATGTATTCTAAATACACAATCACACACACACAGTTTCTTTATTTTGTTGCAGTTCTATTTTTTTGTCTCATTATAATCCTATTTATTTCATGTCTCTGGCTTATAGCATTTAACTCTTAGTTAATTTTACTACTTATTATGCATATTCTTATTATGATACTTAGTCAGTTGTTTTCTACTTGTCATAATTATTTAGTTTAAGCTTTGTTGTGTATTGGTACTTTGCTCCTTTCCTGACTGGATCCGTTGATATTAGGCGATGATGAGGACTATGCCCCCACCTTTTATGGCCTATATGACATAGTAGATGATACCATTGAGGAGCCAGTTCCTACTCAGGAGACTACCTTTGAGGAGTAGTCAACCAGTTAGCTAGTATTTTCTTTCAGCATAGTAATCGGGTTTGTCCCCGATTTATCTTCTGGTTCTGTAATAAACTGTGGAGTTGTTGTCATAATTTATCTTATGAAATCTTAGCATTCCTATTTCCTGTTATTATCCTTGCCTATTTATTCTTGTGGATGAGATAGATTTAAATTACCTGTGAATACGGTATAGACAGCGTACTACCGCCGACACTGCGGCGTAGGCTGGACGTACCCACGTACTCGTGCCCGAATATCCGGGTGCGGGTCGTGACAACTAGCTCTGTCCAGGATTGAGTTGGGTGAAATATCTCAACTCAATTTGTCACGACGTTGGATGTAAGAAAGCAGATTTACTCTGCTTTTCTTCTATTGGAGGATGGGTCTATGCCCAGTTTTGTATCCTCCCTCTATTGACCAATATGTCAGTCAGTTTGCGGTTACCGACTGACTGCTGGAGAAGATGAATAAAGAATTTTGCCCTGGCAAGAACCTGGCAGAACAGATTCTGGGCGCGATCTTCAGACGACGATGAGGAAGTCCTTTGTAGACGGAATTTCCCTCATATGTAATCATAAAAATGAAGAAAACCCTTGTAGACTGGATTTTCCTCATATGTAATCATGATTTTAATCTTTAATAAAATTGTCTTTCTTCTCTGTATATGATCATCTTGCCATACTTTTTTTTTGCTGTGAAGTCTGAATATGTGTAGCTTCGACACGTCTGATTCTTTACGCCGACTCTGTTAGAAAGAGTACTAGGTCCTGTCCTGTCTTTTACGCATGACTAGGGATGCATAGAAAGTCGCTTAGCATTCGCATATGCGAACTGTCCTGCTATTAGGAATGAGGAACCGCGTAGAACTCTGAACTGTTACTTCTGATTAAATAGAATCCTTGTTCAGACATCATCTTCAAGAATGATTTCTCGAAAATACCTTGGATCAGGGCAAGAAATGGCTGTCAAAAACTGAGTTTCCATCTTGAATTATGGATGAGATATTCAGACTGGAGTCTGGATGAACTTCCAATCAACCCACGGAGAAGAGTAATTCTCGATGTTGAACTCCGTATACTTCGGGTACTTGGGATATCTTGAGGTCAAGAAGGAGTATCTTCTGTGTGAACTCTTGTAATTTGACCGCCTTGAGAATCGTTCAGATGTATGCGTACTCTGGCCGACGTATCTTTCAGATGTACAAAAAGTCATAGAGCGTAAAATCGTGAGTTTGCAGCTTCTGAGCGTAAACTAAACACCACCGAGCGTAAAATCATAGGCTTGTAGTTCCTGAGCGTGAAGCCGTAGGTTTGTAGCCTCTCGAGCATAAAAGCTACCGAGCATGAGAGCATCCGGACGTAAAATCATAGACTTGTAGCCTTTGAACGTAAAACCGTAGATTTGTAGTTGTCGAGCGTAGAAAGCTTCTTAGCGTAGAACTGTAGATTTGTAGCTATGAAAAAGAAATCTTTCGAGCATGAAATTGTGGATCTGTTGCCTCTGAGCGTAAACTAAATGCCACCGAGCGTGAGATCAGAGATTTTTAGCTGCTGAGCGTGAAGCCGTAGGTTTGTAGCCTCTCGAGCGTAAAAGCTACCAAGCACAAAGGCATCCGGGCATAAAACCATAGACTTGTAGCCTGTGAGTGTAAAATCGTAGATCTGTAGCTGCCGAGCGTAGAAAGCTCCTTAGCGTAAAAACCACGAATCTGCTTTACGCAAAAGCTTTTCGAATTCGCTGACTGTCCGCCTTCTCTGAATAAATAGGCTGATGTAGTCCCCAATCATAACCGAATATTAATTAGGAGATTTGGATTGGGTTTCGAGGAGTCCATCCGAACTCTATATATATCCCAAGTTTCTGAGAGAAAAACTTTTCATCCGTCTTCTGCGAAAGAAAAGCCTTTGACTGTTCGAGTTCTGCTTCGTTTCTTCTCCAAGATTTCAAAGTTTTCTGTAATGGCCTCGAAAAAATCCTCCTTCTCTAAGGGAAAGAAGGTTTTCTTCTTCTCGTTATTCTGCTCAAGAGAGAGCGTCTTCGGGCGGGCAAGGCAAACTTTACTATGAGCGAAGTATGTCGCGGACGAGCAGTGCACCCGGCCTCAAAGGTAGAGCTTTTGGGACGAAAAAGAACGACTAAAAATCCTTCGCACACGTTGTACGTGACCGTGCTAGGTCGTCTTCTGCGCTGATAGCCTCTTTGAGGAAGATGATGCACAGAGACGTTTCATCTTTTACGCCCACATTTCTAATGTGTCAGCGCAAAAACTCTATTTTTTTGCAGTCGGGCGTAAAAGCTTTGATTGTCGAAAGTTGGGGTATAAAATTTGAGTGTTACGCTTCTGAAAGAAAATCCTGACATAATAACTCAATTTTATCAGTCTGGCGTAAAGTACAGACTGTATACTGCCAGCCTTGAATTTTACGCTTAGGAAATAGATTCCAGCATAAAAGCTCAAGTTTCACAGTCTTGGCGTAAAGCACAGACTGTTGATTTTTGGCGTATGCTGCAAGATCTGCAATATCTAGTTATAGGAACTGATGTATTTTTCTTGCACTCTTGCAGTTAACTTGCATGCGTCTCCGCTGACCGAGGTGATGGGTTCTGCCGCCGGGATGCTGCACTCCAACTACCTGGAGGATCTGTCACACGTGACATTTCCTATCTCCGGGCCTCAGTATCCCGAAGGAAGGGAAATTTTAATATCGTCTCAGGGAGAGTGAACGCTGCTGAACTTGATCAACGGAGAGCCCCTGACGTACATAGACTGGGACCAGTACCTAAAGTCGGCTTTTCTCTTCGGGGACATGATTGACAAGCAGTCCCAAAGGAAGCCCAAGAAAAAACTCTGGGTTTTTCCTGCCGAGAGCTTAGCTTTGTATCTGCCTAAGATGCCGAGAGACTATCCCATCTCGGCTTTCTTTCATGCTACACATCCCAGGAGGATGTCGTGGACGCTGACTCCCGATCTTCACGGCAGGTCGGGGAAGATCTTTTATCTGAAAGGAGCTGACCAGGGGTCGTTTATCAGTCGCCCTTCCGGCTCTGTGACGATGTTTAGGGGACTGTACCCGGGCAGTGTCCCAAGCGAAGACAGTTTAGTGATCCAGCCGGTTCAATTACCGACTTTCTGCAACAATTTTATGGGGCACGGGGGAGTATACCCTAAGGTGAACCCTCGGTGCGGTGGGTGGATCACCCCTACAAATCTTCGATGGGCTCACTTAGTTGATTGGGCCCTAAAGTATTTTCGGACCGAGTTGGAGAGCATTGGTCTGTTTGAAGCTGTGAGTGCTACCAGCGTTGGGTTACCTCCTAAACCCAACCTGTTTCTGGCACTAATGGAGCACTATATTTCGCTCACCGGGACTTTCGCCACTCCACTAGGGGAGTTGGGATTGGCCCTCCATGAGATGGCAGAGATCTCGAGACTGCCGATAGGGGATACTCCGTATGGAGACTATGTTCCCACAAACCGGGAGCTGGGGGATTCAGACCCTCGGGTAGTGAAGGTGTACCAGGAGCTGATGTGCCACTACCTCGCCTGCACTGCTTTTTATGGTGAGCCCTATGATTTGGCTCACATCAATAAATGGATGTCGTACCTTTTCTTTCACCGGTCCAGGACTGCTAAGCTGGAGAAGGTATTGGAGGGCAAGGATCAGCCTGTGAATCCTCTGAGCGTACTTAATGCTCAGGTAGTCGACAATCTTATGGTAGACACTGGGGCTCCGGACTTGGTCCTCGACGAAGGGATAGGAAGGTATCCTATAGGCACTAAGGCCTATAGTTATTGAGGCGGTGCCGCAGGCCTCTATCCAGGGAAGCTCAACTGGCTGGCTTCCTCTCCATATGGCTGTGCCGAGTAGTAGAGCCCGGCATCGCATCTGCGGACCGCATTCACCGCAATACGCTATGTCCTGCAGTGCGTTTGGTATTCGGGGCAAGACTGGGCTTGCTTCCTGCCATGGTGTGCCATATACAAGCTGGCCTGAGGGCCATGACTGACGGGCTGCTCGCCGATGAAACCCGGCGTGATAGCTTTCCCAGGGTAGAATTACCATACATGTACTTGATGGGGTGGTTAATTCTTCATAACCCCAGGGTTACGTCTCCCGGCTCTGGCAGTAGTTCGATGGGTAGCTTCTTTTTGAACTACTAGAAGTCTTCCTGGAATATGAACACCGTTATAGACTGTCGGCGGGTGCTGGGCTTCAGTCACAGCTGAAAGCTTTTCTGTACTGTCCCCTCTGTACATCGTAATCAATCGGGGATTAGGCTTGAGGATTCAGGCAGAGAGAAGACCAATCTTTCTCCTGAAGCTTTTAATTGGTTGGTCTGCATTAGACCTTCCTATTTGCTGTACAGAAGTGAAGATCATTGCTTCTTGGAGCCCTACCTGCCTAGTCGGTTTGCCAGGCAGTTCGGGTATGATCAGTTGCACGTGGGCAACGCCGTCACCAGCTTCCGGTCCCGGGGTGGACTCATTGATGGGGCGAGAGGCTAGCGATACTTCCTCATGGGTTGTACTGGTGTAATCTTTACTGTGTCGGTCATTACACTCTCCACAGAGCTGCGTATCCTGCACTCGTATACCCAGTTCTATGTGGCAACGAACACCTTCCATCGCAATTTTGATATGTGTGGAAGTTTTAGGGTGCCCTCTTCCAAGTCTGGGGGAAGAGTCGAAGTCCCCTCGGTTTCTTCCGACGAGGGTGAGGAATTCGTCACTCCAGATGAGCCTCTGTTGGCGGTGTCGAGGGGTGAAGTACCTCTGCCTGCAGGGGCTTGGGTAATCTCTGGGAAGCGAAGGGCTCCAGCTTCGAAGGAGACTTCCCCTCACAAGAGGAAGAAGAAGACGATAAATCGTCCTCTCCAGATTCCTGGTATTGAGGCTCCTGGAAGTGATCATGTATCTCCCCATGACGGGGATGATTCTTTGATTGGGGGTTCCTCGCTTTTTAGAGAGGGACCCTCTAATGTTCCTGCGAGTGGTGCCGGAGAATCTCTACAGGAGGCCGCCGTCACTGCTACTGCTTCAGGTAGTAGAACGAGGTCACCTCCGGGGCTGAGTATAACAAGACTCCGTATACCTTTATGCGGATCGGCATCGGGAGGGACCTCTGCCGTGCCTGTAAGCGCACCTGGCGAGATTCCTGCCGATGAGCCTCGGTTGGAATTTGACGAGGACCTGGAAGACTATTTGTCAGCATCGGTTAGCAGACCCCTTTCTCCAGGTATGACAGCTTGTTTAGCATCATTAAGAAATAATTTAGCTGTACAGGCCGCAGATGCGACATATATGCCGTCGGCCATGGATAAATGTCGTCTTTTATGACTCTTCCTTAGGAAAATTAACATTATTTTGATATTAACTTCTTTTTGTCTTCATTTCAGGGGAAGACCTCTTCGGGGAGGGCATTGTAGATGCGACCTTCGGCTCTGTGTCAGGTCCTGGCGGCGACACGGAGGTGGCTGATTTTGAAGAGGAAACATCTTCGGGTGCCGGCTCGCCTGTCGAAGATATTCCGTCATCTCAAGAGGAGGACGAGCCTGTCATTACGATAATGCCTCCTTCGAGTACGCTGGTTTCTTCGTCCGGTGTTGGCAGTTCTTCTTTTGTCACACCACCTGTTGAGGTGACGGCCGTGGCAACATCGTCTACGGTTGTTCTTGGAGGGGGATTCGCCAATTTCGAGGACACTCTCGGCGTCCATTCGGATCTAGCTGCGCTGATTGAGTAGTATACCGACATCTTCTACGCTACTTTGAAAATGTTAATATCAATGGTGTTGACGAAGAATATAAGCTTTGCGTTGCTGAAGCGGTCTTCCCGGTCCGAGATAATGTCGATCCGAGAATTCGACGACACTAGGGTAGCTGATACGCTGGAGGAGATCGTTAATGGTTTGGAGCAACCCATTAACGAATACTTGCAGCTAGCTCGAGACAATATTAAAGATCTGGTCCAGGCTAGATACAACTCCATTACTGTGCGGCTTGCCAAACAGATGGCAGGCATGAATAAATCTATCCAGACACATAAGCAAGAGATGGATGAAGGAAAAGCCGCCCTGGAGGAGGCCATTGCTCTTCAAACGAAGTGTCAGGCCAAGCACGAAGGAAACGTAGTGAGGGTCCTCAGGCTGGAAACAAAACTCGCTCAGGCAAAGGAGTGGGCTTCTCAGTCGTAGGAAGCTCTAGCTGTGGCGGATGGCCGATTGGGCGTAGCACAACAGAACTTGGCGCGTGCAGGAGTCGCCCGTGCTAGTTTTCTTCGAGCTAGAGCCAAACTGTCCCTCCTGAGCAATGATGAGGCACGACTGGAGCAGGATTGGGCTGATGTCTTGGATTCCAGGACTGAGAAGATAGCCGCGCTGGCGCAGCAGCTTCGTGACCTGACCGCTCCCCCCAAATGATGTACTTTTGCTTTTCATGTAATTTTGCTCTTTCTAAAGTAATAAAGAGACTCTTATTTGACTTTGTGGACCTATTATTTCAGAATATAAATGACAGGTTTGGGTGAAAGTGATATCAGAGGTAATATGGACGTGATATACTCTCGATAAGTTTTAGCAGGATATATCTATTCAGAGGTTATATGGACATGATAGAAATATGCTTTTAGCTAAAATTTGTACATAAAACATTATCAGAGGTAGTATGGACGTGATAGGTCTTGAAGTTCCAAATTAGTTAAATATATCTATTCAGAGGTTATATGGACATGATAGAATACGATCAAACTAGTTTCGTTTTGGAAGTAGTTTTGTCAGAATAAGACCTTCACCATACTCCATTTAAGCAAAAAGAGGTTAAGCGTAGTACCTTTTCAGGAATTTGCCATTGATATGAGCCATTAGCAGGTCTCCATTAGGCTGGGCTAACCTGTAAGCGCCGTTTGAGAATATCGTCTCGATCACATAAGGGCCCTCCCATTTAGGCTGGAATTTGCCCTTACTTCTGTGAGTAAGAATCATCGGCCTCCTTACGGCTAAAACTAGCTCGTCGACTTTGAACACTCTTTCCTTTACTTTTTGATTAAAAGCTCTGGAAATGTGTGCTTGGTAGAGCGCGATGCGCTGTTGAGCTTGGAGGCGTTTCTCGTCTAATCCTTCTAGCTCTTAAAACCTTAACAGGTCATTCTTTTCTTGAGTCAACTCATTAGCCACGGCTATCCTGAGTGACGAAATTTGGATCTCGATAGGGAGAACTGCTTCGCACCCGTAAACTAATAAGAATGGGGTACAACCTGTCGATGCTCGTACCGTTGTGCGGTATGCCCAGAGACACTCTCCCAGCTTCTCATTCTAATCCCTCTTGTTCGAAAAGACGAACATTTTCAAGAGCTTGATAATGGTTTTGTGGAAAGCTTCCGCCAAACCATTAGCAGCAGGATTATATACCGTAGAGGCGACATTTTGTATCCGATTTTTATCGCAAAATTGATGAAACGCTTGGTTGATGAATTATGGCCCATTGTCATAAATTATCCTCCGGGGTATCCCGAAGCGATAAATGACGTGATGCTTGATGAAGCTGATCACATTAGATGCCTTTACCTCAGTAAGGGGGATCGCCTCTGCCTATTTGGAGAAGTAATCCGTGATGGCCAGTATGAACCGGTGACCTCTGGAAGAAGACGGGTGAATAGGACTAATGATATCCATACCCCATGCTTCGAAAGGCCAGGAAGCAACCGTAGGATGTAGATACTCAGGAGGTTGATGGATAAAGTCGGCATGGACTTGACAAGCTCTGCATTGTCTTGCATACTTTATTGCATCTGTGATCATAGTAGGCCAGTAATAGCCCATTCCCCTGATGCGATCCTATAGCTTAGGACCGGGTTGATGTGCTCCGTACACGCCGTCATGAGATTCATAGATAATCCGATGTGCTTCATCACCAGAGAGACATCGTAATAATAGTCCGTCATAAGACCGGCGATATAGACATTGTGAAGATACGTCAAAATAGAAGCGCAATGATCGTCTTTTGATGGATACTGCTTCTTTAGGATCCTGGAGATGATGTGAATGGTCTGGCCTGTGACATAGTGTCGCATTTTCTGAATAGCGAACATCAGAGCCAAGCATTCTTTCTCCACTGGATTGTACCGGTGTTCGGCCCCGACCATCATCCTGCTGAGGTAGTAGATAGCCTGCTCGTGACCCATATCATTCTTTTGTGCGAGAAGTGCTCCCAGAGAATGATCCATCACTCAAACATACAACATGAATGGTCTTCCTATGATGGGATGCACAAGAACTGGCGGACTAGTGAGATAGCGCTTGATATCACCGAACGCTTGCTGACAGGCTTCGTCCCATATGAAGGATACACCTTTCTTTATGAGACGAGAAAAGGGTTGACATCTCCCAGAGAGGTTGGATATGAATCTCCGAATATAAGCCAGACGACCTTGAAATCCCCTGAGTTCCCTCAGATTATGGGGCGATCGTATTTCTAAGATGGCCTTGACTTTATCAGGGTCCACTTGAATGCCTTTAGCGGTAATGACAAATCCCAAAAATTTGCCCCTAGATACCCCCAGAAAGGACTTTGTAGGATTCATTTTGAGTTAATATTGGCGTATCAATTCAAATACTGTCTTCAAGTCTTGGTTGTGATTATCCTTGAAGTGGCTTTTGACAGCTACATCGTCCACGTAACACTCCACTGTCTTGCGTAAATGCTCATGGAATATGTTACTCATAGCCCGTTGGTACGTAGCCCCGGCATTCTTCAATCCGAAGGGCATGACTGTATAGCAATATACCCCCAATGGTGTCCGAAAGGCAGTATGCTTCTCGTCTTCAGGATGCATCTTGATTTGATTGTATCCTGAAAATCCGTCCATGAAAGACATACGTTCGAAACCGCATGTATTATCAATCATGACGTCTGTGATGAAACTCATCCTTGGGGTAGGCTGCATTCAGATCTCGGTAATCGATGCAGACCCGTACTTTCCCACTTTTCTTCATGACCGGGACAACATTGGCGACCCAGTCGGGATATTATTCTTCACGGATGAAGCTGCAGGCTATCTACTTCTTGATTTCAGCTTCAATGGCGTCCATCATATCCGGGCGGAACCGACGCTGGTGCTGCTTCACAGGCTTTGAATCGGGCAATATATTGAGCTTATGAGTAGCCACCTTTGGATCAAGGCCTGGCATGTCCTCATAATTCCACGCAAAGACGTCGATATATTCTTTTATCAGCTGGATAACTTTTTCCCTTTCTACTTCGGAAAGATTGTTACTGATAAATATTGGCTTTGGCGAAAGTTCATCCCCAACGTCAATCTGGATAACTTTGTCTTCAGTAGGAGGTTCTCTCTGTTCGAAGCGGAACTCCCATTGTGTATCCATTTGCTGAGCCCAAGCGTCATTCTTAAACAGTTCAGATTCTTGTTCGTCTGATTCAAAAGAATCTGTCACTACCATATTCACTGATAAGGTTCGCTCGAGAGCATGAGATGAGTCAGAGGGCGCTGAGCCATTTTGAGAGGAGGAAAAGATATCCTCGTTCGACTCAGGAGCTGCGAGGGAGGTAGTGTACCCTAACCCGAAACGAGTTTGTTGATAGTAGGGATCGCCGTGTAGTGGCATTCGTCTGCCTTTCCTGTACTTGAGACCCGGTTCCAGCTTCAAGTTATAACCCATGTTTTGCATGATCTTCAAAGCTTGCAGGCTGTATCTGTGAACCTGTATTTTATCGTCATCGTCATTGGAAGAATCCTCTTGCACAGTCGGTTCATTGCGCATGCGGCCGAAGACTATTGAATGCTGACTGCTGCAAGTAGGCGGTACAATGAAGATAGAATCCTCATGCGGTCTATATGTCGTGTTGACATTGGATGATGATGCCACTTCACATATATACGGATGATAGGAATCTATAGCTTCCAAGAATTTTTGCGCTATAGGTTCTATATCATCGTGGGGGGAGGATTCCTGATTCAAAATTTGAGCGTCAATATACCAGAAAATAGGATGTTTATTATCATCTGAAACTCTATTCCCGGTTGTATTTATATCACTCGGCTGCCTGTTCCGCCGGAGTTTGATGACCAAGGGTGGAGGCTTCCGGTTCAAAGTGATCACTAGAGGATCACTCCCCTTTCCTGACCTGGTCTCGTTTAGGTGGATAGACATAGACTTTATGGCTTTTGGACGAGTAGTTTGTCCTTTCACCTTGATTGACAGAGGTTGCTTGGCAGAGGGTTCTTCTGGGTCCCGGTGGGATTCCTGCTCTGCTTCGGCTGAAACCTCTTTCGTGTAGTCTTGAGAGTACAACACGACATCAGAGTAGTAGGATTCTACTCCTTTGAATGGGTTTAGGTCAGCAATCTCCGTTCGTACTGTTCCTCGGGCGTCTACATATTTGAAGCATTGATGTAGAGTCGAAGGAATGATGTTTTGGTCGTGGATCCAAGGTCTACCCAGCATGATGTTGTAGGATACCTCTGAATTGATGACGTAACATGTAGCCACCGATCTGAGGTTGCCAATCTGGATCCTCAGGCGAATTTCCCCCAACGGCTTACTTCTTCCGACGTTGAAACCCATGATCGTAGTGGTGGTGTAAGCCAATTCGCTGGTAGGAATCCTCAGCGGTCTGAGCAGACTATGAGGAATGATGTTGATTGATGATCCCGGATCTATGTGAATCCGGTCGACCTCCATGGAACCGATGTACCCGGTGTAATAGAGGGGTCTCTCATGCCTGTTATGTTTTAACAGCATGTCATCTTGAGTGAAAGTGATGTTCGGGACCACCTCCATCACACTGTGGCATTGAGGACACGCCACGGGTTCTTCGTCAGGGGACTTGAGCTGGGTCAAGTATGCATCCGCCTGCATCAATGCTTCACTCAGGGCTTGACGAGTGTCCTGAGAGAGCCTGAGTAGCTCGAAGATGGACAACCTGGCTGGTGTATTAGCCAGTTGGGCCAGGATGTCGAAGTTGTATGGCTTCTCTAAACCTTTGTTTTGAATGTTTTTCACAGGTTTATCGAAGCGCACTTCCTTTTGCTTCCCTTTGTCCGCCAAAGTTGGGTTTGAAGGACCGGCATCTGATACGGCAGATTCTGGTTCTGAAGGCTTGGCAGCTAAAGCGTATGCCGATGCATCTTCCTGGCTGGTTCTATAGTCCTGGAGGTAGGCTTTCCCTGAGCGGGTTCCAGTAGCCAAGACCTCGTCTTCTGATGCCGAGTGTACCGTAATCATGTGACACGGTTTGTGCTTTGAGTTCTTTTTAGACTTAGCCTTGGCAGCTTGAGTCTCTTTCTCGATCTCTGGCACCAGATCCGGATGAACCCACATAGTCTCGCCTCGTTGGGTAGTTAGTGGTAGAAGGTCATGATTTTGACCTCTAGCTGGAGGAAGATTAACTATGTTCATCGTCGTCAAGGAAATAGGCGTAACACCGTTCGAAATTTCTTGGGCAGGCAGATTGCCAAATTGTAGGGAGATCATGTTGGCCATGACCGTCTTCTCGCTGTTGCGCAGAGTGATGGCTTTAGCATCGATCATCTCCTGGATCTTCCTTTTCAGTATATTATACGCCTTTGTGGGGTGGTATATGTACCTATGGAAGATGCAGTAGTTGGGGTTGTCGGTACTGCCGGCCTCATTGGGCCGTCTCACCTCAGGAAGGGTAATCTTGCCACTTTTGACTAGACATTCGAATATGCTCGGAATCGTCGTCGTCGAAAGAGTACACTTCAATAGTCCTGGAAGTCCCAGGTTTCGTCTGCATGGTAGCCACCGTCTTTTGCCTGGATGTGTTGATCGCCAAAGCTTCTTTACCCTTGGTACGACGAGGATGGTCGATGTTGGAGGATGACCTCTTGCCTTTATCAGAGGCCGAGATCATGATGCCATTATCGCGTGTCTTCTGACTATTGTCCTCCGCGGCTACTGCTGAGATGATAAACGAGGGCCAATCATGGAACTGATATGGTCCTGTAACCATCGAGATCACAGGGAGAAGGTTCTTCCTGCAGATGTCCACCAATGCCGAGTCTGGAACTCCTGGAGGCATTTGCAGAGTGGCTTGACGAAAATATTTGATGAAAGTGTGAACATTCTCTTTTTTCTTCTGCCTGACTTCGATGAGAGAGGACATAGACATGTCCATCCCTCCCTCGTAGAATCGCGTGAAGAATAAAGCCTTGAAGTCTTCAAAGGAAGTAATGCAGTTGTCCGCCAGGCTGCGATACCACTGGTAAGCTACTCCCGAGAGACAGCCCTTGAACACCCCAGTGAGGAGGACGTCATTCCCTTGTAACAACACCGCCATCATGCTGAAGTAGTCCATGTACTGACTCGATAATGTTTTTCCCTCGAATAAAGCCATAGTCTGCGGTTTGTATCTAAGAGGGAAAGGGACCTCTTCCCAGATAGCTGGGTAAGGTTGGTTGATTCCCAATTTCTTGAGATAATCTTTGTGCTTCAGGGCATCAAATTGGGCTTTCAACTCCCGTACTGCCTACATCGGATCTTCAGCCGGTAGCGGGACCACAGAGTGGTGAGGAATTGGTTGTACCGCGACTCCAACGGGAGGTTGTACATTCTCCGAGTGAGAAAGCGGAGGAACTGCTGACTCTTGATCTAAAGCAGGCTCTTGGATCATGTTGGATGGTGGTAAGTCCACCCCCACAGGTATTTGAGTTGGAGGGACCGATGCTTGAGCCATGGCAGCTGCATGTTGAGTTAGCATCATCTGGTGCATGTTCTCCATCATGGATTGCATCTCTTTCAGAGACGTCTCCAGTATAGTGATGCGTTGCTCAGTGCTCCCGGACGTGGAAGCTTCCTCGCGCTCATCTCCAATGGCATAAACTCCCATCTCCCTGGGTGTCATTGAAAGATTGGTATAGGTCTCTGTAGAAGTTGACTCTATACTTTCGGCATCTGATTTGGGAGACTGGCGACCCCCAGCATCGGAATCAGAAGAGTACGAAGCTGATTGTCGCAACCTCGAACGAGTATTTTGGAACACCCCAGCTTCGGTGTTCCTAAGGAGCATGTTGAATCTCCTTCGGCTAGGAGTTCTAGAGGGATGACGTCTTGAGCCCGATCCTCCTCTAGGTATGTGTGAAGCCATGTTCACAGATGCATGCGTGTGCTCTTCTTCCTGGAAAGATGGAGAGTAGTTCAACCGGTCGAAAATCGACCGTTTTGCTTCAGAACAGTAGCAATTAATTACAATCTTATGACTATTACTACAGTGCTCGCTAGGAGGCATAATAGACATGCTGGAAGATCCCCTTTCCTTGCACTTCTGGATCAGATAATTGCGCAGGTCAGGAGGAGTTACAGAAGAAAAAGATGATGGCTTATTCCTTCTATTTATATCAGTGGGCATGCGGATATTGGAAACCATAGTTTTCCCTGTGCCACCTATATACAGCAGGTTGGCCATCTGGGTGGCGGATAATCCCCGAGGAGGGTGTCTTCCCGCAAATTGAGCCTTCTTTACGCTGAGGGGCTTCTCCTGGCGTAATTTGGAACTCTGCTCTGGTTGGCGTAAAGTTGAGGATGTCCTCAGTCGGCCATCAGCTTCTCGCGTAATCCGGAGGGCGGGCAGATTGTCTTCTTGTTGGCGTAAAGGCCGAGAAGTTGAGTAGTCCTCTACTTGCTTTCCCTTGCGTAGATTGCAGGAATCATCTGCTTTTCCGCGAAAGACAGATGCATTTTTATGCGCGGAGCGCGTTTGGGATTCCTGATTTGGCGTTGAGGCTCTATCAAAAATTTTATCTATTCTGCCAGGGACGGGAGACTAAATTTTACGTGCAGAGCATGGAGCAGGCTTCTGGACTAGCGCTGAGGCATTGTCCGAAGTTTCATCTTTTCTGCCAGGGACGGGAGACTGAATTTTACGCGCAGAGCGCGGATTATACTTCTGGGTTAGCGCTGAGATATTGCCAGAAGTTTTGTCAGTCCTGTCAGAGACAGGCGACTGAATTTTATGCACAAGGCGCGGAGTATACTTCTGGGTTAACACTGAGGCATTGCCAGAAGTTTTATCGGCCCTGCCAGAGACAGGCGACTGAATTTTATGTGCAAGGCGCGGAGGAAGCAATGCTACAACCTCATTGGTCGGAGAGATCGGAGAGATCGGAGAGTCCACAGGAATGGTAGAGGATGTCTTGGGCATCCAGACCTTACACAGCTTCCTCTTGTTTTGGACGGAGAGGGAGTGAGAGCTACCCCCTGTTCGAAGCATGTCTTCGTAGGCAGACTGGTAGAACTGGACGACCAGTGTCTTCTTCACGGATCCCACGGATACCGTATCGTGTTGAGCAATAGCTTCCTCATCAGAAGAGAAAGATGTCCCCAGCAGAGTCGCCATCTTATTTCGGATAATAAATGAGAGAGAATATGGAAAACGAGGTCTTATATGAAAACTTGCCCTTTCTTCGGTGTTTACAAACAAGATTATACAATTTAATCCTATACGAGGATCTCTAAGTACAATTTATTTAATCTGGGTGAATATTGCTTTAGGTGTCTGATCTACAGTCGATCACTTTAGCCCTTGGACCACACGATGATGAAGAAGTGTCGTGGAAGACAGAAATCAGCTTCGCAGGTTGCTAAAGAGGGTGGATGCCCGATGCCAAAGTCATCGATCCCTTCTCTTTGCCTGAGCTCCGGATTCTTCTCTCTCTCTTGACCGTTTGACCTTTGATCTTTGCGACCGTTGGATCTGATACTGGATTTCTTGATCAATTTTCTCCCCTGTCCTCTGTTGATAGAGGTCTCTATTTATAGAGTTTTAGTGACAGTGACCACTCAGTCGGTGTAGAAACCGAGTAGTAGAAAGTACAATACCCTTTTACACGACGGTTTAAAATAACCAAAGCCTGCGTATAGATGACATTTTGAATGAGCATGTGACGCGTGTCCAACTAAGGGACAAACGCGTATGTCTGTTGTGAAGATCACAGCTTTTGACGTGGCAGGCTGTTTGTCTTCTGCGGAGCGTAAACAGCTCACATCTACCTGTGTAAAACTAGGCAGCGTATTCCTTCGTACGCATAAAAGCGGTTTACGCCAAAGAAATGGCAGAAAATGACAGCCTGGGTTACAGTGTCGTGCCATCATTATAGCTGTCGTCTGGGTAGTCGTTCAGTACTCTTTGTTAGGAGTCCAGACGTCAGGTTCATTGCACGATCTGACAGGTTTATTTCAAAGGATACGAAGCGTCCCTCGTACACTTCAATGCTGTATTAAAAGCGGATGAGTTTTACGCCATAAAGGCGATGAAGTACCCCGTTTACGCTGAAGCAGCCTGGACATATTGCATTACGCGGATGGTCCTGGAGTTTTAAGCTTTTACGCTGTGCTCAGCGGAAAGGCTCTGTTGCACGCTTGATGGCTCTGAGGTCCTCTATTTGCGCTTCTCTGCGTCAACACGCTGCGTAGAGCTACCCAGTGTATTTTTTATGCTTCTACAACAGCGTACATATGTGTTATAATTTCTATATATAAGAGATGTCATAAACATACAGCTGACATGCTTACGTGTTCCTAGTCCTACGTATTTTGGGACTGGGGCATGACATATTTTTGTGGTAGCCCACACAGGTCGAGAGTATATTGTTTCGATTACGTTACTATACTGAGCATGCTTGCGTATAGGATTAGAGTATAGGATCTCATCTGCTTATTTAAATTACCTTCTTTGAATTCTTTCTCAAACTCTTATTTGACTGATTGATTTGCATCTTGCTCGATCCTTTCCTAACTTAGATCTTATATTCTCATATTTGAGGGAGGTTAAATGATGACTAGTACTGGGCATATGTCACATAGGTCAATTACATTATTAGGTGGCTTATTTGCCAACTAAGGATGTATTAGAGGAATTTAAATTGTGTTATGAACACATTAACTTTTTTTTTCTTTCGATGATTGAGTAACACGATTGAATGATTTGAGAACATTTCCTTAAAGGTATAGTCTTGTGTGATAGTTTGGTAAATTTTAAGTTTGGTAGAAATTGCATTGTTAACTTGAGTTAAAATTTTATATAAAGGTAAAAATCTTATATTGAGGTTAAGAAGGTAATCAAGTAAGATAAAAATGAGAGATTTAAGTCAATTTAATTTTGTAAATCTTTAAAAGAATAATTATGATTTATTTTAGTTATGAAAAAAATTAATGATTGGATTTAGCTTTAAGGAGAAGAATATCTTATGGATTAAATTTGGAATTTTTATATATTGGATCAAAAATTTATAATTTGACTATATGATTTAAATTTTGAATATTGGAGGTTGAATCGTTATTTAAATTTTTGAAAATAAAAATAGAATTTTAAATTTGAACATTGATGGATTGGACTTAAATTTTTATAATTTGAGGATTTGATTTAAATGTTAAATTATCAATGCTGAATCACCTATTTAAAATTTTGTGGATGTAAATTGAATTTAGAATTTGATGAATACGAATTTATCAAATTAGAAACACGGAATAAGATTTGATTAAAGAGACTTTTTGGTTATTTAAATTTTAGAGGAGATTATGATAGATCAGATTTAGATTTAAATTTTAGTTATTTGAATTTTAAGCTGATTATGATGTAATGAATTTAAATTTAAATTTAAATTTAAAATGTTTGATGAATTTAAATTTTATGGAGTTTAGATTTCTACGATAAATATGGATTTAAATAAAGAGTTGAGAATTTGAGAATATGATATGATTGGAATTATTTTTAATTTTAAGAAGATTATAATGACGAATTTAAATTTAGATTTGAAGTAGCTTAAAGTATTTAAATTTTGTGGGTTTTAAAAATTAAAAAATTTGATAATATTTGACTTGAAATTTAAATTTAAGGATTTAAAAAAATGGACGAGTAGAAGAAAGATAATTTTAAAAGTGAGGATTGATTTTGATTTAAATTGGAGATTTTTAAATCTTGAAGTGATTAAATTTGAAGATTTAATTTTAAAGTTTTGAGAATAAAGTTACTTCTTGAGAATTTTGTGAAGCCATAGCAAAGGAGATGACCCTATTATTATATTTTTTGTTGAGTTTAAAATTTGATGGAAAAAAAATTATTGAAGATTTTAAATTTTGAGGACAAAATTCTTTTAAGGTGGGTAGATTAAGAGCACCCTAATTTTTATATAGAATTATTTTAATAATTAGGAATTATTTTATTTATTTGTTTAATTTAAATATTTATTTAATAATTTATTGAACTATAGAAACCATTTGCCATAGTCTTGAGATTTTTAGTACAATACTAGCCCTTACCTTCTAACCAATTTTACATACTAGACTTAGACGAGCCCAATTAGGCCAATGCATTGATTGTCACTTCTAAAATTATATTCATATGATTCGTTTTGGTTGCACAACTTTTGCGGCACAAAATCTAGAAATTGGCAATTTAATACCTTGTCGTTGCGTACGATTTTAATGCGTAACGCCAATCCTTTTTGTCAAACCAACATCATATCCATGAATCTAACTGGACCTAATATGACCATGATAAGTGTGCCACATTCATTTAAATCTTCACATGCTTTATAAATATGACATGGTTTGAATCCTAGTTTTAAATACCCAATTTCTATTTTTGGAAATCGAATCCTTGCATATCTTTTGTGCACCTTAATTAAATTAAAATAATTAATTGCATAATGAGACCAAGGATTATTAGAGGCCTAACAAACCTTAATGGACCCTAAAACATATTTCTCTTTTAGGCCCAAATCAACTCCAAACAACCAACACCCATAGGCCCAACAAACAATTATATATATATATATATGTGTGCTCCTCTTTTTTTCCAAAGCCCTAGTCGTCCCCTCCCCTTCATGACCGACCACAGAAGCTCCTCCTTCTCTTTTTACATATTCTCTTCATTCTCTTCCTTATCCATACCTTCACGCACCCCCATGCACCTCTAGGCCACCCATTGGCCGACCCATTTGTACCCGAAGACCCAATTTTTGGCCATCAGGGTGCTGCTGCTATTTGCAGCATTAAAAATGCCTCAAAATCTCCCAAAAATTATATCTTCTTTATATATTTTAATTACCCTAGTGCCCCGTCGAGTTTTGTGAAGTTTAGAGTTTGTTTGGTACTCCGCTTGGCCGTAGTCGCGATAAAGGTCCTCACCGTAGTCGCATACGTGTAAGTTTTTCAACTCCGATCATTTTCATATATTTTCATGAAATATAAACTTTTGTAGAGCCATGTTAATGTTAGATAATAATTAAAAATATTTTTATGCATGTGAAATCATAATTTTATGTACGAAACTACCCTTAGTTGTTGAACAACCTAGACACGGACATGGTGCATCAATACTAGTTATAGTTTTTTAAAGGTTGCCATATTTTAATTATGTAAATAAATTTCAGAATTTAATATATTAAAATTATAGAATATTTAATGTAATATTTTATTATTAATAATATTTTGATGCTAATAGGGTAGTTGCATGCATAAAGTATGTGGTGTAGTTGCCTATAATAACTAGTTGTCGTCCGTAGTGACTTTCTTGCATGCAATGATGTTGGGTTGGTTATTTTTATATATTTATAAATATTTTTATAATATTAAAAATATTAAATTTAGTATAATATAATGGTAGGATACTAGTTAGAGATGTTCCATGCATAGATAAGTAGAAATAGAAGGAGTTGTGTACTAGTAAGCGTAGATTAGATAATGCACTTATAACACTTTGGAAAATAATAGGGTAATCTATATATGATTAATTATTAATTTTTGTGCTTGTATATGTGTTCTTGATTAGGCCTTGGATTAAGACTTGAGAGCAACTTCCGGACCGCATGCAAGTTACTTGCTATATTTACTGTCCGTTTATTTTTATTTCAGTATTTTATTTTATTGTTGCATAAATATTTTCATATAAACTGTGCGTCTAAGATTGACTTGGGTGCAAATGATGGTGTTCGTCGCCTTTCATAGCTTTTATTTAATTTATCCATGTTGACTATTTTTAGTGGACTACCTCCTACTTGTGGGATATTTTCATATCCCCTTGGACCATGACACACACATGATACGAGTTGTGACATTCTATTAGGGGCACGAACTACGTAAACGACTAATCATCGATAAGTAAGGAACGTGTGACGGTTAGAAGGGTAACGACTATGACTAGTGTATTAGAGCCTCATACATTTACAATATTAGAAATATTGTGGATATGACTTGGTCAGTGTGGGGATAAGGGGAAGGAAAATTATTGTGCGTATGGGATAGCCAAATCGGTGGCCTTAGTATCCGGATAAAACTTTGGTTATTATTATATCAGGTACTCTTTGACATCGCTAGACGTTACTGATGTTTGGAGCATACGACTGTGTTGCCGTATATGTATATGATGTGATGCGAAGCCAACAATCCCACTCATACACACGAAGGTTTTCTTCTAAATTGCACATTAGATGGTTAGAATACCCTTTGCATATTTATTTACTTAATGTAGTTTATATAGCTTGCTTCTATGTATCTTGGTACGTCCCTCAGAGGACCTGGACCCTTTTCAGGTGTCGACGATCATGACTATTTGTAGGAGCACATATCAGGATTTGCTACTTCATTCTTTTCGAGGAGGTCTTTCCTTTGAGACTCTCTGATTATTAGATGATGTATTTATTATATTTTCTTTCATATCCTAGTTTGGTAGTGAATTTGTCTTCACCCAACCATTGGTCTTTTTGACTATATCATACTTGGTTCATTGCCATATTTGGTATTTTATTTTTATTTGATTTTGTGGATGAGATTAGTATTGCCTGTGACTTATGACATTATATACCACTTATAAATTATTATTCATTATACAGCGTACATATGTGTTATGGTTTCCATATAATGGAGATGTTATATACATACGGATGACATGCTTACGTGTTCCTAGTCCTGCATATTTTGGGACTGGGGCGTGGTAGCATTCCCTGATATTGTATGTGAGAAACTGGTTATGTCTCATGGGAACCGGGTTCTACTTGCACCGGTACGACTGAAGGAGGTGGAGGAGATTATTTTTAAAGCCGATCCTAATAAGGTCCCCAGGCCGGACGGTTTTGGAAGAAAATTTTATAAGGTACAATGGGAGGCGCTCAAGGTGCAGGTGGTAGAGTTGATACAAGATTTCTTTATGCATGGAAGGATACTATTGGAAATGAACCATACATTTTTGACAATAATTTTGAAGAAAGAGGGAGTATCATCATTAGTTGACTTTCGGCCGATCGCTTGTTGCAACTATTTGTATAAATTAATTATACACCTTATGTGTAGGAGGATGAAAGGCATTATGGCAGAGTTTGTCTCTCTAAATCAGGCAGCCTTTATTAAAGGCAGGCAAATTATAGATAATAACTTTTTAGCACATGAAATGGTAAGGGGGTTTGTCATGACCCATACTTGGATGATTGGGGCACGAGCAAGTGGGTACGCATGTCACGCCCCAATATCCCGTAAGCTCAATAGTCCCTGTTGAACGTGAATCACCACGTTGCAGTACTCCCGTAGGACAATCGTTCTCATCGGGACGTGATGCCGTACGAGCCTGGAGTTGCGCTCGGACAAGGCGATGTTGTCAAACAATAAAGTTATCATCAAAATGACCAAGTTGCAACGAAAGTCAAGTATTGTGTACCAAGCACACATCAGAGTATACGCAGCAAATCTCTCGATAATGTGCAAAATAAAATACCACAAAGGAGAATGCCACAAAGGCTAATGCAATACTCTTGCTCTTTCTCTAGCCCACAAAGGTACTTACCGTTCATACATCATGTTACGTATATCCAACCAGCGCCACTACACCTACGTACCTGAAATAATGCCCACAAATATGGGTCAGTACACAGCCGAACTGGTGAGCGTGCTAACCCACTCGTCTAAGCCAACACTAAGTAAAATAGTGAATGTAAACAGTTATATGGTGATCTTTCTAGTTGAATCCTAGATTCATTTTATGGCATAGGTATGACATATTAAGGAAAGCTGTAAAGCAAGTTAACCATGCAAGCATTCAACTCAAGCCAATAGACAAGCAATTATAAATCCAACTCAAAGGAAACTAGCATGCAAACCGTCAAACTCAAACCCAAGCAACATAAAAATCTATCGAACCATCATTCAAGCCTCAATATCCATCCTCAATCCAAACCTTATAATCAAATCTTCGATATGCACACTCTTGCCGAGGCAAGGTTGCCGTTGCCTACGCGAAAGCATAAACCAAACCAAAGTAAAGCAAACCAACTCTTATCTATATAAAGTCACTGGCCAAGCCATAAAAGACTTATTGGACTGATCAATTACAGTTCTACCCGATCCACACCGGGTAGCTATCACTACCACATTTTCTTGAAAAGGGTATTTTAGTCATTTCCTATTTAATTAAATATTGTGCATGGTAAATAATTATTTATTTTATTATCTAATTATTGTTAGATATTATTTATTTAATTTGGACTTGTGTTAGTGGACCTAACTAGTTTAGTTTGGACCCATGGACCAACATGAATTAATTAGTTAAACTTAGCCCATTTAGAAAGCCCATTGTTAAGGAGATGGATTAAGTTAATTAAATCATTAGACTAGAAGCTTCCTTCCTTAATTATTTCTACATGAGAGGCCTCAAGGGGTATAATGGACATTTCATAATTACTTGAGGGAGAGGAAAGGGGCCGGCCTATATAAAAAGAGGGGGAAAATTCTCTCTCCTCTTTTTTATTCTAAATCTAGATCTAGAATTTCCCACTACCAAATTTTCTTCATTCCTATTTTATTTCCCTACCAAATTTATTCCAATTCCTTCCCAAATTACCATTAGAGACTTGAGAAGCAAGGATCTAGAAGGAGGAAGCAAGGATCTACAAAGAGGAGCAAGGATCTATAATTTGGAGGCAATTTCATCTCAATTGGAGATTTCATTGGAAATCCATCTCCCAATAGGTATAATTCAATTTTTCCCCTTAAAATAGCTTCTAATTCTGAGATTTAATCATGAATAATCAACCCATATGTATGTACTACCCATAGGATTTGGTTTTGTGTTCATAGTTGACCTATGGAGAAAGTTATGGTACTTTTTGTGTCAATTTTGGGGGAATTCCGAAAATAACTTTTGTTGTGTGTGTCAATTGATCCTATAGATCACTTTGGCATATGTTTATGTGTTTGGGGCTAGTGTCGTGTCCATAATTGGGTACGTGTAGGTCATATCCCAATAATTTGGTGATACGTGTTGTTTTGGGGGTTTTCCCTCCGACACGGGACTTTGTACATGTCATATTTTGACACGGACACGTAGATCAATATTTGACACTTTGTTTTGTTCATAAATATTATATGTGAGTTTCTTGTGTCCTTCGGGGTCCAATTGGATGTGTGGTGGACTCATATCGCATGCGTATCCTAGATCTAGTGGGATACGGTGTGATACTCTCCATTTGTTGTGTGTTTATGTGTAGATCTAATTAATTGTGCTTTAATTCTTGAATTATAATTATGTATATATATGTAGATATTATATATGTATTATAGTGTATTTATTATAGTGTTTATTGCAGCATAGATCTATGTATTATATATGTACCAATAGAATAAATATATATGTAGCTTTCTTCTACATACATTAATATATATATGTTATAATATATGTTAGGAATATAAAATATATGAATATATTTTATAAAATATATATGTATGTTTAATTAAGTAATTAGATTATTTATAGTTATTATATGATTATTTATATATATGTATGGATGTATAATTATTATTATTTATGTTGTATGTGTGTGTTGTTGCTATATTATTATGTACTTAATATTATGAGAGGGTGTATAGTTATTATATATATATATATATATATATAAATATATATATTTATATTTAGTTGGATGATATATATATATATATATATATATATATATATATATATATATATATATATATATATATATATATATATATATGTGTGTGTGTGTGTTTTATATATATTATATATATATTTTTCAGGTTTTTAGCGACGAGGCTATTAATGACAGCAGCCGCTGTCATTAATATAGCAGCAGCCGTTGTAGCAGTGGCGGGCTATTACTGACAGCAGCTGACTGTCATTAATACAGCAGAAGCGGGAACATTAATGCAGCAGCAGCGACGGCGAGAATGGTGACGGTTGTAAACCGTCACCAAAACAACAGCAGTAGTGCAGATTCCAGACAGCAGTAGCGACGGCAGTTCAGTGACAGCCAGAACTGTCACTAAAGGCTGCGTATCAGAGTATCAGTATTTTTCAATACTGCTTTCAGCGACAGTTAGGCAGATTATTATATATGTGTTTATATACTATATTTATATATATATATATGTATATATATATGTATTAAAATTGAGATAATATATTATTTTTGCTATATTTCTTATTGTAAAATATTAGTATATATTTATATATTATATATGAGGGTATTTAGTATATCAAGGTATTGAGTATTACCATGTGGAAACCAAGGTAAGTGGGATACTCAAGATACGGGGTTTGGGTATCAAGTTTGTGATTTTTGTGGAGATACCAAGTTGGTTCAAAACCATGGTACCTATTTGATGTGTAAATTAATATTCTATATTATTATACATAATTTTTGGATATATATGTATTGTGATGTTTACCTTGAAATTTACGTATCCGGAGATACGGTATCCTAATACTTTAAGATGTGATTTTTATGTCTTAGATTTTAATACCTTGACCCAAGATTTTTGTGTTAGACATGTGCAACCTAGAAATAGATAGTTGACCTTGGTTTGACTATAGTTGACCATAATTGACTTAGAGTTGACCATAGTTGACTTTAGACTTAGAATTGACTTATTGACCTAGAAGTTGACTAGTTTAACTTATTCTCTTTTTGGGACCTTGTATTGATGTTGTATTCCATATCTAGGTCTTCGAGGCACCGAGTCAGACATCTGTGAGACTATTTATTGGACTTTAGACGAGTACATTCTCTGATAGTTTCTCATTTATGATATCCTCTATGTTCATTGTATATAGTGTAGATATCCATGTTCACTTGACACTATTGTTACATGGATTGGTATATCCGGATCTCGTCATGAGATGTTATTCCTTGGTATATGGTATATATGGTGCAAGTATTATTTCATTGGTTATCTTGTACATGTACAGACACCGATTCTCGGGAAGACTAGCTATCTTCTTGGGGAATCTCGTGCCATAGAATACCGTGGTTGGATCTATT
This sequence comes from Iris macrosiphon, assembly GCA_036927795.1. Taxonomy (NCBI): domain Eukaryota; kingdom Viridiplantae; phylum Streptophyta; class Magnoliopsida; order Asparagales; family Iridaceae; genus Iris; species Iris macrosiphon. The sequence continues at coordinate 89,192,507 of JAYESA010000006.1, read as the reverse complement.
ATACCAGTCGGGGTGGGGAGTATTAGTATAGATATGTGATCAATATCCCTATTGTATCAAGTACTGATTACTGAATAGTGTTGATCATACACCGCACGTATGATTAGCCAGGCCGCATTGCATCTTGCCCAAGCCGATCACATGCTAAGCTAGTACTCACACACTTAGTCATTAGTATTCTTGTTTCATTGGCATATTGTTCATTATTGTATTTATTTCCAGTATTCCCTTATTGTATATATATCTCTTGTATCTATTGTGCATCTTGTTTATCCACAGCTATTTACTGTTACATAGTTTTTATCATTGATTAGAACTGCTGTTAGAGATGTACTCTGCTCCTTTCCTGACTAGATATATTTTTCCAGATGACACTGAGGAGTGGTACCCTACCTATTATGGACCCCAGGATGTTGTGGGTTTAGATTCTGAGACCCTGGCTCAGGAGGGACTTATCCCAACTGAGACAGTTGACCCTGGAGTTGTAGATTCATAGTATTCTTTGTACTGGATTTGTCTCCAGCTTATTCTGTTATTCTTCAGACTCATTGATGTATTATTTTAGACTCATGAGTTGTATTGTGACTATTCTATTCTTTATCTGATTCATGCTCATTTCTATCTTAGTTCTGTGATTGAGTATACTATCATTATTTGTGGTTTATTATATTGTTAGATAGATTATCTAGACAGCGTTATACCGTCGATTCTGTGGCATAGGCTGGGCGTTATTTCTAACTAGTACCCTTACACCGGGTGCGGGTCGTGATAGTAGCTAGTCCGCCTGGTCGTATCGAACTACCGGCACCGTACCCAAGGCATGTTATCATTGTCTCCTCTATGGCCGAACAGTCCCGGTGCTCCGAAGCCTATCTTGTTTGTGGAGACAAAATCCTGTACAACACAGGTTGTCCGTGAACAATACAGATACCAAGTAGGTATGACGAGAGGATCGAACATTCTTGCCCCACCAAACGATACTAGACTCATCCAACCAAATATCAAACCAATTATCCATAACCATTCTTCCAACATATAACCCAAGGCATAAATCTTAAGTTATTCCATAGGCACTATGTCACTTCTCGACACAGTATTCCAATTGGTGCAATACCCCTCGCTCAGAACAATCTTATGGCACAATGCCCCAACAGTGGTACAATATCCTCGCCTATACGGTTGTTCGGTTTTGAACCACAATTGCACCCTTTGCTTGACAAAACGCCCAAGTGATACTCGTGCACGAATGCACGCTCGCTCGCCCAAATTTTTGATGTTCCAACCAAGATGTTCCAACTGTTTCTTCAATTGCCCCAAATATAATCCAACTCTAGCTCCAACTATCCAACGCGAAAACCAATTCAAGCCACAAATATATCCAAGCAAATGACGTACACTCTATGCACGCCACAGTGTAGTGATTCCCAAGTTTCAGTCCAAGTATTTTAAGCCTTTACGTGTATTCTATATTATTAGGCATGAAGGAGTAGAGGAGAAGGACAGAGCCCACTCACCAAGTCTAATTCCGTTAAGCATCTTGTCCTGCCAATACGGCTGATCCGTTGAACCCATGGTCCGATGCAAAGCATAATCTACTCAATTGGTATGATGGTGCAAGCAGACCGTGCTCTCCAAATTATTGGATCGATCGGACTAAGGAAGACGGTATTATCGTTCCAATCCAGTTATCTCAGTACTGCTCTAAATGAACACCTGATTTCTATTGAACTCCGCTAATGATCTTTATATGAAACTGACTCAATCAATACTTGTTCCCAAATCCAACAAATTAAAATATAACCAGCTATTGCCATCATTCAATCTGACTCAGCATAACATACCGTACGGTTGTGGGGCATTACACGTCCAGCCTATGCTGCAACATCGACGGTAGAACGCTATCTAGGTCAACTATCTATAGCTAGCAATCTTACCATATCCAACTTCATAAGGAGACAATGGTAAACAACATATAACATACTCAATCATAATAATCTAGAAAAAGAACGAACGAGAAGGATAACTAATAATATTCTACAAGAAGAGAAACTAGACAAGATATAAAAAGGAACACTGAACTAGATCTCTATAATTATCACCTCAAGTCTACTGTATAAGAGCAGTCATGTCTATAACATCAATCTGAAATCCCAGAATGGAGAGCACAACCATCACTGAAAAATATTATTCAATCAAGAAAGGAGCAAAGTACACCTCTAACAGCAGTTCCAATAAATGATATAAGACTATATAATAGTAAATAGAGAGCATATACAATGAATAGAGCATGGTAGGAATATACAAGAATAAAAAAAGCAAAAAATACATACAAGAGGTAGGAACATCATATACAAGAGTCAGGGACATACAACTAACAAAGTAAGTGAGTACTAATTTCAACATATGATCGGCTTGGGAACATGTACAGGAATCATAGTTTAGCTAATCATACGTGAGGTGTATGATTAACACTATACAAGGAACAAGAATTGTAACCACATAAACTCCGAGGTATGATCACCTATCTATACTAAATACACCCTCCGACTAGTATAGTGGATCCAACCATGGCACGCTATGACATGGGATTCCATAAGAAGGATGCTAATCTTCTCATGAATCAGTGTCCATACATGTACAAGAAGAACGGGGCTCGCACAAAAAATATGCCAGAAACTGCCAAGAATAATATCTCATGACAGGATCCAGAAATACCAATCCATGTAACCAAGTTTCAGAAAATCAATGATATCTACACTAAATACAAGAACACAGAAGATATCATAAATATAAAACTGTCAGAGAATGTACTCGCCTGTGGTCCAGAGCAATGGATGTCAAACAGTGTCTGAACTGGTATCTCATAACCTATATATAAAATATATCATCAATACAAGGTTTTAAAATGATAACAAGTTAAACTAGTCAGTTTCTAGGCCATAGAGCCATTTCTAGATCAAAATAGTCAAACTAGGTCAACTCTAGGTCAAACTAGGTCAACTAGCTATTTCTAGGTTGTATGAGTCCATCTCTAGGATATTGGGTCCATACGCTATGTATCTAGACTATACTACCTATATTAGGATACTAGTACTCTACCGTATCGTAATATCAAATATAAAAATACTATTCAAAATATATAAATATACTATTACTAATATCCTCCTAGCTCAAACTAGTGCTAAAGGATACCTTGGCTTTGAGCCAACACGGTATCACACTACCTATACCCATCTTGATACAGAATACCCAATATCTAGAGATAACTTAAATACCTAACAATTACCTTGGTATCACAAGGTAATACTTAACTAACTAGTTACATACTAACTCAAGTATCTAAAACTCATAAAGTAACTATTTAACCTATACTCATATCATATATAATACACTAACATCAATATCTAACAACTGACATGACCCACTAACATTAGCTTCCCTCTAATATAACATTCTAACATATACTTAATTAACAGTTATCATACTAACATGTGTCTACTCTAAACTAACCATATCTGAACAATACAACAACTATCACATAACCATTTATGTGTACTAACCTTAACATATATAACATCACTTATTAGCTAACCAAAAGACTCCTTACTAATATACAACTATAACCATATCATTCATAACTCAACCACACTATTTAATCAACTGATATTACTAACTTAAAAATAAAATATACTTCATTCTAATGACTAACATGAATTTCTAACTTTAACTCAAACTAACTAACTAATATCTAACATATATCAACTAATAATACACTTACACCAACATCACATACATTAACTGATAACTACCACATAACAATACTAACTTATCAACTAAATACTAACTAGCAACTAACCAACCCATCATCTCAGATATTAACACAAACCACCATCTAACTAATCCATCAAACAATAACCAATAGCCCATGGACTGCTATGCAACACCACTGGTCTGATCTGGCCTCTCCACAATTTGCTACTAAGCAACCATCTGTTGTGTTTGCTGCTTGCACAGCAAGTTAGTTTTTTCATACAGCAGGACATTCCCCCCTGACTTCCAGTACTGATGTGCACATCATTGCACAGCCTGACAACATCAACATGCTGTGACCATAAGATCACAGACCCCCCTTCCCGACTTGCTGTGGTCAAAGCACAGCCTCTCAAGGTCTCAAAGCACTCCAAAAGTATTTGGTGCACTCCCCATTCAGACCCACCTCAGTGACATAAGTGCCCTCGGTCCAAAACAGTGACTCAATCACACCATCAGTCCACTATTCTCCCAAATACATAATACACACTCCAACACATCAATACTTGGTATACACATAGGTAAATGGTATATAACCTATCTATATATAATATATATAACAATGAAAATCTAATAAGCTAACCACAACTCTAAAACAGTTCCACAATGGGCCTATAACAGCCTCCATAAGACACACATCCTCATATACATCCCATTCACCTCTAACACCTAGTGTAATAACAAACAAGTATATATATATATATATATATATATATATATATATATATATATATATATATATATATATATACTCTAATATATGTATACATATCAAAAGATATCAAATATAATGTACAATATATATAATAACACTATAATAGAGTAGAATATATTCTATCAAACACGTGGAGTGCATTACACCCATATCACACTCAATCTATGATACACTTATGATACGGCTCCACCACACCACCAAACGTATCCCGAATGACACAAAAAAGTCTAGAATCATAATTAGAAGTAATACGAAGAACTATTTACTCATCTATGTGTCCGTGTCAAAATGTGACATGTTCAAACCTTAATGTCGGAGAAAAAACTCCCAAATTATCCCGTATCACCAAATTGCCATGATACGGCCTACACGTATCCAATTGTGGATACGACACTAGTCTCACATAATCAAACATATGTCAATTTGGTCTAGTTGACCCATTGACAAACATATGGTGTACCAATCTCGAATTTTCTCCAAATTAGACATAAAATAAGCCATACCTTCTAAAATAGGGGTCTCTAATAGTCAATTCTTCTTCCTATAGGTAGTCCTAGTACAAGAAAGGGTTCCTAATGATTAAACTACAGATTTAGAGTCTAATTAAAAGAAAAATTCTAAGATGTACCTATTGGAAGATGGATTCCCAATGCAAGTCTCTAATTGGAAGCAAAGAGTCATCAACTTGATCTCCTTCCTTCTCCTGGTAGATCCTTGCTCCTTCCTTGCTCCAAGAGTCTTCAATGAAGAAGTAGGGAAGAAATTGGGATGAATTTGGCTAGGTTTAGGTGGAGGGAAGAAGGAATTTTGGAAAAAACACTTAGATCAAGAATTTGGGAGCAATTAGAATAAATTGGGAGAAGAGATAAAGTCTCTCTCCTTATATGTGGCCGACCCCCTTTGGGTGTTGCCAAGTAATGTCAATGTACTAAATTGCTCCTATGGGCTTGTCATAAAGAAAAGGATAAAGAAGGAAGGTTATACTCCTAATGGTTTGACTAATTAAGTCACCAACTTAATAAATTGGGCTAGTTAATTGGGCTAAGTCTAAACTAATTAAATATTGGTCCAAAAGTCAAGTCTAGTCTAGTTAGCTCCACTAACATTAGTCCAAAATATAATATAACATGCTAACAATATTTTAAATACTGTAATAAATAATATATAACATGCACCATAACTAAATAATTATAAAATACTATTTAATATAATAAATTTTTGAAATACCAATTTTATAATATTACCAATAATAGAAAAAGATAAAATTATCCCTCTCCGAGAAAGTGGTAGTGACAAGTCTACCCACCTTACCAGAATTTCATCCTCGAGATTAAACTTTCACCCTTCTCTCTTGGTCCAGTCATAACCTACTCATAAAAATTATACTACAGTCAAACCCCCAACAATCATAGTCCAAGACAGTCCTATCATACAACCTTGAGATTCTACTGAAGGAAAAATCATGCATGGATATAGTCTTTAACTATCATGAATCTTAGTCTCTATCAAGGTTTTCATATACCATAGCATAAATCACTAAGGCAACTATAATCCACCAGGTATCACACTGATCAACTAGATATAAAGAAACAAAATTCGCTAACCCAACACCTGTAGCTTTGGTCCCTTTGACTCTCATTTCAGAAAGTTCTGCCCCACTGGGGTGTCTTCCTCTGCTGGTATGGGATAATCTTTTATGCCACCGGTGGCCTAGTTCATCTCACACTAAGTATTCACTAATCATCACCCAGTCAAGATATTTTAATATCGAGGGTTGCCAAAAATTGGTAGTATACTATAGTTCTATGTCATTGACATACTTAACTTACTAGCACTACCTCATTTATCTTTTTTTGGTTCTTGATATCACCCAAATTTCTTAATCATTCTCTTGCAAGGAACACTTGTATAAACCTCAATCGTGTGCTCTATTGATACTCCCTTGTCCATCTTGAATATCCTAGTAGAATGCCTACTCATATCTTAATGTTGTCTACACAAGGCACTAACTCTTATATGGCGTTTTAGAGGACATCCTCATACTATATGACTCACGTCTCTCTTCTATATCTAATACACTAGTCACTAAAATATTTGTGCCTAAAATTCCATAATTCTTGAGATACTCTGGCTCTTGCTAGTAGGGTACTCCTATCCTAATACTTGGTGCAAACTCATACTCTAACACCTATTAATCACTCTAGGATTCTCATATATTCATTAGTATCACAATACATACACAAATATCTTTAGCCATTATTATATCTCACTGGTATCCCTTATATCTCTCATACTATTCCTGATACATACAACTTATATGCTCAAAACTAGCAAGATAATATACCTACTAAACTTACTTCTATAGGGATTGTCCTTCTCCCTACTACCTGGATCACTTGTACTCTTACTCTCAACTACCCTTCATCTATATTATTTGATATACCCATATAATATTATTATATAAGATATTTACTAATACTAACTCATTACTCAATCAATCCTTGATATACTCTGAATACTTCTACTCTCCTTAGGCACTCCAGGTACTAAACACTAGCCTCTAGCTATACACATCAATTGTACTTAATGTTCTAGGGCACTAACAGCTCATCCCAACACTTCTATCATTTTGGACACTAGCTTCATCATTAGAATACCTCATTATACTTTCTATAACTCATGATCATATCTTATGCACTAGTTATCTACTTCTATATTACACATTTTTTACTTCACTCCTTATCATATCCACAGCCTCAAGGTCAAGTGATATACTCATCACCAGTCATATACCGATGTACTTCTATCTATTCACATCTCTGCTCTACTTCCACATATAACACAATTCCTACTGCTTTAGCACAAAATACTCTTATTCCCTCACACTCTTCAATAATTATGGTTACCACTCTATTATGGTGTAATGCCTCGTTCCCCCTATTCGGGGAGCGCGACCAAGAAATACTTGATACCGTCTGATCGGGACAGATTGAATCAAGATTCTTTCCTTATTATGGATTGGTTTCTTCGGAATCAGGTCCCATATTCAACGGATCGTGCCTCAAGGAAGGACTCGACGGCAGAGTCGAGAGGGGCCTTTTCGTTGCGCTGGTTACCTTGCCCATTTTTGTTGCCGCTTAGTTGATTTCTTGTTGGTTTTATGACTTGCGTTTTCTTGAATGGTTTCAATGGATGGATTTGCCTTCGTTCTTAGGATTTTGTATTTTGTATCGAACTTGGAGACCGAAGAAGGAGGTATTGATCATCTGTTGGTGCGTGCAGGTGAGCGGTAGACGACGCATACGCGGAGTCTTGAAATTCTCCCTTTTCTCTCCTAGTTTACCAACTTCTGAGTGGCTTTACTTTGATTAGCACCCTTCTTCCAAGTCTTCACTCTAATAAAATTAGCTCATTTATGCATCCCGCCCCAACAATATCGTAATAAGAATAAATTAAGTCAAATGAAAAGAAGAGTTATACTTGAAACACTTAAAATGCTTGTTACTTAGAATTCTCAAACGATCTCATTGATGCGTGCTTGTCCGCTATGCATTTATATATTCATATTTTAGTTGTAAGCTAGAACTTATTCTATATAACTGTACAGATGTATGGTGCAAACTATATTGAAATGCAATCACTTGGACAGGAAGACTATGCCAAATGCACTATGCTAAGTAGATATATACATTCTTGTGTTTGAATGCTTTATCTATTAATTTAGTGTCAATGCGTAGTTCGGTTGAACAACTTGTGCACAAGATTTAGTTCCTGTGAACGACGCCCGGGGTATTGGGGCCGATTCATTCCGGGCGGAACTCGGATAGCTACGCTAGCAAGTCTAGCACGGGTAAGGCGGGGGAGGCCTTGTAGCGGGGCTTGCTACCCGAGCTGCAAGGGTCACCGACCTACTGTAGCTATTGTCCATGGTGGAAATGAATATGCCATGACCTAAAGTACATATATTTCTGCATTGCTTGCTCAAACTAATGGTGTCTTCGTGGTAGGGAAGGACATGGTAAGTATTATAGGTAAAAGTTACCTAACGGTAACATGTTTGTTCTGTAAATTAAAAATTCAATATTTGCATGTAAATTCAATATTTGCATGTAAATTGAACTAAGGAATGATAGAAAGACCACAATAATATTGCATGTTTCATATGAACAAACTTGGATTTAGTTAGTTGGGTTAGCTCGCCCTCACCAGTACTTTTTAAAGTACTGACCCTCGTTGCAGCAGGTTCCCCGAGTCTGAGCGACGCGACGAGGAGCTGAAGCTTCTTCCTTTTCCAACCAGTCCAGTACCGACACATTTTGTTCGTGACTTTTTAGAGCTTGTATAAAGCACTTGGAGCAAGCACAACCCTTATATGCGGCTCCGTGGCAAGGCAATAGCTTCGCCAGCAGATTTCTATATTATTTTGAAGTTTTAGTAAAGGATGTGATGTATGGAACGGCTATCTTATTTTGAATCCAAGTTGTAAGCCCGTATGGCATCCTTCTCGTTTTGGGTCAAGAGTCTGTAATCAGATGTTAATTATCAATAAAATGGAAACTTTTCTGTGCCTCAATGTGTGTTATCTTATTTGCGTACTCTGTTGCATATGTTCTAAAGATTATCATTATGTCTAGGCCTTGTGCACGCGCTCCCTACACGTGCACGGCATCACGCCCGAGGGACAATTATCGATTGGCAAAATTGGGGCATGATATAGTGGTATCAGAGAAAAGCTTCAGATCCTTTGATCTCGTGTCAGAAAGTTTTCCTAAGATGACCCTGTCCAGTCCGAGTTGAACTCTTGAATCAATTGGTGTAAAATAAGATGCTTTCCATACAGTGAGTCCATAATACTCTATGAGACTGATATAAGTTACTTGTTTTAGCAGGAATGGCTCAAACCGAAGCAACAGGCCAAGTTGATGCAAGTACGTTTGGCACTTCGGCTAGTTCCGAGAGCCAACGACCTGCGCCCTTCGTTGATCCAGTCAAACGAATGATGCTAATGCTGGAAGCGCAACAGAAGAGGGATGAGGCCCGACAGGACAAGTTAGAGAAATATCTAGAGGCTCGATTTAAGATCCAGCAGAAGCAGGTGGACGCTCTGTAACAAATTATTCAGACCTTGGCTTCTAACCAATCCGCAACAATAATAGTGGAACCGGTGGAGCCAGCAACAGATGAAGTCATAGTGCCCCAAAACGCAAAGAAGAAGGATGTGACTGCCTTCAACTTTGCTGACTTCAAAAAGGTCTACAACACGTCCTTCCGAGGGACGGAGGATCCGGTCGTGGCGCTGGATTGGCTGGCCGAGTTGGAAGACCACTTTAAGCTCTTAGAAGTACCCGACGACAAACGAGTCGCCTGTGCCCAACTCCAGCTTCGGATGAACGCACATGATTGATGGGATATACACCGCAGATCTCTCTCCGCTGGTGCTGATGGCGAGACAATTCCTTGGTCCACCTTCCATGGCACATTCGAAGAAGAATTTATTCTCCCACCCATTCATCGTCAAAAAGTGAATGACTTCGTGTGTCTACAACAAGGAACGATGAAAGTGAAGTAGTATGCCGTAGAATTCAATAAGTTGGCAAAGTTTGCTAGTTCTTACCTGCCTAATACAGCAAGCCGAGCCAGACGATTCGAAGGCGGCCTGCGACCTTCCATTCACGCGCACGTAGTCGCTTCGCAATATGAGACGATGAGGGAAGTCCTTAACCATGCCCTAGTCCTAGAACCGTAATATCCTTCAACTACTGCAGGCGCTGTGTAACATTCTCATTACAAGCGCGAAGGTAATACATGAGAAAACAATGCTAACAAGCGTCCAAATAATGGCGACAACCAGGGCAACAATCAGGGGGGAAACCAGGGTCAGCGCTGTGCAAAATGCAATCGTACAAGGCACTAGGCTAGCGAATGTCGAAATCAAGGATGCTTCAATTATGGTCGGCTGGGTCATTATACTCGAGATTGTCTTGATCGTCCAAACCGAGTCCTTCAGCACCGTACAGAACAGCAAAATTCAGTTCAGGGACCCCAATCAAATTGGGCTGCGCAGCAACAAGAGCGTCGTCCGAACACTGGGGGCCGAGTCTATGCCTTGACAAGGGACGAGGCGCTTGCCTCGAACACCATAGTGTCAGGTATCTTGCTATTCAATAATGTAGCTGCACGAGTATTATTTGATTCAGGTGCTACACACAGTTTTGTGTCAACAAACTTTGCTAAGGAACACAAATTCACTCAAACCCCGTTAAGCCTAAGGCTTAGCGTCAGTACACCGTCAGGCACAAGCTTGCCTGCAGATTCAGTTTGTTGTGATGGCAACATTTGCATCGGAGGAAGAAATTTGTCACTTGATGCGATAGTTCTAGACATAGGGGACTACGACATTATTCTGGGAATGGATTGGCTTGGCGCTTGTTCAGCTACTATCGATTGTGCGAAGAAGAAAGTCATGTTTTGTCTTTCTGGCGAGATCGAATTTTGCTATTCATGTAGTCCACAGTCGAAAGTGTCGAATGCCTGCATGGTGATCTCGGCAATGTCTGCTCGAAGAATGATTCACTCCGGCTGTGTAGGGTACCTGGTGTCCGTTCAAGACACTCGACTAAATTACGCAAACGTTGAGTCCATTCCCGTAGTGGCAGATTTTCCTGACGCATTTCCAGACGAGTTGCCCGGTATGTCGCCTGATCGAGAGACAGAGTTCACTATCGACATATTTCCAGGAACCCAACCCATTTCCAAATCTCCGTATTGAATGGCACCGACAGAACTAAAAGAGTTAAAAATTCAGCTACAGGAACTGCTTGATCGTGGGTATATCCATCCTAGTGTGTGTCCGTGGGGTACACTGGTACTGTTCGTTAAGAAGAAGGATGGCTCGATGCGACTCTGCATCGACTATCAGGAATTAAATAAAGCAACTGTTCGAAACAAATATCCCCTTCCCAGAATAGACGATCTCTTTGATCAGTTATAAGCTGCAACAATATTCTCAAAAATTGACCTCTGTTCGGGTTACCATCAGCTCAAGATTAAGCCGGACGATGTGCCGAAGTCAGCCTTTCGCACTCGCTACGGCCACTATGAGTTTTTGGTAATGCCTTTCGGTTTGACCAATGCCCCTGCTGCCTTTATGGGTTTGATGAACCAAGTGTTTCGGTTGTACTTTGATAGCTTTTTAGTAGTGTTCATCGATGATATCTTGGTATATTCGAAGAATGGGGCGGAGCATGCAGAGCACTTGCGGACCATGCTACAAACCCTTTTTGACAACCAGTTATATGCGAAACTGAGTAAGTGCAAATTCTGGCTGAGCAGTATATCTTTCCTTGGGCACATCATTTCTGTGGGGGGCATTTCAGTCGATCCAAAGATGGTGGAGGCCATTGTTTAGTAGAAGCGACCTGCATCCGTTAGTAAAATTCGAAGCTTTCTTGGGCTAGCGGGCTACTAAAGGCGGTTTGTAAAGGATTTTTCCAAACTAGCAGCACCTCTGACTCGCCTCACACAGAAGGGATTCATGTTTGAGTGGTCCGCCGATTGTGAAGCATCATTTAGAGAGTTAAAGCATCGCCTCACTTCTGCCCCATTACTTGTACTACCGGACGAGACTTCGGTATTCTAAATCTTTAGCGACGCATCAGGGCAGGGCTTAGGGTGTGTACTTATGCAGCAAGACAGAGTGATAGCCTATGCATCCAGACAACTGAAAAAGCATGAAAAGAATTATCCTATGCATAATCTGGAACTGGCAGCAATTATGCTCGGGTTAAAGTTGTGGCGACACTACCTTTATGGAGTGCCTTGCCGAATCTATACCGATTATAAGAGTTTGAAGTACTTGTTCACCCAGGCGGATCTGAACCTACGACAACGGCGTTGGCTAGAATTGATAAAGGATTATGACTTAAAGATAGAATACACACCTGGCAAAGAAAATATGGTAGCGGATGCGTTGAGTCGGGTCTTTGCGGGATCTCTGTCCGTCGATCGCAGGTTACAAAGGGATCTAGAAGAAATGGGCATCGAACTCCGAATTCGTTATCGCGGTGCACGGGTTGCTCAGATGCGATTTGTACCCAATCTGATAGAGAGAGGCACATGACATTCCTCTGAAAAATGCGGGAGCAGGTTCAAGCGGGGATGGCAAAAGACTTTGTGGAAGATAAGAATGGGGTGCTGCGAGTGAAGGGAAGGCTATGCGTCCCCAATGATTTAGAACTCAGAAAGGAGATCCTTACGGAAGCACATTATGCAGCCTATACTATCCATCCCGGGAGCACAAAAATGTATAATAACCTTTGAACTATCTTCTGGTGGTACGACATAAAGAAAGATGTGCGCTCTTCGTGTCACAATGCATAACCTGTCAGAGGGTGAAAGTAGAGCATAAAAGGCCGGGCAGAGAAATGCAGAATCTTGCTATCCCGGAATGGAAATGGGAATACATCAACATGGACTTTATTATTAGCCTGCCAAGGACGCAACGGGGGAAGGACGCAATCTGGGTCATCGTCGATCGGTTAACCAAGTTTGCACACTTTATCTCCATCAAAATTACTTGGGGCACCGATCGCCTCGCTCAGACCTACCTTGATGAGATAGTCCGGCTGCACGAAGTGCCAGTTTCTATAGTATCAGATCGGGACGGACGGTTCATCTCACATTTCTGGAAAAGCCTTCAGTCGTCGATGGGGACCAAGTTGAAATTCAGCTCAGCCTACCATCCTCAAATAGATGGCGAGACAGAATGGGTGAATCTGGTACTAGAAGACATGTTGCGCCTCTACGTGATCGATTCAAAGTCAAATTGGGATGTCAACCTGCCGCTAGCCGAATTTGCATACAACAACAGTTATCAGTCTAGCATCCAGATGGCTCCGTATGAGGCTATGTATGGGAAGAAGTGTAGGTCATCGATCTGCTGGGATGAAATTGGTGAGAGGCAAATCTTTAGGCCGGAACTGGTTGAACAAACAGTCCAAAAGGTTCGGCTGATTCGAGAACGGTTAAAAGTAGCACAAAGTCGGCAAAAGAGCTATGCCGATGTTCGTCGTCGCCCCCTTGAGTTCCAAGAGGGGGACTACGTGTTTCTAAAAGTCTCGTCCATGCGTGGTGTTATGAGATTTCGGAGTAAAAGGGAAGTTAAGTCCGAGATTTGTTGGCCTGTTTGAAATTCTTAGACGAATGACTTCAGTTGCTTACCAAATTGCATTCCCGCCAGCCCTATCAGATGTGCACGATATTTTTCATGTGTCTCAACTAAGAAAGTATGTGCATGACCCAAACCATGAGGTAGACTTTGGTTAGTTAGATCTGCAAGCGGACTTGTCGTATGTCGAAGAACCCGTGCAGATCTTGGAGCATAAGAAAAAGCAGTTACGGAATCGGGCAGTATTGCTAGTGCGCGTTCTGTGGCGGAACCACGCGGTCGAAGAATCGACGTGGGAACTCGAATCTGATATGAGGGAAAGGTTTCCCTTATTGTTCCTTAGGGGTAGGTTCTATTCCTAAGTTTCGGGATAAAACTTTCTATTAGATGGTTATGATGTAATGCCCCGTTCTCCCTATTCGGGGAGCGCGACCAAAAAATACTTGATACCGTCCGATTGGGACAGATTGAATCAAGATCCTTTCCTCATTATGGATTGGTTTCTTCAGAATCAGGTCTCATATTCAACGGATCATGCCTCAAGGAAGGACTCGACGGCAAAGTCGAAAGGGGCCTTTCCGTTGCGCTGGTTTCCTTGCCCATTTTCTTTGCCGCTTAGTTGCTTTCTTGTTGGTTTTATGACTTACGTTTTCTTGAATGGTTTCGGTGGATAGATTTTATTGCCTTCGTTCTTAGGATTTCGTATTTCATATCGAACTTGGAGACCGAAAAAGGAGGTATTGATCATCTGTTGGTGCGTGCAGGTGATCGGGTAGATAACACACGCGCGAAGTCTTGAAGTTCTCCCTTTTCTCTCCTAGTTCACCAACTTGTGAGTGGCTTTAATTCGATTAGCACCCTTCTTCCAAGTCTTCACTATAATAAAATTAGCTCATTTATGCATCCCGCTCCAACGATATCGTAATAAGAATAAATTGAGTCAAATGAAAAGAAGAGTTAGACTTGAAACACTTGAAATGCTTGTCACTTAGAATTCTCAAACGATCTCATTGATGCATGCTTGTCCGCTATGAATTTATATATTCATGTTTTAGTTGTAAGCTAGAACTTATTCTATATACCTCTATAGATGTATGGTGCAAACTATATTGAAATGCAATCACTTGGACAGAAAGACTATGCCAAATGCAATATGCTAAGTAGATATATACATTCTTGTGTTTGAATGCTTTATCTATTAATTTAGTGTCAATGGTGCAAACTATATTGAAATGCAATCACTTGGACAGAAAGACTATGCCAAATGCAATATGCTAAGTAGATATATACATTCTTGTGTTTGAATGCTTTATCTATTAATTTAGTGTCAATGCGTAGTTCGGTCGGACAACTTGTGCACAAGGTTTAGTTCCTGTGAACGACGCCCGGGGCACTGGGGCCGATTCGTTCCAGGCGGAACTCGGATAGCTACGCTAGCAAGTCTAGCACGGGTAAGGCTGGGGAGGCCTTGTAGCGGGGCTTGCTACCCGAGCTGCAATGGTCACCGACCTACTGTAGCTATTGTCCATGGTGGCAATGAATATGCCATGACCCAATGTACATATATTTCTACATTGCTTGCTCAAACTAATGGTGTCTTCGTGGCAGGGAAGGACATAGTAAGTATTATGCAGGCAGTTCAGACAGGAAAGTAAAAGTTACCTACGGTAGCATGTTTGTTCTGTAAATCAAAAATTCAATGCTTGTATGTAAATTGAACTAAGGCAAGATAGATAGACCACAATAATATTGCATGTTTCATATGAACAAACTTGAATTTGGTTAGTTGGGTTAGCTCGTCCTCACCAGTACTTTTTAAAGTACTGACCCTCGTTGCAGCAGGTTCCCCGAGCCCGACCGACGCGGCGAGGAGCTAAAACTTCTTCCTTTTCCAACCAGTCCAGTATCCGACGCATTCCGTTCGTGACTTTTTGGAGCTTGTACAAAGCACTTGGAGCAAGCACAACCCTTATATGCGGCTCTGTGGCAAGACGATAGCTTCGCCAGCAGGTGTCTATATTGTTTTGAAGTTTTAGTAAATGATGTGATATATGGAACGGCTATCTCATTTTGAATCCATGTTGTAAGCCCGTGTGGCATCCTTCTCGTTTTGGGTCATGAGTCTGTAATCAGATATTCATTATCAATAAAAAGGAAACTTTTCTATGCCTCAATATGTGTTATCTTATTTGCGTACTCTGTTAAATATGTTCTAAAGATTATCATTTTGCCTAGGCCTTATGCACGCGTGCCCTACGCGTGCACGGCATCACGCTCGGGGGACGATTATCGATTGGGCAAAATCGGGACGTGACATATGGCACACTCACTAATACCCTCATAAATATACTTTTCTCTACTCTTGACACATTCAGGTATCAACCTCTCAATAGAATATCATGCTCCATTGATTTCTAACACCATTCCCGTGATACTTAATTATTTACTTGGATCACCCAACTACATAAATTTATGACTATCCAGAACTTGCATGCTGACACTGATACTACCTCTTAGAACCTCTACTGATACTCTCTACTCTTCCTTTTAACCTTAGTACCAATATTAACTATACTGACACTTATCATAGAATTATTGCTACAAGGTACTACGCCATGGATCTATAGATTAATGCCTATTGCTCACAAGTCCAACCAAGAATCACTTACAGACTCACAAGTTGCACTTTCAACAGCCAACTCTGATACTCAACACTCAGAACTAATTATAAATCACCTGCTATAATATCAAAGAACCCTAACCATAAGGAACTGGACTAAAGGTACTGAAAGTATCTCCATCTCTAAACTAAGAGATGATGGAACAGAACTCTATAATAACAGGAGTGGAAAAGGATTAAAATGATATGTTAAGAACCAATTTAAGATACAATCTGATAATCATACGCATATGTCCAAAATTATGATACTCAGAATCCTCGCCACGCTATTAAGTATAGCTGCAATAAACGATATATTTCATAACTAAGGTATGTACCTCTATAATCATGTCTTCTAGAATCTTAACCCGCCAACCGGTATAGCTGCAAGAAACTCTAAATTTTACAACTAAGATATTTACATCCGAAGTCAAGTACCTACATTTTTTCTACGCCAGCTAATGTGGCTGCGATAAACTCTAGGCTTCATAACAAAAACAGACGTTTTGCCTTTCTTATTGTCCTCATCAACATACTTCATCAAAAGATACCATAATTTAGTCTGTAAAATTCATCTCAATATAAAATTAAACTCAACAACGAACACCAATAGTTAAATTCAATAACCGATCATCAAGAATCAAATTCAATGACAATATGTGAGAGCGAACGAAAACAAGAAAAAAGATTTTGAATTGGAGTTCAAAATAAGATTCTCAAGGGTCGTCCCAGGAATCTCTCAAGATTCCTAATTTTTGTGATTGAGTATTCTCATCCTAGCATCCTATATTATATATCTTATTGCAGGCTCGCAGCAGTACAACTAAGTCATCGCACTATAAATATATCGCACAACTTGTAAAGCCAGACCTGCAAGGGATACCACTAAAATATGTCACGACCCGTATCCGGATGATCGGGACATGAGCAAGTGGGTACGTCTAGCCTATATTACAGCATCGGCGGTAAAATGATGTCTAGGTCAACTATCTATTGCTAGCAATCTCACCATATCTAACTTCATAAGGAGAGAATAGTAAACAACATATAACATACTCAATCAAAATAATCTAGAAGAAGAACGAACGAGAAGGATAACTAATAATATTCTACAGGAAATAAAACTAGACAAGATATGAAAAGGAACACTAAACTAGATCTCTATAATTGTCACCTCAAGTCCACTGTGTAAGAGCAGTCATGTCTATAGTATAAAACCAATATTTTTAATATTATTTAATTAATTAGTTATTGAATTTATTTATATTATTTTTTTAGTTAATTAAAAATATAATTTATTGATTTAAGTATCTAGGTAATTAATCATTTAGAATTGTTGCACAAAATCTATTATTTTTATTTTAGGAATCTTGTGGAAGAGTGATAGAATTTTTAGAATTTATTTTGGGTACGAATATATTTTTATATATATACCTCAATTATATATGTAATAAAATATATTTAATAAATAATAGTTATAATAATAATAATAATAGTTAATAAATAATAGTTATAATAATAACTTAGTTATAATAATAATTATAGTAATAATGGTAATAAAACAAAAAAAAGAAAAGAAATAGAAATGAAATGAAAAGGAAAAAAAAAAAAAACCCTAAACACTAAAACCATCAACCCCACACAGAAGCCTATTCTAATTCCCACGACCCCTTATACCCCCTGTCACGACCCGCACCCGGAATTTGGGCATGAGTCGTGGGTACGTCCAGCCTACGCCGCAGTATCGGCGGTAGAACGATGTCTAGGTCACAAACATAGTATATCCTGTCAATAGTCTCAACTCCGCACGGAGGACAATGATAAATAAATCACAGTTCTATAATATACTCAATCACAACTATAAACATAATGGCACGATGAGAATTGAAAAGAGTTCTAAATAAAAACCAACCACAATAAGTCCAACTCAATCCTGGGTCTAAATGACCTCACAAAGTCACAAATAAAATAAATACAACTCAGTCTCTGTCTAAAGCAAAAATGCAGAAAAAATAGTCTAAGAGCAGCCAGGTACGTTCTCCTCTAGGCTAGGCAACTCCTCTGGGGTTTCTGGAGTGAAATCTCCCTCTATTCCTGGGCCGTAATGAGTAGGGCAAAAGTCCTCCAGGTCCTCTGAAAATATTGGTTATCCAGTCAGGATTGGAGCGAAGCACAAGCACTAACAGCAGTTTCATTAAATTGACAAAATCTATAAACAGTGTAAGAGATACAAGATGGAAATAAAAGCTGAACATGTGAAGTACAGGAGAAAATGAAATAGACAATAGAGCATCTAGCAATGAACAATAAACAGTGAATGCTAGAACAAATGTATCTGAATAAAGATAAAACATCTAGCTATGTGTTTAAAATATTAGTTTATTATGTGATCGGCTTGGGACTAGATCAGGCTGGTTATATATGATTAGCTATGATTCTTGAAGGTCAGGCTAACCATATGGTTAGCTATGATGCATGATAATGGTCAGGCAAATCATATATAACAGCTATGAAGCATGATGATGGTCAGGCCGCACCCGACGTGAGAAGTGGGGTGAGCTATGATGCATGGCAAGGATTTGGATATGATCACATAATCTACTAATAATTCCCCATCCCCAGCTAGCACGGTGGATTCCAATCACGACTCCTCATGATGGGGATCTAGGGTGCTAACTCGTGTATCCACAGTGTCGGAATCAAGTATGTAATACACTACAATTTATAGAAGTAATCAACAATGAAAACTGTCAGAGAATGTACTCGCCTGTGGTCCTGAGCAAAATATGAGGATCGAGGTCCAAAGTGGGATCACAATGACCTATATATAAGATAAAAATGTTAAAATGGTGTTTGGAATAATAAAAGTGATTAGCTAATTTGAAATGGGGTGTTAGGCCATTTCTAGGTCTAAACTAGGTGTTACTAAGTCAACTCTAGGTTTTTGGTCAAAACTAGTTAATACCTTCCTTCTAGGTTCATACTAGCTATTGTTAACTAATACTAGTTAAATACACTATATGAACTCCTATAACACTAGTATATAAATACCATAACTATTTTACCTAAAAATCCAATTGCTGGAACCCCCAACTCCCACAACTCATAATACTTACTACCCCTTGACCCAAATAACTGATATACATCTCACCCCACACTTGCACTGATACACAACTACACATAACTGATACATTCAGTTTTCACATAGGCACACACAGACACAAGTGGCTGAACTGACACAGTACACACACACACATGTGCACACAGTACAGTTAGCTTACACCTCCCATCTCACTGATACTTCCCTAGGGTTTTAGTTCACTCCCTCATAGACCACTCACTGCACATATTATCTACACACACTCTCACCTACAGAATTTAATACACACACACTTGTACACCTTAATTTGCCTACTGAAACACACAGCTAGTACACATGTACACATACAGGTACTGATACTCATACTGAAATCTGGAATCCCCCAAATCCCACTGATACCTACTGGTTTACACTCTTAGGCACATGCACAGTGTAGGAATACACAATACTATACACACACACAGGAATTTGGAGATTAAAAACCTGGGCACACACACAGTACACATTATGCACAGACACACTTAAATACACTACCTATTTCTCACACACATTCTAAAATCTGCACCCTGCACACCTACACCCTACTGATTCACACACAGGTCTCATCTTACCTAACTGGTATACATGACACTGGACTCTCACAGCCACACACCTACCCACAGTCCATACACAAGAAAAATCCCTCACAAACACATTGAGTTCTATGATACATTCACCCACACACATGTATACTGATTTCACATACTGACACAGGTCACTTACACACAGCACTGCCTAACCTTTTCTACTGAAACACAGCCAACTAAAACATATGCAAAATACTTACCTGGGAATTCTCATATACCACACTGCAAAACATAACTGAACACAAGACTCAACACTGATACATCTATACTACACTCACAGTATCACATAGCTAACACACACATTCAATAACTGAAATGATACTCTCATATTTATCTATCTCAGAATTTCCTCCCTCACTGATCCCTCACTCTCAGGATCACACCTAATTTACTGCACAGCACATGAACTCAGGTCCTCCCTCTGAAAAGAACTTCCTGCACGCCATAACTCACAGTAGTGAACCCTCTCCCAAATCTGATACACATGGAAATCAAAACCCGACTGAACAGTAGGATACCCTTTCCCCCAATCTGCTGCTGAACATGTTCAATTAGATACCCGACTGCACAGTACACAGTCTCGACTACACTGTGAACCATTCACAGTTTTCCCTTCTTCTAAACACCCACACACATCTACAACATAGATAGAGATAGAACACACATCCAATCTATAAACATGTGTATAAATATATATATATATACATCATACATAGCAAGATTCGAATAGATCTAAAACTAAACACCCTACTAAACATATCACCAAGCACAAGAAGTGCAGAAAGATGAATTTACATAAGAACACATGAGAACCCAAAACAAAACCCTAAATCAATATCTAACCTACACGTAGGAGGGTAAAATCAGTCTATAAACAACCACCTAGGGTTAGGGTTCCTGATAATTGGGGAAAACCCCATATTGGTCACCAAAACCTAATCCAAACCCTAAAATTCGAACTACACAGCAAGGGTGGGTTCCTAATGGCCATTACCATCTGAAAACAGAAATTAAAGGAATAAAACTAGGGTTTTACCTGCAGGGAAATGGTTCCCTATGAAAGTTCTTCCTTCCCAAGTTTCTTTGACCCAAGTTTCCCTGATTTCCTTGCTTTGGAGGAGGAGAAAATGGAAGCCCTAGGTTTAATCTCGAAAATGGGGTGGGGAATTGGTTTCTCTTGTGGAGGCTAGGGTTTCTCTTGTCTATATGAAGGATGACTTTGTGAGAAGCTTCCTTTTTATATTAAACCTAGTTTTAGGGTTTCCATGCATTGTTTTTAGGTTAAACCCCCTTGGCCCTCTCATGTAGACCCTAATTAGCTCAGGTTAAGTCAGTCTAGGGTTATGAGGGTTCCATCCTAATTTAAAATTCTAGGGTTTTGCTAGAATAGGGTTTACAAATTAGGGTTTGGTCATTAGGGTTTGACCTAATGGGTTCTAGGGCTTGACCTAAAACAATCATCAAATAAATAGTTTTAAAATCTCAGCAAATTAATTAAATAAATAATTATTCAAAATGGCTAAATTACACAAATGCCCTTACCTGGAAAAGTGGTAGTGACAAGTCTACCCTCCTAAAAGAAATTTCGTCCTCGAAATTGGACTGAACTAGAACAAGAATGAAACCAGAAAAAGAATATACCTCAAGTCTAGAAGAGATACGGGTATTGCTCGCGCATTTCGTCCTCTCTCTCCCAGGTCGACTCCCCTGGAGAGTGATGTCTCCATGCAACACGAACAAAGGGATAGTTTGGTTCCGCAACACCTTCTCTCTGCGGTCCAAGATCTCTACGGGCTGCTCGGGGTAGCTGAGCGTTGGACCAACCTCAATCTCCGAGTGATCAAGTACGTGACTAGGGTCTGCCACATACCGTCTCAGCTGCGACACGTGAAACACATCATGCACTCCCTCTAGTGCAGGCGGCAAGTCTAGTCTATACGCCACTGCACCTATCCTTGCAAGAATACCGAAAGGTCCGATGTAGCGTGGGCTAAGCTTTCCGCTTCTACCAAAGCGAATCGTTCCACGCGTCGGAGAAATCCGTAGGAATACTAGGTCGCCAACCTAAAATAAAACAATCTTAGCATGCAGTCTAAACAAACAAACACAAACCAGAAAATTAACAATCTATACCTGAAACTCAAGGGGTCTACGGTGGCTGTCGGCCCAATGCCGCTGTCTGTCCTGCGCCACTCGCAGTCTGTCTCTGATGAGTTTCACCTTTTCTGCTGCATCCACGACCATTTCTGGTCCTAGCAAGGCTCTCTCTCCAGCGTCGTCCCACGATAGCGGTGTACGACACCTCCGTCCATAAAGAGCCTCAAAAGGTGACATTTCGATGCTGGCCTGGTAGCTGTTGTTGTAAGCGAACTCTACCAGGTGCAGATGATCCTCCCAAGAACCTCCAAGATCTAAAACGCAAGTGCGTAGCATATCCTCGAGAGTCTGAATAGTCCGTTCGGACTGCCCGTCTGTCTGGGGGTGGTATGCAGTACTGAACTTGAGCTGGGTGCCCAAGCTAGCCTGCAGACTCCTCCAGAAGTGGGAAGTGAAACGGCTATCCCGATCCGAGACGATGCTCACAGGAACTCCATGAAGTCTAACAATCTGTCGCACGTACATCTCTGCTAGCCTCTCTGTCGACGTGCCCACTTTGAAAGGTAAGAAATGGGCTGATTTGGTCAACCTGTCCACGATGACCCAAATCGCGTCCTTCCCTCCTGGAGAACGTGGAAGCCCTGAAACGAAATCCATGGTCACGTGCTCCCATTTCTATTCTGGAATCGGTAAAGGTTGAAGCAAACCTCCTGGCCTCTGCCGGTCTGCCTTTACCTGCTGGCACACTAGACACCGGGATACGAAGCGTGCTACCTCGCGCTTCATTCCATACCACCATACGTGCTCCCTCAAGTCTCGATACATCTTGTTGGCACCGGGATGCATCGAGTACTGAGAGCGGTGTGCCTCCTGCAAAACCTCCTCGCGTAGCTCCCCGCTAGGCACACATATCCTCGTGCCGTGCCGTAAGGAACCATCCTCTGCGATAGAAAAGTCGTCCGACAATCCCATCTGAACCTGTGCCCTGATACTCCTCAGAGCCTCATCATCGTACTGCGCAGCTCTGATCCTGTCCATCAGTTTGGACTGTATCTGCAATCCCCACATCTGAATTTCAGTACCGGGAACTAACACTTCAATCTCCAAGCTCTCCAAATCAGCCAACAAATGCCTATCTGTCGTCAAGTACATAGCCGTTGGATACCTGCTCAAGGCATCGGCGACTACGTTAGCCTTTCCTGGGTGGTACTGCAATGAGATGTCAAAGTCTTTCATCAACTCCAACCACCTCCTCTGTCTCATGTTCAGCTCCTTCTGGGTGAATACGTACTTCAAGCTCTTGTGGTCTGTGAAGATCTCCACACGCTCTCCGTACAAGTAATATTTCCACAGCTTTAGAGCGAAGATAACTGCTGCCAACTCTAAATCGTGGGTGGGGTAGTTCTTTTCATGAGGGCATAACTGCCTGGAAGCATAAGCAATTACCTTCCCGTGCTGCTGGAGAACACATCCCAGACCCTTCCCTGAAGCATCACTGTAGATGGTTAAACCACCTGTCCCTGCTGGCAACGTCAAAATTGGAGCTGTCGTCAACCTCTTCTTCAGCTCATCAAATGCGGCCTGGCACTCCTCCGTCCATACAAAATCCACATCCTTCCTAGTCAGCCTGGTCATTGGCGCTGCAATCTTGGAGAAGTCTTGTACAAACCTCCTGTAGTATCCTGCTAGCCCGAGAAAACTCCTGATCTCAGCTACCGAACTGGGGGTAGCCCACGACACCACTGCCTCGATCTTCTTTGGGTTAACCGAGATTCCGTCACCCGACACCACATGCCCAAGAAATTCGACCTTGTCAAGGAAGAATTCACACTTAGAGAGTTTCCCGTACAGCTTCTCCCTCCTGAGAGTCTCTAAGACCAACCTCAGGTGCTCTTCGTGCTCCTCCGGTGTCTTAGAATACACAAGAATATCGTCGATGAACACCACCACGAACTTGTCAAGGTACTGGTGGAACACCTTGTTCATCAAGTTCATGAATACTGCCGGTGCATTGGTTAAACCAAATGGCATCACCATGAACTCAAACTGGCCGTATCTGGTCCGAAAAGCTATCTTCGGCGTGTCTTCTTTCTTTACCTTCACCTGGTGATAGCCTGACCTCAAATCAATCTTCGAAAACACCCTCGCCCCGCTCAACTGGTCGAAAAGATCATCTATCCTCGGCAGCGGGTACTTGTTCTTGATAGTGATATTGTTCAAAGCTCTATAATCAATGCACATGCGCACCGTGCCGTCCTTCTTCGGTACGAACAATACCGGAGCTCCCCATGGTGATGAACTGGATTTGATGAAGCCTTTGTCCTGCAGCTCCTCAACTTGCTTCTTCAGTTCTGCTAGCTCGCTGTTGTTGACTCTATAGACATGTTATGAAATGGGCTCCGCTCCTGGAACCAAGTCTATAGAGAATTCAACATCTCTGTCTGGCGGCAAACCTGGCAACTCTTCTGGAAATACATCCAGGAACTCCGCTATCAGAGGATGTGGCAACTCCTCTTCTTCTGCCCTGGCTCCGCAAAATGTGCTCCTGCTCTGTTCCGCTGCTCCTCTGACTACCTCAAACTTCGGCTCTCTTGGTGGTCTAAACAATACTCTGTCTCCATAACAATCTATAGTAGCATGATGCCTACTCAACCAGTCCATTCCGAGTACAATGTCGTACCCTGGAAGTGGCATGACGAGTAAACTCACGCTCAAGTCTCGGCCTCCTACTGACACTCTTCGGTCCTTGCAGTGATCACGGACTAGGATAATACCTCCCCCAGTCATGATCTTGCAAGTCCTAGCTAATGGTTCTGTGTCTAAATGATGTCGAAGTGCATATGATACAGACACAAAACTATGGGAAGCGCCAGAGTCGAATAAGGTAAATGCAGGAATACAATCGAGAAGAACCGAACCTGTGATCAAGTCTCCTGCTGGCTCGATCTTCTCGACTGCCATGGCGTATGCTCGTCCTTGGGGTGCACCTCTCTGCTGCTGATGCTGGACGAACTTTTGATGTTGTGGTGGAAGTGGTCCCCTCTGTTGTTGGCCTCCTGGTGTGGTAGGCACCCTGTTTGATCCTCTCTGGGCGGCTGCTCCACCCTGACCTGGTCGAAAGGTAGGACAATCCTTCAGCTGGTGTGTCGTCGATCCACAGGATAGACATGAGCCCAATCTCTTCCTGCAGATATCTCTAGTATGTCCCATCTTCCCGCAGTACGCACACTGGATGGCGGGCTGGTTCTGTCTCTGTTGCTGCTGCTGGACCTGCCCTCGGGCTGGTGCCTGATGCTGCTGCTGAAAGGGTCTCTGCTGTTGCTGCTGAAAGTGTGGACGCTTGCCCGGTCCCGTACTACTGTTTGCTCCTCCGGAACCATCGCGTCCCCTCTTGGGCCTGAGGCCCAAGTCGTCCTCGGCTACTTGGGCATCCATCAATATGCCCTCGTAGGTAGCTGTGCGACGTCCCGACGTGCGAGACTTGATCTCCCTTGTCAGCCCTTTTCTGAATTTCCGGGCCCTGTCCCCCGGATCTCTAATCATCGATGGCGCGAAGCGGCTCAGGCGGGAAAACTCCGCGGCATACTCGTCGACGGACGAGCTCCCCTGGGCTAAGTCATGGAACTGACTCTCCAAAGCTCCCAGGGCGACATCAGGAAAGAACTTTTCTTTGAAGAGCTCCTTGAAAGCTTCCCAAGTGAGTCCTCTGCGCAAGAGTCTCGGCTCCGTGCGAAACCATGTCAGGGCAATGTCGAACATCTGGCTGCCAGCGGCCTCGATCTGGAGCGCCTCTGGAATCTGCGCCAAACGCAAGTTCCTCTCGATGTCCTCTAGCCAATCATCGGCATAGAGTATCCCTTCTGTCCCCTTGAACTCCCGAGGCATTATCCTCTTGAAGTCCACAATGGTGCCCGGCCTCTGTTGTGACTGACCAGGTTGTTGCTGCTGCTGAGTGACTCTCTCCACAGCCTGGAGAGCCACTTGGTGAGCATTCTCCATGTTCACCCTCATCATCTCTGTCTGGGCCTGATGTGCCTCAGCCTGCACTCTCTGGGCCTCTGCCGACGTCCTCTGGGCATCGACCATGCCCTGAATCAAAGCGAACATCTGTGCTCCATCGACGGGCACACCTCCTGGATGCTGAACTGGTGGTGGTGGTGCCGTCGTGGCTGTGGGGACCCTCTGAACTGGTGGTGGAGGACCCCCGAATGCTGCAGACACTCCCACATGTACTGGAGATGTAGGAGGTGCTGCTGATGTCTGTCCGGCAGCGCGAGAGGTGGCAGACCTCTCTGAATCTGCTGCTCCGAGTCTCTGGGACCTTCTTGGCGGCATCCTGAAGACAGATCGAAAGATTCAATTAAGGTAATAAACACGATATCATCAAGGAAGGACAGAAAAATTTCTAAAGGAATTAATCATTAAGAGTAGTATTATAAGAATCAGAAATTTCCTAATTGTGATTGAGCATACCCTCGGCCTAATTCCTATTTCCTAAAACAGGCTCGTAGTAATACTCTAAGCGAGCACCACTACGATATCACTCTAATCTGAATCTAAGACTACTGACTGGACCTGCATGGGCCACCACTAAAAACGTGTCACGACCCGCACCCGGAATTTGGGCATGAGTCGTGGGTACGTCCAGCCTACGCCGCAGTATCGGCGATAGAACGCTGTCTAGGTCACAAACATAGTATATCCTGTCAATAGTCTCAACTCCGCACGGAGGACAATGATAAATAAATTACAGTTCTATAATATACTCAATCACAACTATAAACATAATGGCACGATGAGAATTGAAAAGAGTTCTAAATAAAAACCAACCACAATAAGTCCAACTCAATCCTGGGTCTAAATGACCTCACAAAGTCACAAATAAAATAAATACAACTCAGTCTCTGTCTAAAGCAATAATACAGAAAAAATAGTCTAAGAGCAGCCAGGTACGTTCTCCTCTAGGCTAGGCAACTCCTCTGGGGTTTCTGGAGTGAAATCTCCCTCTATTCCTGGGCCGTAATAAGTAGGGCAAAAGTCCTCCAGGTCCTCTGAAAATGTTGGTTATCCAGTCAGGATTGGAGTGAAGCACAAGCACTAACAGCAGTTTCATTAAATTGACAAAATCTATAAACAGTGTAAGAGATACAAGATGGAAATAAAAGCTGAACATGTGAAGTACAGGAGAAAATAAAATAGACAATAGAGCATCTAGCAATGAACAATAAACAGTGAATGCTAGAACAAATGTATCTGAATAAAGATAAAACATCTAGCTATGTGTTTGAAATATTAGTTTATTATGTGATCGGCTTGGGACTAGATCAGGCTGGTTATATATGATTAGCTATGATTCTTGAAGGTCAGGCTAACCATATGGTTAGCTATGATGCATGATAATGGTCAGGCAAATCATATATAACAGCTATGAAGCATGATGATGGTCAGGCCGCACCCGACGTGAGAAGTAGGGTGAGCTATGATGCATGGCAAGGATTTGGATATGATCACATAATCTACTAATAATTCCCCATCCCCAGCTAGCACGGTGGATTCCAATCACGACTCCTCATGATGGGGATCTAGGGTGCTAACTCGTGTATCCACAGTGTCGGAATCAAGTATGTAATACACTACAATTTATAGAAGTAATCAACAATGAAAACTGTCAGAGAATGTACTCGCCTGTGGTCCTGAGCAAAATATGAGGATCGAGGTCCAAAGTGGGATCACAATGACCTATATATAAGATAAAAATGTTAAAATGGTGTTTGGAATAATAAAAGTGATTAGCTAATTTGAAATGGGGTGTTAGGCCATTTCTAGGTCTAAACTAGGTGTTACTAAGTCAACTCTAGGTTTTTGGTCAAAACTAGTTAATACCTTCCTTCTAGGTTCATACTAGCTATTGTTAACTAATACTAGTTAAATACACTATATGAACTCCTATAACACTAGTATATAAATACCATAACTATTTTACCTAAAAATCCAATTGCTGGAACCCCCAACTCCCACAACTCATAATACTTACTACCCCTTGACCCAAATAACTGATATACATCTCACCCCACACTTGCACTGATACACAACTACACATAACTGATACATTCAGTTTTCACATAGGCACACACAGACACAAGTGGCTGAACTGACACAGTACACACACACACATGTGCACACAGTACAGTTAGCTTACACCTCCCATCTCACTGATACTTCCCTAGGGTTTTAGTTCACTCCCTCATAGACCACTCACTGCACATATTATCTACACACACTCTCACCTACAGAATTTAATACACACACACTTGTACACCTTGATTTGCCTACTGAAACACACAGCTAGTACACACGTACACATACAGGTACTGATACTCACACTGAAATCTGGAATCCCCCAAATCCCACTGATACCTACTGGTTTACACTCTTAGGCACATGCACAGTGTAGGAATACACACTACTATACACACACACACAGGAATTTGGAGATTAAAAACCTGGGCACACACACAGTACACATTATGCACAGACACACTTAAACACACTACCTATTTCTCACACACATTCTAAAATCTGCACCCTGCACACCTACACCCTACTGATTCACACACAGGTCTCATCTTACCTAACTGGTACACATGACACTGGACTCTCACAGCCACACACCTACCCACAGTCCATACACAAGAAAAATCCCTCACAAACACATTGAGTTCTATGATACATTCACCCACACACATGTATACTGATTTCACATACTGACACAGGTCACTTACACACAGCACTGCCTAACCTTTTCTACTGAAACACAGCCAACTAAAACATATACAAAATACTTACCTGGGAATTCTCATATACCACACTGCAAAACATAACTGAACACAAGACTCAACACTGATACATCTATACTACACTCACAGTATCACATAGCTAACACACACATTCAATAACTGAAATGATACTCTCCTATTTATCTATCTCAGAATTTCCTCCCTCACTGATCCCTCACTCTCAGGATCACACCTAATTCACTGCACAGCACAGCACATGAACTCAGGTCCTCCCTCTGAAAAGAACTTCCTGCACGCCATAACTCACAGTAGTGAACCCTCTCCCAAATCTGATACACATGGAAATCAAAACCCGACTGAACAGTAGGATACCCTTTCCCCCAATCTGCTGCTGAACATGTTCAATTGGATACCCGACTGCACAGTACACAGTCTCGACTACACTGTGAACCATTCACAGTTTTCCCTTCTTCTAAACACCCACACACATCTACAACATAGATAGAGATAGAACACACATCCAATCTATAAACATGTGTATAAATATATATATACATTATACATAGCAAGATTCGAATAGATCTAAAACTAAACACCCTACTAAACATATCACCAAGCACAAGAAGTGCAGAAAGATGAATTTACATAAGAACACATGAGAACCCAAAACAAAACCCTAAATCAATATCTAACCTACACGTAGGAGGGTGAAATCAGTCTATAAACAACCACCTAGGGTTAGGGTTCCTGATAATTGGGGAAAACCCCATATTGGTCACCAAAACCTAATCCAAACCCAAAAATTCGAACTACACAGCAAGGGTGGGTTCCTAATGGCCATTACCATCTGAAAACAGAAATTAAAGGAATAAAACTAGGGTTTTACCTGCAGGGAAATGGTTCCCTATGAAAGTTCTTCCTTCCCAAGTTTCTTTGACCCAAGTTTCCCTGATTTCCTTGCTTTGGAGGAGGAGAAAATGGAAGCCCTAGGTTTAATCTCGAAAATGGGGTGGGGAATTGGTTTCTCTTGTGGAGGCTAGGGTTTCTCTTGTCTATATGAAGGATGGCTTTGTGAGAAGCTTCCTTTTTATATTAAACCTAGTTTTAGGGTTTCCATGCATTGTTTTTAGGTTAAACCCCCTTGGCCCTCTCATGTAGACCCTAATTAGCTCAGGTTAAGTCAGTCTAGGGTTATGAGGGTTCCATCCTAATTTAAAATTCTAGGGTTTTGCTAGAATAGGGTTTACAAATTAGGGTTTGGTCATTAGGGTTTGACCTAATGGGTTCTAGGGCTTGACCTAAAACAATCATCAAATAAATAGTTTTAAAATCTCAGCAAATTAATTAAATAAATAATTATTCAAAATGGCTAAATTACACAAATGCCCTTACCTGGAAAAGTGGTAGTGACACCCCCCCGCGCGGAACTCACAGCCCCCTCTCCCTCTCATCCTATATATATATATATATATATATATATATATATATATATATTATTATAAAACATAACCCTAATCTATCTCCACTCCAACCCTGAGCCACCGCCGACCCCCAGAGCCATCGCCTCCGCCGGAGCAGCCGCCTAGCACCACCCCGTCCGCCGTCTGCGACCACGCCACACGCGTACACTGCAGAAATTCATAGCAATCTACCCATGTTCGCGTCTGGATTTCCGCCTCCTCGCTCAACCAAAATCAACCCCGTCTTCACAGGTATGTTCACGACCTATCCCTCTTTCAACTCTGTGTATTAGTTTCCTTCGATCAGCGCATAAACCTAGGCGAAAACCTAGGCGAAACTCGAGACCAAGTTGGAGAAAAATGACAACTTTAATTCCAGAAAAACTGCTGCAACCACCCCTGTTTAAGGACTCGTATCTCCCACCACAGAGATCCAAACTTAGAAATCCCTTTTGCTATGTGAAGACCACCTAACCGAGATTATTTTTGTTAATTACATTATTTTATTTTGTGTTGTATGCAGAATTAAATTGGGCTAAAAATCACTAAAAACCTATTTTTGAAACCTTCAAATTTTGTGATACGGAGCGCACCCCGCCAAACGGGACTGCCCCGTCGCGTACCAATTGCACCAAAAGGCGCGTATGGTATGTCCAAACGTGTGGGCTTTCACAAAAACTGATTTGGACGCATGTGCGCGTCGAAATCACCCCGTATCAGCGAAAAGTTCTCATATCGTAACTTTTGTAAAATACCGCACTATTTATTGTACGCTCGTCAGAATACGACAAAACTTTTGCCATTGGACTCGTGTTATTGCGCTGGTCCTGTGACCCAAGTTTCATGCGATTCTGAGATAGTTGACCAAGCCACCTAATTGCGGGCCCAATGGTTGACTTTTTGGACGAAATTATGTTTGGCTTACCGGAATCCAAAATTGGACATACCGTTAAGTTCGTATTGACGTTTAGAATTATTTTGACCTATAATTTGTCCTATTTAGAGACCTTTACCCCTGACATGCTTTTCGGTGCAAAGTGGGCCACATATGGACCCCGCTTTGACCCAAAATTACCGTTTTGCTCCTGTGTCCAAATTGGACGAAAGGGTAGTATTTTCTAGCTATCTCGCTTATTCTGGGAATATTTGTGATATTTATTTCAGTATCTGGAGACGTTCATTCTGAGGCCGTAGTTTCTGATCCTGTGTGCTTGACTCCTAGACGTTACACTTTGTAGCTCCCTTGCCAGGCAAGATACCTTGCCAAATTACATACAGTATTTTATATACTTATTATATTTCTGTATATTCATTGCATGTGTATTTTCTTTCAGTCATAAGTATATGCTATATATATATATGTTGACACACACTTGACACCTAGTATGGGTATAACCACGGGAGGGGAGGACAATCATTAGGCGTATGGGTATAACCACTCTGGTAAACTGTAGTATCTAGCTCGCACTATGATAGTGTGTCGCGCTGGTCGCTACCCCCGCGGTATGTCAATTTTTGATCTCCCTGACGTGTGTGTGAGTTGTAAGATTTAGATCGAGTAGCCTACCCATGCGCATACGTCAAAAAGTTATCCTCATTATGCATTTCATATAGATTATCTTTTACAGCGTACTTATATATTTTTCGTCTATATTGCATGTTTACTATATTCAAATTGGCATGCTTCTATGTATCTTGTTACGTCCCTCTGAGGACCTGGTCCCTTTTCAGGTGTAGACGATCTTGATTATTCACAGGAACACGGATCAGGACTTGTTACTTATCTCTTTCGAGGAGGTCTTCTCTTCGAGTCTCATGGTTCATTAGATGATCTTATGTGGTTTCTCTTATATTCTAGTTTGGTAGTGAATTTGTTTTCACCCGACTATCATTCTTTGATACTTTATCTTGAGATACAGTTATATTATAGATTGGTTATTTATTTCTATTTGATTATGTGGATGAGATTTAGTTATGCCCTGTGACTTACGATAATTATATATCACTTATGAATTATTGTTCATATTACAGCGTACGTGTGTATTTTGGTATCCATATATTGGGGTTGCCATATACATACAGCTGGCATGCTTACGTGTTCCTAGTCCTACGTATTTTAGGACTGGGACGTGATATATTTTTGTGGTGGCACATGCAAGTCGAGAGCATATTGTCTCGGTTACGTCATAGTACCGAGTAAGCCTGTGCATAGGATTAGAATATAGGATCTCATCTACTTAATTATCACCTCTCTTGATTTCTTTCCGCATTCTTATTTGATTGCTTGCATTGCATCTTGCTTGATCCCTTCTCAACGTCAATCTTATCTTTCCTTCGTGCTTGATAGGGTTTAGGAAGGTGACTTGTACCAGGTATATACACTCTAGTATTCAATAACACTATTAGTTAAATCCTTGTAAGTTTGGTAGTATGCCTCATAACCTAGTAACACATAGTCCCATTGCCCCATTAATAAAGTGTAATTAAGTGACACCAACTATAGACTTGCATAAAAAGATAGTATTTACCCAGACTATAGAATTTAAAGCCCATACACCCATTTGGTTGACTTTAGCCTCAGACAAGAAATTAGTATGGCAACTGTAGAGGCACAACACCGATCTTCTTGGTGAACTTAAATTATTTTGTACCTTCCTCCATCATAATCAAGCGTACTTATATTTTTTTGTACTACCTCGACTTATACTGCTATTATAGCCTAGTTTTGCAAGCTTATTCTTTTACTGAGCTTGTTCGTGACATATGTATTATTGGGGGCCCACACTAATACATTGTCTAAATCAGAATCAGTGCATTATGGTCTGATCAACCTTAGTGCGCTTGGTTCAATCTTTGTATCACTACTTTACGTGAATTTAGATATAGTTGACTCAACTTGTTAGACAAATATACTTGCCCTCTAGACTGGTCAGAGCATATCATGTCAGGTACATAACTGTTCTGATATGAACATGCGAATAGGAATTTACCAAAATAAGATTTTAATCCATAACTGCCTTGGCAACTCCCTTTTCAAATTCTCTAATCCCTTTGAATCTCGTACTTGTATTCTATCACCTCCTCCTTGAATTCTTTATTGTTGTTTTCCGCCTTCCCCTATTTCGGAAAGACGAACGTTCGTGCTTAGTATAAGTTTGATACACGGAGAGTACTAGATATACCCCATAGGCTAATCACTCATGATGACAAACAAGAGAGCGCAGGTACAGGAAGTCATAGATACAGGTACGAACTTAGTTATATATGTCATTTCATACTCATGATCCATTATGACACGGGATCTTAGGTGCATAGTAGCCGTAGAATTATATATAAGGTAGTTTAGCAGTTATTAGGATATGTTGATATCCTAACTAGATGGCATATCCATGAAGCTAATAGATGACACGCGTAGCAGTAGTAGTATTCTCTTCCTATCACCATCTCGCCCCTTGGGATGACATCTTCTCTTCTATATCCATTCCTTATTTCGTGCTTAACTCTTCCTATCATAGTCGTATCCTTTCGTGCTATTACGAATTGTTTGAATTACTTCAACTTCACCCTTATTTTGTTAGTTAAAATATAAATGATTTAGTAAATGATTAATAACTAAAAGATAATTTCATAATGATAAATTTCATAATGATAAACCTTATATATATGCACTATAGCAATATCTGTATCCTTTTATTATTTTAAAAACCATGTATAGCATCCCTTAGTCTAATAGGAATAAGTTAGATTGTTGAATTAGTTTATACTTCTAATAGTTTTATAAGTTAGTCAAGACCTTAACTGTTGCCCAAAAACCTAGACTAAGCATAGAAAAGAGTTGAAGACACTTGTTACGAACTGACAACTATGACAAATCGCTGGCGAAGTAGCGACAGCTGCAGCTAGACCGTTATAGTAGAGTAGTCAAAGTATTTGTAGACATACTGGTCAGGTGGCATGGCAGTATTAGACTACGATACTTGACGGTTACAAAGAAAAATCATAGTTATGAGATTCCAGATAGGTATCCCAAAATTCTTGACCTAACGAATAAAGTCGTCTAACAACCTAGACAATAGCCTCAAGATACTTTGACTACTAGTAGAATTCTTATAAGTTGGGTAGTGTAGATGAGTTAGAGGATAATAGAATCGTGTATGGGAAATAAATGATAATGTGTTAAAATGGATGACCATGACTTTTAGGAAGCACTGCTAGATAGCAATAAAGTGTAATAGCTATAGTGATTATTATGAATATGGGTTAGTGTTAATTTCGAGGACAAAATTTTTGTAAGTTGGGTAGAATATAAAATCCTATATTTTTAATATTTTTAATTAATTAGTTATTGAATTTATTTATATTATTTTTTTAGTTAATTAGAAATTTAATTTATTGATTTAAGTACCTAGGTAGTTAATTATTTAGAATTGTTGTACAAAATCAATTATTTTTATTTTAGGAATCTTGTGGAAGAGTGATAGAATTTTTTGAATTTATTTTGGGTACGAATGTATTTTTATATATATACCTCAATTATATACGTAATAATATATAGTTAATAAATAATAGTTATAATAATAATAATAATAATAATAATAACTTTAGTTATAATAATAATTATAGTAATAATGGTAATAAAACAAAAAAAAAGAAATAGAAAAGAAATGAAAAGAAAAGAAAAAAAAGAAAACCCTAAACACCAAAACTATCAACCCCTCACAGAAGCCTATTCTAATTCCCACGACCCCTTATACCCCCCCGCGCGGAACTCACATCCCCCTCTCCCTCTCATCCTATATATATATATATATATATACTATTATAAAACCTAACCCTAATCTATCTCCACTCCAACCCTGAGCCGTCGTCGACCCCCGAAGCCACCGCCTCCACCGGAGCAGCCGCCTAGCACCACCGCGTCCGCCATTCGCGACCACGCCACGCGCGTACACTGTAGAAATTCACAACAATCTACCCATTTTCGCGTCTGGATTCCCGCCTCCTCGCTCAACCAAAATCAACCCCATCTTCACCGGTATGTTCATGACCTATCCCTCTTTCAACTCTGTGTATTAGTTTTCTTCGATCAGCGCGTAAACCCAGGCGAAAACCGAGACCAAGTTGGAGAAAAATGATAACTTTAATTCAAGAAAAACTGCTGCAACCCCCCCCTGTTTAAGGACTCGTATCTCCCACCACGGAGATCCATACTTAGAAATTTCTTTTGCTATGTGAAGACCACTTAACCAAGATTATTTTCTGTCAATTACATTATTTGATTTTATGCTGTATGCAGAATTAAATTGGGCTAAAAATCACTAAAAACCTATTTTTGAAACCTTCAAAATATGTGATACGGAGCGCCCCCCACCAAACGGGACCGCCCTGTCGCATACCAATTGTACCAAAAGGCGCATATGGTATGTCCTGACGTGTGGGCTTTCGCGGAAATTAATTTGGATGCGTGTGCGCATCAAAATCATCCCGTATCCCAAAAAGTCCCGGTATCGCAACTTTTGTAAAATATAATACCATTTATTGTACGCTCGTCAGAATACGACAAAACTTACGCCATTGGACTCATGGTATCATGTTGGTCCTATAACCCAAGTTTCACACATTTCTGGGACAGTTGACAAAGCCGCCTAATTGCGGGCCTCATGGTTGACTTTTTGGGCAAAATTGTGTTCGGTTCACCGGAATCCAAAATTGGATATACCATTGAGTTTGTATTGACGTTTAGAATTGGTTTGACCTATAATTTATCCCATTTAGAGACCTTTACCCCTTGTACGCCTTTCTGTGCAAAGTGGGCCACATGTAGATCCCGCTTTGACCCAAAATTACCGTTTTTGCCCCAGTGTCCAAATTGGAAAGGGTAGTATTTTCTAGCTATCTCGTTTATTCTGGGAACGTTGGTAATATTTATTTCAGCATCCGAAGACGTTCATTCTGAGGCCGTGGTTTCTGATCCTGTGTGCTTGACTCCTGGACGTTACACTTTGCAGCTCCCTTGCCAAGCAAGATACCTTGCCAAATTGCTTACAGTACTTTGCAAGCTTATTATATTTCTGTATATTCATTGTATGTGTGTTTTCTTTCAGTCATAAGTATATGCTATATATATATATATATTGACACACAATTGACACCTAGTATCATAGGAGGGGAGGACAATCATTAGGCGTATGGGCTATAACCACTCTGGTAAACCGTAGTATCTAGCTCGCACTACGGTATTGTGTCACGCTGGTCGCTACCCCAACGATATGTCAATTTCTAGAGTCTCGCTGGTTGCTACCCCGGCAGTATGTCGATTTCTGATATCCCTGACGTGTGTGTGAGTTGTGAGATTTAGATCGAGTAGCTTACCCATGCCCATACGTCAAAAAGTTGTCCTCATTATGCATTTCATATAGATTGTCATGTACAGCGTACTTATATATTTTCCATCTATATTGCATATTTACTGTATTCAAATTGGCATGCTTCTATGTATCTTGTTATGTCCCTCTGAGGACCTGGTCCCTTTCCAGGTATAGACGATCATGATTATTCACAGGATCACGGATCAGAACTTGCTACTTATCTCTTTCGAGGAGGTCTTCTCTTCGAGTCTCATGGTTCATTAGATGATCTTATGTGGTTTCTCTTATATTCTAGTTTGGCAGTGGATTTGTTTTCACCCGACTATCATTCTTTGATACTTCATCTTGAGATGCAGTTATATTATAGATTGGTTATTTATTTCTATTTGATTATGTGGATGCGATTTAGTTATGCCCTATGACTTGTGATAATTATATACCACTTATGTATTAATGTTCATATTACAGCGTACGTGTGTATTATGGTATCCATATATTGGAATTGCCATATACATACGGCTG
Source organism: Iris macrosiphon (assembly GCA_036927795.1). Taxonomy (NCBI): domain Eukaryota; kingdom Viridiplantae; phylum Streptophyta; class Magnoliopsida; order Asparagales; family Iridaceae; genus Iris; species Iris macrosiphon. The sequence continues at coordinate 89,155,187 of JAYESA010000006.1, read as the reverse complement.
GCATGCTTACGTATTCCTAGTCCTACGTATTTTGGGACTGGGCCGTTGCCATATACAAATACAACATTAACATGCAACCTAAAATAAACCAATCACAATCAATCACCATAAAACTATACCTCAAACTTCAAATGTCTCTGGTGGCTTTTAGCACAATGTTGTTGTCTATCATGCGCCACCCGAAGTCTATCTCTAATGAGCTTCACCTTCTCAGCTGCTTCCACAACCATCTTTGGCCCCAATAGCCTCTCTCACCAACATCATCCCAAGATAAAGGAGTACGACATCTCCATCCATATAAAGCCTCAAATGGTGATATCTCAATGCTGATCTTGTAACTATTGTTGAAAGAAAACTCTACCAGGTGCAGATGATCCTCCGAAGAACCTCTGAGATCCAAAACACGTACAGAGCATACCCTCGAGAGTCTGAATAGTCCTCTCCGACTGCCCTTCTATCTGGGGGTGATATGCGGTACTAAACTTGAGATGAGTGCCCAAGCTAGCCTACAAAGTCCTCCATAAGTGGAAAGTAAAATGACTATCTTGATCCGAGATGATGCTTACAAGAACTCCATGCAATATGATAATCTGCCGCACATATATCTCCGCCAGCTTCTCCGTAGACGTACCCACTTTAAATGGCAAAAAGTGGGCTGATTTGGTCAACCTGTCTACGATGACCCAAATTGCATCTTTTTCTCCTGGAGAACGAGAAAGCCCCAAAATAAAATCTATGGTCACATGCTCCCACTTCCACTCTGGGATGGGTAAAGGTTGAAGCAATCCACCTGGCCTCTTACTATCTACCTTTACCTGCTGGCATTCTAAACACCTGGATGCGAAGCATGCCACCTCCTGCTTTATACCATACCACCATACGTGCTCCATCAGGTCTCGATACATCTTTTTGGCACCTGAATGCATCGAGTACTGAGAGCGATGAGCCTCCTACAGAACCTCATCGTGCAACTCCCCACTCAGCACACATAACCTAGTACCATGTCGTAATGATCCATCATCAGCAATGGTGAAATCATTCGATAATCCCATCCTAGCCTGTGCTCTGATACTCCTCAGAGTCTCATCATCATACTGCGTAGCCCTGATCTTGTCCATAAGCTCAGACTGTATCTGTAATACCTATATCTGTATCTCGATACCAGGAACCAGAACCTCAATACCCAAGCTCTTAAGATCGGCCAACAAATATTTGTCTGTCGTCAAATACATAGCCATTGGGTACCTACTCAAGCCATCAGCAACTACGTTCGCCTTCCCTGGATAGTACTGCAATAAAATATCGAAGTCCTTTATTAACTCCAACTACCGCATTTGTCTCATGTTCAGCTATTTTTGTGTAAACATGTACTTCAATCTCTTGTGGTCCTTAAAGATCTCCAAACGCTCTCTGTACAGATACTGTTTCCACATCTTTAGAGCAAAGATGATCGCTGTCAACTCCAAATAGTGGGCGAATAATTCTTCTCATGAGAACGTAATTGCCTTAAAGCATAGGCAATCCCCTTCACGTGCTGCTGAAGAACGCAACCCAAACTCTTTCCTGAAGCATCACTATAGATAGTGAATATACTTGTCCCTGATGGCAACATCAATACTAGAGTTGTCGTTAATCTCTTCTTCAGCTCATTAAATACGGCCTGACAATCCTCTGTCCAGACAAACTCTACATCCTTCCTGGTCAGCCTAGTCATCGGCTCTGTGATCCTAGAGAAATCATGTACTAATCTTCTGTAATACCCTGCCAGCCCTAAAAAACTCCTGATCTATGCCACTAAACTTGGAGTAGCCCATGACTCCAATGCCAAGATCTTCTTTGGGTTAACTGAGATTTTGTCACCTGTCACCACATGACCAAGAAATTCAAAATTGTCAAGTAAGATCTCACACTTCGAAAGCTTTCCATAAAGCTCCTCCTTCCTGAGGTCTCCAAAACTATCCTTATGTGCTCTTCATGCTTATTCAGTGTCTTTGAATACACAATAATGTCATCAACGAATACCACCAATAATATATCAAGGTAATGGTGGAATAACTTGTTCATCAGGTTCTTGAATACCGTCGGAGCATTAGTCAACCCAAACGGTATTACCATGAACTCAAACTGGCCATACCGAGTCCGAAAAGCTGTCTTCGGAATATCTTTATTCTCTACTTTCACCAAATAGCCTGACCTAAAATCTATCTTCGAAAATACCTTCGCTTCGCTCAACTGATCGAAGAGATCATATATCCACGACAGCGAATATTTATTCTTGATAGTGAGCTTGTTCAGTATCCTGTATTCGAAACACTGATACATCCTTCTTCAGTACAAATAATACCGGAGCACCCTACGGTGATGAAATAGATCAGATGAAGTCCTTATCTTGTAACTCATTAACCTGCTTCTTTAACTCTTCCAGTTCATTGTTGTTGACCCTATAGATGTGTTGTGATATCTGCTTTGCGCTTGGCACCAAGTTTATCAAAATTTCAACATCTCGGTCTGGCAACAATCTTGGCAACTCCTCAAAAAAAATTCATAAAATCCGCTATCAAAGGATGTGGCAGCTCTTTTTCTTCCACTATGGCTCCACAGATGATACTCTCACTATGTTGTACTACTCTCTGGCAATCTCAAACTTTGGCTCTCTTAGAGGGCGAAACAACACCATGCCTCCACGACAATCTATACTAGCACGGTGCCTACTCAACCAATCCATCCCGAGTACAATATCGTAGCTTGGGAGTGGCATTGCGAGTAAGCACGCACTCAATGTTTGGCCTCCCAATGTAACTCTTTGATCCTTGCAAACATCACTGACCAGGATAATACCACCCCCGGTCATGAACTTTCAAGTCATAGCCAAGGGTTCGCTGGTGCTCAAGAGCTAAATGATGCTTAAGAGCAAAAGATACCGATACAAAACAATAGGAGGAACCAAAATTAAATAAAGTTAATACTGGAAAGGTATCAAGAAGAACTGAACCTGAAATCACGTCTCCCTCCGGCTCGATCTCCTCGACCGTCATGGCGAATGCTCATCGTGTTGGGCAAATCTCTGTTGTTGTGGCGCAAGTGGAGGTCCCCTCTGCTGAACTACCGGTGGCCTCGCTGGTGCTCCCTGAATCGGTGCTCTAGCTGGTCCTCCCTGAACTGGACGAGCTAGACAATCCCTCAGTTGGTGGCCGGGTGAGCCATAGAAAAGGCACACTCCCAGCCTCTTTTGGTAGACCTCCCTAGTGTGTCCTGGCTTTCCATAAAATACACAATGAATGGCCTGATGTACCTTTCTCTATGGCTGCTACTGAACATGTCTATAAACTGGTGCTTGGTGGTGCTGGTGATGGTGTCGGAACGGTCTCTGCTACTACTAAACATGGGGATGCTTGGTCGGTCTTGCGCTGTCACTCACACCTCCAGAAATATTGTGACCCCTTTTGGGCCTGAGGTCTAGATCATCCTCAGCAATCTGAGAATCTATCAAGATGCCCTCATCGGTAGCAGTGCGTCGACCAGAAGTCCGTGACTTGATCTCTCTCATCAGCCCCTTTTATAACTTTTAGGCTCGATCTCCTAGGTTCCAAATCATAGATGGTACAAAATGGATCAAATGGCATAACTCTGTGGCGTACTCATCAATCGACATGTTCCCCTGGACCAAGTCATAAAACTGAGTCTCCAAAGCTCACAGGGCCACGTCGGAGAGAAACTTTTCTTGAAGAGCTCCTTGAAAGCCTCCCAAGTAAGTCCTTGTGCGGTAAGTCTTGGACCATGCGATACCAAGTAAGTACAATATCAAACATCTGACTATATGTCGCCAATGTAGTGCCTCGCTTCGCGTAGGCACTATGTATAAGTGATATCGCTTTGCTTGCTTGAGTCTTCTCGGAGAGTTTCCGATCGAACCACAAGATGATTGATCTAGGTGAGTGGGCAAAACTTCATTATCTGATTCTTGCATGCCTTAATAATGAATCTGAGTATTCTACTGCTTGTTCTAAGAAGATAGTTTCATAAGAAGAATCATAGAACCTGATTCTGCATGCTTAATGAAAGAACTCGTATTGCTTGTCATTGAATCGAATCTGCTTGTCTAACTAGAGAACTCGGATGCTTGTCTAAGAAAGATAGAACTACTGCCATGCTAAAAAAGATAGAAATGTTGTATGCTTAGTTACACAGATACCGCTATCGAACGAACCGCTGCCTTGCTAATAAGAAATAGTAAAAGATTGCTTACACTTATCCTTGTATTGTATGCTAAACTAGAATACTTGCATGTCTAAAAGAGATAGAATTTCATGCTAGATTTATAGAACTGTTCTTACTTGTTACTTGTTAAAAGAACTTGATTTCTTGAACATATTTTATTGATCGCATTGTAAAGAGATAGAACTGTATGAATAGCTAGAACTGGTGCATCTAGACTAATAGTCCACCCTGAGGCTTGAAATCCTTATTTACGGGAGGGTGTGGCTGTTAGGCAAGATTATTGAGAGCTCCAACTCTATTGCTTAATTGATATGCTTGTTGGCTTGCTTGTATCTTGATCATGTGCATCATATAGTATTTATCTGATAGAAGTGCATTCATGCATCGATCTGACAACTTGGGCACAAAGTTTATCTCTTGAGCGATTCCTGGGGCATTGGGGATCGTTCGGCCTGGGAGAGATTTGGAATACCCAGAGGGTAGAAGTCACTATTTACGGAAGGGTTTGGCATTTAGTGTAGTATTGAACCATGTGTCCCGGATACTATTTTGATCGTATTTTAGTGTATAGCAACCATGTGTTTCAACAGCTATAAGCTGATCTGTCATTAGTGAGATAGGCTTGTACGTCCCAACTGCTAATCCCATGGAGGGGACCATCATGTAGTTAGGGTGCATGCTAGTTTACCTTCTTGTATACCTAACTGTTTAATGTAGAGATGGACAGGAAATGAAACCTTGTTTATATATGCAAATTGATGCTAACTTGTATATCTGCTGCAGAGATAACCGTTCGGCCATGGTATGGATCACTGAATATGTGATCACTTGTATTTTCATATGTTTCCTAGTCATAAATACTAAAAGAGATATATCTGTATTACTTGAATATGCTGCTGCCCCTATTGCATTGAATTGAATAGTCCACTTGATACGCTTGTCTTGATACGAGATGAACAGTCCACTAGAGAACTTTTGTTCCTAAGAGATCGCATATGGCTCATAATACATGATGCGCACTGCACGATAGAACACTGTCCCTATAGCTTGCTTAAATGTTTGAATGTGCAAACGGATTTCAAAGACATATTTTTGAAAAGATGTAATCTGACTATAATCATGTGCTGCATAAAATGAATCTAGGTAAAAGTAGCAAGATCACTAGTAATAAAATATTTTGCCACATGCTTACTTAGTGTAGGTTTTAGGGAGTGTTGCTTCTGTTCGTTGATTTTAGACTTACCAGTACTTTTTCCAAAGTGCTGACCTACCAACAATTTGCTTGTTCTCAAGTGCTGGATCGTCCGAGGAAGCGGTAGCCGTACCTCATCTCCAGGACCCAAAAATCTAGAGTCGATACCTTGAGCCGTATCGAGATTGCTTTGAGCTGCTTTTGTATAAAGGGACATAATGTATGGAACAATTTTATTGTAATCGAGAGAAAGAGAGCTTGAGCGAATTATAACATCGGCGAAGCGCCGCTTTTAATACTTTTGAATATCAATAAAGATGCTTGTTTCCTTATGCTATTGTGTTCTTTATTTTTCTGCAATATGTGTCGTTGCTTCTGACTTGAATAGCTTACTTGCCCTTTTTCAAGCTTTGGCCTTGTGCAAGCGTACTGCATGATAGAATATTGTCCCTATAGCTTGCTTAAATGTTTGACAGTGCAAACCGATTTCAAAGACATATTTTCGAAAAGATGTAATCTGACTATAATCATGTGCTGCATAAAATGAATCTAGGTAAAAGTAGCAAGATCACTAGTAATAAAATATTTTGCCATATGCTTACTAAGTATGGGTTACAGGGAGTGTTGCTTCTGTTCGTTGATTTTAGACTCACCAGTACTTTTTCCAAAGTGCTGACCCACCAACAGTTTGCTTGTTCTCAGGTGCTGGATCGTCCGAGGAAGTGATAGCTGTGCCTCATCCCCAGGACCCGAAAATCTAAAGTCGATGCCTTGAGCCGTATCGAGATTGTTTTGAGCTGCTTGTGTATAGAGGGACATAATGTATGGAACGATGTCATTATAATCGAGAGAAGGAGAGCTTAAGCAAATTGTAACCTCGGCCAAGCGCCACTTGTAACACTTTTGAATATCAATACAGATGCTTGTTTTCTTATGCCATTGTGTTCATTACTTTTCTGCAATATGTGCCGCTGCTTTCAACTTGAATAGCTTACTTGCCCTTGTTCAAGCTTTGGCCTTGTGCAAGAGCACTTTAGGCTTGCACGGCGTCACATCCGTGCGAGGATGGACGGTCCCACAAGGATCCAAGCGAGGACGAACGGACCACCCTGCGGGATCGGGGCGTGACATAATGGTATCAGAGCGACTCGACCCTATGGCCATTCCGATGCTTAGCCTCAACTCAAGATGTTCTTTGCCACTTGATATTATTGCCTCAATGAGAGTTCCATACAATAAGTCCATAGATATTCTCAAAGTTGCCGGCAAAAGTTTTCTGGATTTTATTTATTTCTTGAGAGTTGTGTTTTCGTGCTTGTGATTTGCTAGAGTTTTCGATTGAGGATGGTGAGGGGTGAGGACTATCGCTGCTCTAGATATTAAAAGTTTCTCCTTGAGTTTCGAGAACGAAACTCTTTCTTAGTGGGTAAGTATATAGTGCCCCGCTTCGCGTAGGCACTATATATAAGTGATATCGCTTTGCTTGCTCGAGTGGAAGTCTTCTCGGAGAGTTCCCGATCGAACCACAAGACGATTGATCTAGGTGAGTGGGCAGAACTTCTTTCTCTGATTTTTTTATGCCTTAATAATGAATATGAGTTTTCTACTGCTTGTCCTAAGAAGATAGTTTCATAAGAAGAATCATAGAACCTGACTCTGCATGCTTAATGAGAAAACTTGTATTACTTGTCATTGAAACGAATCTCCTTGCCTAACTAACGAACTTGAATGCTTGTCTAAGAAAGATAGAACTATTGCCATACTAAGAAAGATAGAAATATTGTATGCTTAGTTACATGGACACCGCTATCAAATGAACCGATGACATGTTAATAAGAAAGTGTAAAAGATTGCTTGCATTTATCCTTGTATTGTATGCTAAACTAGAATATTTTCTTGTCTAAAGGAGATAGAATTGCATGCTAGATTTATAGAACGGTTCTTGCTTGTTACTTGTTAAAAGAACTTGATTGCTTGAACATGTTTTATTAATTGCATTGTAAAGAGATAGAACTGTATGAATAGCTAGAACTGGTGCATCTAGACTAATAGTCCACCATAAGGCTTGAAGTCCTTATTTATGGGAGGATGTGGCAATTAGGCAAGAGTATTGAGAGCTCCGATTCTATTGCTTGATTGATATGCTTGCATGCTTGTATCTTGATCGTATGCATCATATAGTATTAATCTGATAGAAGTGCATTCATGCATCGGTCTGACAACTTGTGCACAAGGTTTATCTCTCGAGCAGTTCCTGGGGCACTAGGGATCGTTCGGCCTGGGAGAGATCTAGAATACCATGAGGCTAGAAGTCCTTGTTTACGGGAGGGTATGACTTTTAGTGTAGTGCTGAACCATATGTCATGGCTGCTATTTTGAGGCTATTTTAGTGTATAGCAACCATGCGTTTCAACAACTATTAGCCGATCTATCATTAGTGAGATGGGCTTGTACGTCCCAACTGATAATCCCGTGGAGGGAACCATCATGTAGTTAGGGTGCATGCTAGTTTACCTTCTTGTATACCTAACTGTTTGATGCAGAGACGGACAGAAAATAAAACCTTGTTTATATATGCAAATAATTGCTAACTTGTATGTCTGCAGAGATAACCGTTCGACCATGGTAAATATCACTAAATAAGTGATCACTTGTATTTTCATATGTTTCCTAGTCATAAATGCTAAAAGAGAGATATATGTATTACTTGAATATGTTGCTGCCCCTATTGCATTGAATAGTCTACTTGATGCGCTTTTCTTGATATGAGATGAACAGTCCACTAGAGAACTTTTGTGCCTAAGAGATCGCATATGGATCATAATACATGTTGCGCACTGCACGATAGAAAACTGTCCCTATAGCTTGCTTAAATATTTGAATGTGCAAACTGATTCAAAGACATATTTTTGAAAAGATGTAATTTGACTATAATCATGTGCTACATAAAATGAATCTAGGTAAAAGTAGCAAGATCACTAGTAATAAAATATTTTGCCACATACTTACTTAGTGTAGGTTTCAGGGAGTATTGCTTCTGTTCGTTGATTTTTGACTCACCAGTACTTTTTTCAAAGTGCTGACCCACCAACAGTTTGCTTGTTCTCAGGTGCTGGCTTGTCCGAGGAAGCGATAGCCGTGACTCATCCCCAGGACCCAAAAATCTAGAGTCGATGTCTTGAGCCGTATCGAGATTGCTTTGAGCTGCTTTTGTATAGAGGGACATAATATATGGAACGATGTCATTGTAATTGAGAGAAAAAGAGCTTGAGTGAATTGTAACATCGGCCAAGCGTCGCTTGTAACACTTTTGAATATCAATAAAGATACTTGTTTCCTTATGCCATTGTGTTCTTTACTTTTTTGCAATATGTGTCGCTGCTTCCGACTTGAATAGCTTACGTCTCCTTGTTCAAGCTTTAGCCTTGTGCAAGCACACTTTAGGCTTGCACGGCATCACGCCCGTGCGAGGACGAACGGACCCCCCTACGGGATTGGGGCATGACAGCCTCGATCTGTAAGCTCTCTGGAATCTGAGCCAAACGTAGGATCCTCTATGTATCCTCCAATATGTCGTCAGTGTAGAGTGTCCCCTCGGTACCCTTGAACTCCCGGGACGACATCCTCTTGAATTCCACAATAGTGCCTGGCATCTACTGCTGCAGCTGGCCAGGATGCTGCTGGAAAACTCTTCCCACTGCCTGTAAGGCCACCTGGTGAGCATTCTCCATGCTTTCTCTCATCATCTCAGTCTTCCTGCACCCTCTGCGCCTCAGCCTGAACATCCTGAGCCTCCGCTGACACCCTCTGGGCATCTACCATGACCTGGATCAAAGGAAATATCTGTGCCCCGTCAACAGGAACACCTCTAGGAAAAGTAAACTATGGTGGTGGAGAAAGGTCCTCCGCAATAGCTGGAACAGCCCTCTGGAAAGGTGGGGGAGGAGGACCCCTGAAAGCTGTCGAAACTCCTATGTGAACAGGAAAAACAAAAGGGACAACTCCAGTTGTCCGAGTGGCAGATCGAGAGGTGGTAGACCTCTCCAAAGTTGCGGGTCCTAATCTCTGTGATCTGGTCTTCGGCTGCATCCTGAAGACATATTGAAACAAGAAGAAGTCAATAAGGCATAAGATACGATATCATCAAAGAAGGACTGCAATATTCAAAGAAGCAAATAGTGAAATCCGATCCATAAATCCGTAACTTTAGAATGATAAGGATAGCAAAATTCATAGATTAAAAAATTTTCTAGTTGTGATTGAGTATACTCTCACCCTATATCATATATCCTATAGCAGGCTCGTAATAGTATTCTAAGTCTGAGCACAACTACAATATCGTAGTAGTTACGACTTTGATCTGCATGGACCACCATAAAAGAAGCCTGATGCAGCATTGAAGGTGTGGCTTGACTGCCTTTACTTTTGCCTCTTCTATTCGGGTTATGCTTTTGAGAAAACGGTACTGAGACGTTGAAGACATGACTCGTGCAACTCTGGGTAGACGTTGTTGAATTATTTGCTGGCCTTAAGGAGGCATTACAATTCACCCCTACATGAGAGGATGGAGGACCATCAACCTTGATTCCTCACAAAATAGAGAATTCTATAATTCGGGGAGTAATTTTTGCGTGCTGGGCAGAAAATTGAACTCTGCAAGACAACTCTCACAAGATGGTTCCTTTATTTTGTCGTGTTGGGCAGAAAATTGTACTATGTAAGGTCAATCCTAATTTCTAAATTCTAGATTCATAATATATGAACTCAATTTGTAGAATAGTAAGATTTATCCTAAGTTTCAATTTCTACATTTTCAGATCCAATCCAACCACGGAAACTATAGATTGATTGTAAGAATTTCTAGATTCAGAATATAAAAAATTATTTTATAGAATAATAAGTCATAATTTAGAACTCAATTCTAGATTTATATTAAAAAAAATTATATTAATTTTTGACCAAACTCATTTTAATATTTTCTACTATTATCGTACAAATCAAGCTCATTTTACATTTTCATTTTTATTTTAAATTTTGGACATGAAATTTTGAGCACCTTCTACGATTCTCTAACAAACCGAAAGAAAACTCCAATAAATCCCAATCCCAAAACCCTAGCCCTAGGAGGACGAGAGCCACAGAGCCCTCAGCATCTCCGCGCCAGCGACCCTGACTCCGGCCCTTTCGACCGAGCGGAAGAGCAGCTTGGTCGCCTTCCTGTGGTGCGTCGGCCTGGAGGCCTCCTCATCGACGTCGAGATCAAGATCGGAGATTCCAATCTCCTTCAGCCGGACCCCGAGCTTCTCCCCCACCTTCGACGCGGCCCTGGCGTCCCAGAAGCTCCTCGCACGGGGGAGCCGGCTGGACAGCGTCGGTGAGAGCGCCTGCTCGCTTGAGCACGCCATGGCCACTATGGTGTCGGTCCTGGAGATCGTCACTTGCGCGGTGATCTTCCTGCAGCTGATTAGTAGGCGCAGGAGATGAGACGGGGAGCCCATTGGTTGTTTGCTGGGTTTGGGAAAAAACGAATCGAAATGGATTTCTGTATATGCTTGGTCCTGGGATTTTGAGGTCTCTGGGCTTTCTTATTTGGAGCTGATCAAACATAAATAAATAAAAATATATAAATAAATAAATACTTGGGTTATTTCTTTAAGCCGTTAATTCGGGACTCCAAACTAAGCGCTTAACCTAAATCAAATGTCATGCACTTGAATTTAAGTTTCAAGGGGATGAATGCTTGCTCAAACGTCGTGCTAGCACTCCGTAAACGTACATATGTGTCCTGAAATAAATATCAGGTTAGAGATAGTTTTCATTCAGAACTCTATTTGGTTTTATTCTTTATATTTGTTACGAAATGGACTTCCGTGAAAGATAACTACAATCTAAACTGTTGCTTATAAATCAACTTTCTTTATTAAAATTTGGAAAATATGATTTGAAAACTCAGATAATAAGACTTGGTTTAGATTGTAGTAGCGAAAATGTATGTTTTCTTAAACAACCATTTCTTGAATGCTCTTTGGTCATATATCACTTTCTTTGACTTTATTTATGGAAAAAGTTATAATCCATTTTTTTTTATTAAATATGTGGAGCTATTAACATTTTGTTAAACGCAAAAAAAGAAAAATTTAATTAATTGGTTTCTTGTATTTTTTTTGTCATCTCGATTATTTTTTATCGAGCCAAATATACCAGTATCATCATGATGATATTGTCTCACCCGGTATTGAAATACGAAAAACAAAAATATAACACACCAATTATTTATTACAATATACACCACTATCCCACACTACGGTCATAAAGCTCTATATGCGCCGGAATAAAGGGAGGAGAAGGAAAATCTGATTAATATGTTGAAGTAGGTGGAGAGGAAGTTGAGATATGTAGAGCTTGACATGTTAGAGGAAGGAGTTAGGTAGGAGGAGAGTTTGTGAGTACTGGGATGCGAAGGAGAAGAAGATGAAGAATGAAGGAGACAAAGAGAAAATAAGAGCTTGCTGGGTTTTGAATTGAAGAACGAAATAGAGCAAATGATGGCTTGGAGAAGAGAAAATAAGACTTGTGAGTATACTGGAGAGAGAGGGTAAAATGTCACGTGCATGGAAGTGACAAAGAGGGTGGTCCTGCTCGGCAGAGACATGAGAGCGGTTAGGCCACAATACTTCTTTAGAGGAAAAGAGTAATCGGCTTTGTTGGAAGAAAATATAATGGGTTCGCCCAAAGAATTTAACTTTTGTTAAATCCTACGAAATAAATTTGTTTCTAAGGCACAAATAAGTTAATTCACCTTTGAAGTCCAATATGAAATGAATTCTTAGATTGGCCAAATTGATTTTTTTTTAGGGATGGATAATTAGTTAAATTAGTTTACTTAAGTTAATTAGCTTAGGATTTAATTAATTCTTATTCTTCTTCTTCTTATTATTATTATTATAATTATTATTACTCAATTATTAATCACTTTATTTAGTTAACTGCTTAATTATTTATTTATTTATTTTGTTAACTACAAGGGTCTTATTTTATTACTATAGTTGAATAGTTTGGAACTTATTCTATTGGGAAAGTATGGAAAATGAGTTAAGATTTTAATGAAAGGTTATTCGATTTTGGTTCATGACATAGCCAATAAATAGAATTTTAAGCATAATTTAATAAATAGGACAGTAGGGTATAATAAAAATATTTACCTAATTCCAGAGGGATATTTATTTAGAAGAGGAAATTGCTAAGAATATAAAGATAAAACTAAAAACCTCAATTTAGAATTTTGCTTAACAATTATCCATTCGAAAATCAAAATCTTTGAGGAGGATTTATAATAGGTATTTAATTAAAACTAGTAAATGCACATGTATTACACGTAAAATAAAATTTTCTAATATTATTATAAAATAGTTTTGTCACTCCCTGTTCCGGATATAAGTATTTGGGACATTATTTCTTTCTTGCATGATAATTAGGTTGCATGTCATGAAGACTAGACCCATTTTTTGGTTCAATTTGGCTCATGGTTTATTTGTTTGGGTTGGTTTGGTCATGAGTTGAACCCATGGTCTAAATCTCAAACCCTAGCTACATAAGCCAACTTATTTCTCTCTCTTCCCTCATTCTTTCATTTCTCCTCTCTCTTTCAATTAGGCAAGTACACCTTGCATGACATGGAGAAATCCTTATATTTTAATTCTTGCTTTTTTTTCTTGTATTTTATTAGTCTAATATGTGTATATTATGATTCTAAGCACTTTTAATACTTAAAGTTTTTAGTTTTGATGGATGAATGTGAGTAGATCTATATTTTTAGTTAAGGAATTTCATGGGTTCCATAAGCTTTTCTTGGTTTTGATCTATTAAAACAACGTATTTAAGAAAAACGAGTTTTCTAGGTGATGGAGCATTGTATTTCAGATGTTTTGGCTTTTGGTTCATTTGATTTGGAGTTAAAATAAATTTTTATGCAGGAAACAACTTTCGATTTTGGAGCTTTTTCGTCATGGTTGAACTTGCTGTCTAGAGAAAACGAAATTCTCATGCAGCCAGCATCGATGCGACCGAGAGTTTTATGCGTCCTGATCCTTATACGGCCTGGACTCTTCGCCATATATGCCTTCCAGCATGCGTCCGTCCTGTTGGATGCATGACAGATTGTTACACATGCGTTCTGGAGCTAAGTACTTGAAAAAGTCTTAACAACGGAACTCCTCGTGTTTCACTTGCTGAACAAATAAATTTTTTACTAAGTCCAAGGAACATCCATGCGGCTGTTTGACTATGCGGCAGTAACCATATGCGTCTCTCCTCTTTTGGACGCATAACTCAGCACGACTTTTATGGCTCTGCACGACTTTTCATAAATTTGTCTATTTCTTACTAACATACTTTATAGCTTGTCACGTCCATCACTTCAGTCACTTCTCTAACACAATTGTTTTGGCCGTCACTCAGCATTTGTTCCAAAGGGTGGACCTTGACTTGACCTATGCGGCACTGATCCTATGCGGCACCGATCTCTATGCGGCAGCTGACCCTATGCGTTCCTTGACCTATGCGGCACTGATCCTATGCGGCACATGATTTATTTATTTTTTTGGTTTGATGCTTTATTAAATTTTGTGATGCCATGCGTAATTTTAATGAGTGTAAGTATACATAATCTCAGTGACCATGTGTTAGACTCGACTAAGTGCCTAATCCGATTATAGGCTATGCGCCAAATGGCCATATTACCCATGCCCCAAGTGACTATGACCACCTATGTGCCTGACTTAACTAATGTGTTGCTATGTGCTAGAACTCATGTTATTTACCAATAATTGGTAATTTGACCCAGCTATTGGTATCCGTACTGATACACTTACTACGTGTTATGTGTTCCTACGTGCTAAGTATTCCTACGTGATTATGTTACATGTTTTACACCGAGGTGTACCTACGTGCTATGCGACATGTGATATAATACGATTCCTCCAACATGGACATGATAGTTGGTCAAAAACCAAGTGTGGCTAGGAATTGTTTGATTGTTGCATTACGCTGGATGAATCCAAATTGAACTATCAAGAGACAAAGTTGATTCGAATCTAGTGTAACCGTACTACAGTGCGACATATAAGAGGAGTAACATGTAACCACGCCATCTGATTCCAGATAACCATATGATTAACTAGGCAATTAAAATATGTACAACATTGGGAGGGATGGAATCCTGATATCGTGCTTAACTAGCCACCCTCAAAATTTATTTGTAGGCTCCCCCCATGGATATTGTTTAAATCCTCATTAATGGATGGCAATATTCGACTATTATATTGTACTTTGTGTTCTATGTGATCTTATCATGGTGGCCTTACGAGGGACCGGTATATAATACTATGTGTTATGCGGCGATTCATGGCTTGGCTAGCCCTGCTAGCACATGACTCGATCTAATTATTCCTATTATATGCATAATATCTTTGGGATACCCAAACTCCACCTAGTAAGTCGTACAAATGATTGATCGATTATGTAACAGGGCTTGATTGTGTATAGTTTCACTACTAGAATATGTCAAATTAGCGACGTCTAGAAACATTGCTAAATGGTATAAAAATGTCGCTAATAAATTTAGCGACATAATTAGAGATATTTCAGTGAAGTCGCATTTTAGCTAGTCGCTGACAGAAAAAACTTCGTAAAATGCCACTATAGCGACGTTTCTTAGCGAAGTTTTGGCGTCGCTAATTTTTTTTAAATTAGCGACGTTTCGTCGCTAAATCAGCGACGTATCGTTTGTCGCTAAACGTCGCTAATTTTTTTCTATTCAGCTATGATTTACAACACATTTAGCAATATTTTTCTGACTTGGTAAATAATGCCATGTCAGCCATTTAGCGACGTTTAGCGAAAAAATAGCGATGTTCTGATCAGTTAGCGATGTCAAGTTAACATCGCTAAACGAAGCTAAATAGCAAAGAAGAAATTAAAAATCTGAAATAAATGTATTCTTGTAGTTTGTTATATAATTTGTCATATATTCTAACAATATCACAGTTCATAAAAATAGACAGACCCGGAGCAAACCTCCATTGAATTTCCTTGGTTCGTCAACCACTTCGGTGGAACACTCAGCGATGTGTCATACGTCGCTAAATATCGCTATTTTTGAAATAAATTAGCGACGTGTGATATGTCGCTAAACGTCGTAGTGAATAAAAATTAGCAACGTTGCTAAACGTCGCTGTTTTTTAAATAAAGTAGCAACGTATTATAAGTCGCCAAAGGTCGCTATTTTTTAAATAAATTTGTGACGTATATTAAACCATGTCACTAAGTGTCATTGTTTACAAAAAAATAGCAACATTCAGCGACTCCTAGCGTCGTCTATTCCCTCAATACTGAAAGTAGTCGTTGAACATCGTTGCGACATATTTTTATGGAGTCGCTGAATTTATAAAAATTAGCGACGTTATTTTGTGATGTCGCTAATAACATCGCTAATTGGATAAATTTTGGAAGTGTATCTTCTATTAAATAGTTAGGGACATGAACTACCATGGTGTGATGGTCTAAACTTTGTCCTTGTTTGGTTGTAGGGTTAGATCGTTGTATCACGATAGGCTATAAACCAAACTATAAGACAGAAGTATATACATATTTATTTTATAACTTGGTTTTGTTTCTTCATTTGTGCTTTCTTTGTGGTACTTTCTATTTGGGGTCTAACCCCACTGGTTTTATATGGCCAAGTTTAGATCCAGTGTCACTCTCATATCCCGTATACTCGAAATATACTCAAGTTGGCCCACTTTTGGAGTATTTTTACTTTTGGCACACTTTGGGTATATTTCAAGCGCACAGTTGAATGAAACTTGGCACATATTGGCTAAGTATCGAGTGTATTGTAGTGGTAGGTAGGGTGTATGGCTTGAATTTGTTGGAAAGATCTGACGGTTCACCATCAACCCCTTGCCTATATATATCCTTGTTCTCATTCTCTCTTCTCACTTGTTCATTCTTCTTGTTTTGCTGCTGGTTTTCTTCATAGGCAAGTACATCTTGCATATATGATGGAACATGATCGGTTATAGTTTAATTCTTAGTATTTGTTTGTTGTAATTAGTTTCTAGTAGTGTTCTGACTATAGTTAATCCTTGGAATTTTCATATTTGAGTTGGCTAATAGTTTTAATCTTTACTTTTCTTATGAGGGTTTTTTTAGTATATTTTTCTAGAGAATGATCCCCCCCCCCCAAAAAGATATTTTAAAAAGATGTTTCCTGATTTCGAGCTTAGAATTTCTCTTAATTTTTGGTTCTTGTTGCTTGAGGAATGGAGTTGTCATAGTCTCGAGATTGAGCTCTGAGTGCATCAATGGTTAGTCGATTGGAGAAAAAGAATAGTGATAAGAAGTACACAGGAGGATTTGCATTATGGGCACATATTGAGTGTGACCCAGAGTCCATGGGCGCATGTTGAGTGTGACCCGTATTCCAAACTCATGTGTACTTTAAGAGTACTGTCAATTTCTTGCAAAAGTATATCAAGGTGATGAATTTTTAATTTTGAAAAATTCTTCTTGGCGTACTTTGGAAGACTTCAGCCTCTGGCGCATAATTGATGTACGAACGAACGAACCAAGAAAAATTATGCCAGTCTACATTTTGATGCACTTCTGACCAACTTTCTATTGATTGGTGCACCTTTTAACCAAATTAATAAACCGGCACACAATTTATACATTGTGCATTAACTATCAAAAGTGTGCCGCTCTTATACATAAATCCTTGGTGCACTTTCTGGATGCTCAACGTTTGGTGCACTTTTAATAGATTAATGACCCGACGCACTTGTTATCTCCTGGGGAACTCTTGGTCGGTTCAGCCTTGATAAGCGTTCCTTGACTTTGGCACATCTCGAATCCCGAGGCCCTCGATTGTCGTGCCACCTAGGGACTTGTGTTATGTTTTATAGTTGTTTTGCACTCGCATAGTATGCCACTTTTCTTACTCGTAATTCTTCAATTGTGCGCCAATTTGTTTGCATATGTAGAATGCGACTATTCTAGTAATTCTTAATTTGTGTATCATATCTTCATGCTTCTTTATTATCGATTTTGTGTGCCATGTTATAGACTTGTGCACCATGATTTATCTGACCAAATATTATAGATTTGTACGTCATATAGTTGTCTACTCACGCACATTCTTTTTGCGCCACTATTCCTGACTAGCCTATTTTGCACTTACAGAGTGCGTCGACCTGAGACTTCTTGTGATTGATTGTGCATGTATAGATTATGTGGTTCACTTGATGCATGTTCTAGATTAGTGATTTTTGTTGAGCTTGACCATGATTGATGATCTATGATCCTAGAACTTGAGGAATTAATGAGGAATTCATGACCGTGACTCGATCATATGAGATATTAGATTCCAAATTAATTAGGACTCTTGACTTTATGTAACATGATTCATGTGACCAACTGATAGGTTTGGTATCCTGACTTGGTTATTGTATTCGTGCGGATACACTTTTCCTGTTCACCTGTTCATAACGGCTTATTATACACCGAGTGTGGGACATTGGCCAACGTGTACACTGAACGTGACATGATGATTCCTACTCGGTGAATAATATTATACTCCTGAATTCTTGGCACAAAAATGATAATGGGTCAGAACTATAGCGTGGCTAGGTTATTGCTTATTTGAATGTTGCATCCACATTGGGGTGAATCCAGACTTGACTCTTATATTAAATGGATTTGTATCAATGTGCTCATACTCTGTATGAAATCATTAAGGAAAATATTCCTATGGCCACGGCAGGGAATTCCATATCACTGTAGTGTTAATTAGGTAACATAAAACTGATTAGAACATGGGGAGGGATCAACATCACGAGATCGTTAGGGATGGGCCGCTCCGTTATAATTTTTATGGTATGCAAGGCTGGCCACCACATATATTGTATATCATCCACATGTAGTGGAGTACGATATTTGACTTTTTATATTTAAACCGAGCCAACATTTTTCCTATAGGAAGGTTGGAACTGTTACTGATTCAATAGCGAGGTGTCCCTACGGGGGACTAGTACGACAATAGCACGGTAGCCCTATAAATAATGGTGTGATCATGATTTTCTTTTTATATAATATTGGCTCAGTTAGCCTTGCTCGACATGGCACGATCTGAGGATGCTTATTATTATTATTATATCTGGGATAATCCGAGACTCCACATAACAAGCCATAATATTGTTTGGCCGTTATAACCTGACTTGGTTGTGATTGTAACTCTACTTGTAGCTTAGGGACATGGACTATCATAGTGTTGTGTTCAACTTCTGTCCTTGTTTGGTTTGAAAGTTGGGTCATTATGCTATGATGTAATATAGACTGAACTACGACATTGAGTCTTAGCTTGACCATAATTATGGGACGTACCTTATCTCGTATGACATAGCATTTTATGTCCTTATTTGGTTAAGGAGTGCCATGTTATCCCGAGGATAGGGCACGCGCCAATGATTCTTGGCTCTTGCACTATATGCTTGATCTGGTATTTGTTTCTTCATTCGTCCTTCCTTGTGGTAATTACTATTTGGGGTCTAACCCCACTAGTTTTGCATTGTCAGGTTTAGAGCCAGCATAAGAGGATCCAGCTTATCCCCTTATGATAACGCGCATTCGACGGATGGTCGCTGAAGGGAACGAGTAGGTTTTTTATCACTGATCGGATTGTACATTCTTATATTTTTGGGTATTTAGCCACCGGCTCCTGTTAGCCAGCTTGTCTGGACACCAGTTCCTTTTTATATAACTATAATATAATCAGACTGTATTTGATCTCGGTTGTGTAACTATTGACACTCTGCTAGCGTAACATTTTGTGGCTAGATTCCTAGATCATTTGATGGAGCATTTGGGATGCCTTACGACTTTATCTTACATGCTCTATGTTGTTTTTACTTGCTTGAATGATTGAGACATAGTTGTTCTGAGACCCTAGGAGACTTGATTGTAGCATACATCCCCTTGTCTTTCTACAGCTGTAACCGTAGTACGATATTCTATACTCAGCTTGAACCGTCTAATTTATTTTTTCCCTGTTCATTCTAGTCCTGTTCTCGATGTCTTTTGTCTTTTTCTTCTGGGGCTTCCCCATCTTCGGTTGTCAGAGCATCAGGGGCATCGAGGCAACCAGTAGGTCCGGGCTAGATGGGACAGCAGCGTGAGGTAGTATTTCTTCAGGATCCTGTTCGGATCGAGCTAGTGGTTGGGCCGCAGGTGAGACAGTGGCAGAGAATATTGAGCAACTTGCTCCAGAGATTTCGGCTCCTCCAGTAGTGCCAGCAACACTGGATACCCCAATTTTATTATAAATTATCAGGGGGTGATGGCCGCACAGTAGCATTAGATGACGGTACAACAACATCAGTAACTCCAGTAGCAGTAACAAAATATATTATTGAACTAGGGGTTACAAACATCTCTAGAAATAGGCAAAAGGATAGATTCGGGGACGTCGGTTAGATTATGTTAACTTAACCCCCGGTACTTTGTTGGTACAAAAGATGCCATCACGGCAGACGATTGGCTCCAGGATATTGAGTGTATTCTAGCAGCAGCCAAGGTTCTGGCTGAGGAACAGGTTGACCAAGTTCAGTTGCAACTTCAGAATCTCTCTAGGGATTGGTGGGCGTCAAAGAAGGTTGGCTTGAGGCGGCCTATTTCTTGGAATAATTTTAGGATTCGATTCAAAATAAAGTATTTTGGAGTTGTGGCCCAGTTTGAGTTACAATAAAGGTTTATTAACCTTAAGCACTCTGGTAGAACAGCGGACGGCTACGCAACGGAGTTTAGCCGACTGAGTATATTTGTACCAACAATGGTGGCAATAGAGCTAGATAGGGCGATGAGGTTCCAGCAAGAACTTTACTTAAAGATTCTGCAGTTAGTAGAGGGACACAACTACCAGAATTTTGATGACATGTTGGTAGAGGCCAGGAGGCACGAACTCACTTTTCAAATTATGAGATCGAGGATATGAGGCCAGAAGAGGTCTCATGTAAAGAGCATTGGAGGAGGATCATTGCCCCGAACGTCAGCACCATCTCATGGCATTTGTATTCATGATACTGCACCGAGCAGGTAGGTAGTTTTAACAGTAAGGACACCAGTTTAGCAACAACAACCGAGGCACCACCAGCAGCAACAGAGCCAGTCAGCATCAACAGGTCGTACGCATTATGGTAAGGTAGTCCATTCTAGGAGTGATTGTAGTGCAATAAATAGGTTTTGTATGAGATATGGTAGTCCTGATCATAGGATTGCTATATGCCCATTGATGCAGAGGTCTAAGGGACCAGCACCCCAGTTTACTGTATTGCCAACACCAAGAGCAGTGCAGCACGGAGAGCCAGCACTGACAGTCATACCGTTAACTCAGCGAACATTACCGATGTAGGCTCAGATATATAATTAGCATTAGCACAAGCACCAACAACAATGGCAAGGACAACAGAGACCGCGATAGTACCGTCTGGAAAGACAGCAGCAAGGACCTCGACAAGGCCAAAGGCAGGCATTTACCTTGTCATTGGAGGAGGCTTTGGCATCATGTGACGTTGTGGCAGATAATATTTCTATCGCATATTTTCCTGCTATAGCATTAATTGATTCAGGAGCTTCAAATTCATTTGTATCTGCACAATTTACGATACTTGTTGGATTGGAGTTCGAGACATTGCTAGAGAGACTGGATATACTCATTGGTAATAGGCTTATAGGAGTTAGTAGGATGTGCCTAGACTATCCAGTCGTAGTGTGTGACCACCTATTACCTACGAAGTTGATTGAGTTTCCTATGGGTAACTTTGACGTTATCTTGGGCATAAACTGGCTTAGAGACAGTCATACTACGATAGATTGCCATAGGAGTAGGGCATCATTTCATATCCCTAGTTTGGAGGAGTTTATGCTAGTTAGGTCTACGGGAGGCCAACAAGAAGGAGGAGTTGTGACGGTAGCAACGGAAGGAGGACCGATACCCAAGATAGTTGATGAATTCATGTATGTCTTTTCCAAAGAACTTTCAGGATTGCCTCCGGTTCGAGAGGTAAAGTTCAGTATAGAGTTGATGCTAGGAACGAAACCTATATCTCATAAAGTTTACTATATGTCACTTTTTGAACTTGACCAATTATACAACATGTTGAAGAGTTGAAGGCAAAGAAATTTATTCGTACCAGTGGGTCACCATGGGGAGCCCAGTAGTGTTAGTGAAGAAGAAGGATGGATCAACCGGACTATGTATTGACTACAGGCTGTTGAATGCATTGACAGTAAAGAACAAGTATCCCTTGCCTAGGATTGATGACATGTTTGATCAGTTGAGTGAAGCCAGAGTATTCTCTAAGATTAATCTACGATCCAGATATCATCATATGTGAGTACAGAAAGAAGACATACCGAAGACAATATTCAGGTCACGATATGGATATTATAAGTTCTTAGTGATGCCAATCAGATTGACTAATGCACCCGCAGTGCTTATGGATTTGATGAACCATATCTTCATACACTATTTAGATCAGTTTGTGATAGTATTTTTTGATGGTATTTATCGATGACATCCTGGTGTACTCTCGTAATAAATAAGAGCATAAAGAACATCTCAGGAAGGTGTTATAGATTTTAAGGGAGCACAAGTTGTATGCGAAACTTAGCAAGTGCGAGTTCTAGTTAGATCATATTTCATTCTTGGGATACATCATCTCAGGAGCAGGAGTATCAGTGGATCCCAAGAAAGTTAAAGTAGTAGAGAATTGGCCAGTTCCGAAGAAAGTAGCAGAAGTGTGTAGTTTCCTTGGATTAATAGGATACTACAGAAGATTCATGTCAGATTTTGCAAGGATTTCAGCGCGAATAACCCGATTGACTCGAAAGGATATTAAGTTTGTTTGGTCAGTAGAATGTCAGGCAACTTTTAAAGAACTGAAGAAGAAGTTGATCTCAGCACCGATCCTGATACTTCCAGTAGGATCAAGAGGGTTCATAGTATATTGTGATGCATCAGGGAAGGGTCTTGGATGTATTCTGATGTAGCATGGAAGAGTTATAACTTATGCATCACAAAAACTTCAGGATCACGAGAAGAATTACCCAACTCATGACTTGGAATTGGCAGCAGTGGTATTTGCACTCAAGTTGTTGAGGCACTACTTGTACGATCGGGTGGAGATATTTATAAATCATAAGTGTTTGAAATACGTATTCACCTAGAAGGACTTGAATATGAGGCATAGAAGATAGTTAGAATTATTGAATGACTACGACGTGGAGCTTCAATATCATCCTGGCAAAGCTAATGTGGTAGCCAATGCACTTAGCAGAAGAGGTGGTGCGTTCGTCTTGATAACGCAGAAGCACATTCTAGAAGATCTTCAAGAGATGGGTATTAAGATAGTGCTTCCACAAGATAAAGGAGTTCTGGCTAGTTTATATATACAGTCCACTTTGGTAGACATAATCAAGGCAACTATGATAGGAGATTCACAGATCCAGAAATTATGAGCAGAATGTGAGTTGGGAGTCAGGAAGGTGTTGACTATTCACGATGATGGTACATTGAGATTTAGGAATCGTCTTTGTGTGTCGAGTGGGGATATCGACAAGAGATTATGACTGAAGCCCATAATTCCTATTATTATATCCATCCTGGCGGTACAAAGATATATCAAGATATTAAGCAACACTTTTGGTGGAACGGGATGAAGTGAGAGATAGCACATTTTGTATCCCAATGCTTGATATGTCAGCAAGTGAAGGCAGAGCAACATAGGCCGACAGAATTCCTATACCCTCTCCTCATTTGGGAGTGGAAATGAGAGCACATTACTATAGACTTTGTGATCGGTTTAACTAGATCCCCGATTGGATGAGATACAGTTTGGGTGATAGTGGATCATCTCACTAAAATGACACATTTCCTTCCTTTCAGAGTTGGACAGTCTACGGAAAAATTGACAGATATGTATATGCTGGAGATTTTAAGGCAACATGGTATACCAGTGAGCATAATATCAGACCGAGATTTGAGGTTTACTTCTCATTTTTGGAGGAGCTTGTATGAGAGACTGGGTACTAAGTTAAGATTTAGTATGGCGTACCACCCTCAGACAGATGGGCAGTCCGAGAGAACTAACCAGACTCTAGAAGATATGTTAAGAACCCGTACCTTAGACTTTGGTGGATCATGGAAGAAACATCTGGTAGAATTTTTATATAATAACAGTTATCAGGCAGCATCCAAATGGCACATTTTGAGGCATTATATGGAAGAATTTGCATATCATAGTTAGGTTGGAATGATATTGGTGAGAGAAAGATATTGGGCCCATAATTGATCACCCAGACTGTGGAAGTTATCAATAAGATCATAGAGCGACTACGAGTTACGCAGGATCGACATCGCCATTGGACAGATCAATATCGTAGGCCTCTACAGTTTTGTATCGACGACCACGTATTTTTGTGAATTTTGCCCACCCGTGGAGTCATTAGATTCGGGGTTTGCGGGAAGCTTAGTCCATGATACGTTGGGTCATTTGGTATTCTCGAGCGGGTAGGGGATGTTGCTTATCACCTTACCCTTCCGCCTTCGCTTCGTGAAGTGCATGACATATTTTATGTATCTCAGTTGCGTAGGTATCTCAGTTGCGTAGGTATATCCCAGACCCGATCCATGTCCTCGACCATTATGAGCTGGTCGTGGGTACCGACTTCTTTTACGAGAAATAGCCCGTGGTCATTTTGGACTGAAGAGAGAAGGTACTCAAGAACCGGACCATCCGCCTTGTCCGTATCGGTTGGGGGCACCACTCTTTAGGAGAGTCAACATCGGAACGCATGGATACTATTTGGTCTCGGTATCCATACTTATTTGACTCGTAAGGTATATTTCTTCATATATCTTTTCCCAATTCCGTGATCATTGATCACCTTGCTAGAGTAAAATTAATATTGCTATGTATATTATTTGGCTTACTTGTATATTGCATGTGATTGCTTGTAGCTAGATGTGCTTATTATGATGTCTTTAGTTGCTTTGGCACTAAAATTTTGAGGACAAAATTTTTTTAAGGTGAATAGTAATGTCACTCCCCTATCCCGTATACTCAAAACATACTCAGGTTGGCACACTTTCAGTGTGTTTTTATTTTGTCACACTTTGGTTATACTTCAAGTGTACGGTTGAATGGAGCTTGGCGCATATTGGCTAAGTATCAAGTGTGTGGTGGTAGTAGGTAGGGCGTGTGGCTTAGATTTTTTTGAAGAGATCTGATGGCTCACCATCAACCCCTTGCCTATATATATCCTTGTTCTCATTCTCTCTCTCATCACTTGTTTATTCTTCTTGTTTTGCTCCTGGTTTTCTTTATATGTAAGTACATCTTGCAAATATGAAGGAATATGGTCATTTATAGTTTTATTTTTAGTATTTGCTTGTGGTAATTAGTTTCAAGTAATGTTCTGACTATAGTTAATCCTTGGAGCTTTCATATTTAAGGTGGCTAATAGTTTTAATCTTGACTTTTCTTATGAGGGTTTTTATTAGTATATTTACCTACAGAATGATCCCCCCCCCCAAAATGAGATATTTTTAAAAGATATTATTTCCTAATTTTGAGCTTGGGATTTACCTTGATTTTTGGTTCTTGTTACTTGAGGAATAGAGCAATGTCATAGTCTTGAGCTTGAGCTCTGGTGCATCAATAGTAGGTCGGTTGGAGAAGATTAATAGTGACAAGAAATACATAAGAGGATTTTCATTATGGGCACATGTTAAGTGTGACCCGCAGTTTATGGGCGCATATTATGTGTGACCCGTGTTCCATACTCGTGCGTACTTTAAGAGTACTGCCAGTTTTTTACAAAAGTACGTTAAGAGGATAAATTTTTGAAAAATCCTTCTTGTTGCACTTTTGAAAGACTTCAACCTCTGGTGCACAATTGATATACAAACGAATAAACCAAGAAAAAGTGTGCCAGTCTACCTTTCAGCGCACTTCTGACCAACTTCTTATTTATAGGCACACTTTTTAACCAAATTAACTAACCGGTGCACAATTAACACATTGTGCATTAACTATCAAAAGTGCACTGCTATTATATATAACCTTTGGCACACTTTTTGGACGCTCAACGGTTGGTGCACTTTTAATAGATTAATGACCCGATGCACTTGTTATCTCTTGGCGCACTCTTGCTAGGTTCAGCCTCGATAAACGAGCCTTAACTTTGGCATGTATCGATTCCTGAGGCCCTCGACTGTCATTTCCTCGACTATCGTGCCGCCTGGGAACTCATATTTTATTTTGTAGTTTTTTTGCACTCGTATAGTATGCGACTTTTCTTACTCGTAATTCTTGATTTGTGTGCCAGTTTTCTTGCATATGTAGAATGCGCCTATTCGCGTAATTCTTGATTTGTGTGCCATATTCTTGCTGCTCTATTATCGATTTTGTGTAGCATGTTATAGACTTTTGCACCATGATTTATGTGACCTAATGTATTAGATTTGTGTGCCATATAGTTGTCTGCTCGCGAACATTCTATGTGCGCCACTATTCCTGACTAGCCTATTTTGCACTTACAGAGTGCACCGATCTGAGACTTTTTGTGATTGATTATGCACGTATAGATTATGTGGTGCACTTGATGCCTATCTAGATTAGTGACACTTGTTGAGTTTGACCATGATTGATGATCTATGATCCCAAAACTTGAGGAATTAATGAGGCATTCATGATCGTGACTCGATCATATGAGATACTAGATTCCAAATTAATTATGACTTCTGACTTGATCAAAACATGATTTATGTGACCAACTGATAGGTTTGGTATTCTGACTTGGTTATTATATTTGTGCTGATACACTTTTCATGCTCGCATGTTTATAACGGCTTATTGTACATTGAGTGTGGGACATTAGCAAACATGTACATTGAACGTGACATGATGATTCCTGCTTTGCGCATTATTTTATATTCCTGAATTTTTGGCACGAAAATGATAATGGGTCAGAACTATAGCATGGCTAGGTTATTAATTTTTTGAATGTTGCATCCATATTTGGGTGAATCCAGACTTGACTCCTATATTAAATGGATTTGTATCAATGTGCTCGTACTATGTACGACATCATAAAGAGAAATATTTCTGTGGCCAAGGTAGAGAATTCCATATTACTGTAGGATTAATTAGGTAATATAAAAGCTGATTAGAACATGGGGAGGGAACGACTTTCCGAGATCGAGCGTGATGGGCCGCTCCGTGATAATTTTTAAGCTGTGCAAGATTCGCCACCACGGATATTGTATATCATCCACATGTAGTGGAGTACAATATTCAACTTTTTATATTTCCCTATAGGAAGGTTGAAACTGTTACTAATTCAATAGCGAGGTGGCCCTACGGGGACTGGTGCGATCATAATTTTTTGCTTGTATATTATTGGCTCGGTTTGCCCTGCTCGACATGGCACGATCTGAGAATGGTTATTATTATTATATTTGGGATAACCCAGACTCCACATAACAAGCCGTAACATTGTTTAGTCGTTCTAACCTGACTTGGTTATAATTGTACCTCTTCCAGTAGCTTAGGGACATAGACTATCTTTATGTGCTATTCAACTTCTGTCCTTGTTTGGTTGGGGAGTTGGGTCATTATGATATGATAGAATATGGACAAAACTATGACACAGAGTCTTAGCTTGACCATAATCATGGGATGTACCTTATCTTGTATGACATGGCATTTTTTGGCCTTGTTTGGTGAAAGAGTCCTATGTTATCCGGACGATAGGGCACACGACAATAATTCTTGGCTCTTTCACTTTATGTTTGAACTGGTTTTTGTTTTTTTATTTGTGCTTCCTTGTTGTACTTGCTATTTGGGGGTCTAACCCCACTGGTTTTGATGGTCAGGTTTAGATCCAGCACAATATGATCCAGCTTATCCCCCTTACGATGACGCGCACCAGACGAATAGTCGCTGAAGGGCACGAGTAGGTTTCTTGATCCCTGTGAGACTCATCTCACTATTCTAACATACGTACCCAATGTACGCATATAATACTTATATGGATTATTTTATGTTTAATTATTTATTTTATGCTTTATGTCATTCATGCATTGTCAAGGTTATTTTTGCAAGTTTTTCCTTAGTTGCATGCTTTGGACTATTGGACCCTTGGTTTTCATGTGCATGGCTGTGATGAACTCGGGAAAGGGGCATGGATTATGATCCAATGGCCTACAATCAACTCTTTGCCTATTTAAGCAAATTATTTCTCTTTCCTTCTTAACTTCTTCAGTCTTCACAGATGTCATGCCCCGATTTCGTGGAATCGTTGGGGCGTCCCCCGAACGTGACCGTCGTGCGGGCCTGGGGTTGTGTCCGCACAAGGATAGAGTATTTTGCATAACGAGCACATATTCAGAGTATGCAGATAAATTGAAATACAGATTTGAAACATAGAAAAGTTCTCTTTTATTGATAATGAACATCTATTACAAACTCTTGAACGAGTCAGCTAATTTGTCGCACGTGCTTACAAAAGTGTTAACACAAAATAAGATAGCAGTCCTGTACATTACATCCCTTTACTAAACTTTAAAATGATAAAGACCTCCGGACGGGATGACGGCCTTCCCACGGAGCTGCATTATGTATGGGTTGCTAGCTCCTTCTTCAAGTACTTCAAAATATGGCACGATCAGGATGCGCCTACAACTGGACTTGATCGGGAAGACAACTTTGGCTCCTCGCTCGGTTCTCCTTAGCGCGGGGAACCTGTTTTAACGAGGGTCAGTATATCAAAATATACTAGTGAAGGCGAGCTAACCCAACTATACCAATTAATACATTGTATTAATAAAGCATGTATATTAATTGTGGTCTTTCTATCTTGCCTTAGTTCATTTACAAGTAAGCAGTATATAAAATTTACTGAAATCAACTTTCCACCGTTCGGTGACTTTTACCTGCTCGTCTGAACCACCTGCACAATACTTACCATGCCTTCCCTGCCACAAAGACACAAGTTAGTTTGCAACAGGTTTAAATATACAAGGGGATCACTGGCTTGATGCCATAATTGATGATCTAGTCTTGAACGAGGATGGAATGTAGCAAATATTCAGTAGTGGCTACAGACCATCTCGTCCAGATGTAGTAGACTATCGTGAAGTTCCGTCCGGATCAGATCGGTGCCAGTGCCCCAGCGACCGTCCGCAGGAACCGTTGACCTTGTGCACAAGTTGTCCGTGATCGAACGATATATTTACTAAGTTAACAGTTCATGCAGTTGAGGCAACACGAGTACAAGACAAGTAGTATCACATGATTCATTTTGCATAGTCTCCCTGAACAATTATGCGCATACAAGGTGTGTTCCATACTTAGTACAATTTATAGAAGAAGATGCATTCTAACTAAAATAGAAGCATGTACAGAATATTTGAAATGAACTAGCATACAATAAGATAACAGTTCACAAGTTTAGTTGGAAAGCAATATAATCCAAGTCTATTCCCTTATTATCTTGACATCTTTTAGTTATTACTTGGTATCGTCTGATCGGGGCAAAGAAGAATGCAAGATTTTTAGGTGTGAAGACTTGGAAGAAGGGCTAGCTAATCGGGATGGTAGCCACTCACTTAGTTGGTTGGAAGGAAGAAGAAAAGAGGCGCTTCAAGACTCTGCTTGTATGCCGCCTACTGCTCGTTCACCTACATTACCACGAACAGCTGATTAATACCTCTTTCTCTCTTTCCAAACTCAGAATTGAAATGCAATTCATGAACGAAAATAATAAAATCCATCAAAACCGTTCAAGAAAACATAAGCAAATCTGAAAACCAACTCAAGTACGAAAGCAACAAGCGACATCGAAATATGAGGTAACAAAAGATGCAGCGGAGAGGTCCCTCCTGACTCTGCCGCTAAGTCGATCCCGGGGGCATGGTCCACTGAATATGGGAATCGATTTCGAAGAAGCAAATCCATAACGAGGATGAGTTCTTGTTTCAATCTATCTCGATCGAACGATACCATCTAGTATTTCTTAGCCGCGCTCTCCGAATAGGGAAAATGGGGCACCACATCCTACCCAACCAATTGGAAGTTTCATCCCCGAAACTTAGGAATAGAACCTACCACTAGGAAATATTATGTTGCAGGCGATGATTATTGTGGCGGCTCAATGGGCAGTCAGGAACGGTATGGTCTGGATCCCAAAAATTAAGGCATAATTTATGTCACTACCACTTTTCCATATAAGGGCATTTGTGTAATTTCACCATTTTGGATAATTATGAATTTAATTAATTGTTGAGTTTATAAACTATTCATATTGTTAGTGATTTTTGGTTTTAGGTCAAGCCCTAGAACCCATTAGGTCAAACCCTATTGACTAAACCATAATTTGAAGACCAATCCTAGAGAAACCCTAGAATCCAAACTTTAGGTTGGACCTCAAACCCTGGACTGACCAAACCTTAGTAACTAGGTTCTACATGACTTAACATAAAGGTTTAACCTAAAACTAAGCTTGGAAACCCTAACCTAGTTGTTTATATAAAAAGGAAGCTTCTCACAAGCCATCCTTCATGTAGAAAAGAGAAACCCTAGCCTCCATCAAGAGAAACCATCTCCCCACCCCAAAATTTCGAAATCTAGCCCTAGGTTCCATTTTCTCCTCCTTCAAAGCAAGGAAAGCAAGGAACGTGGGCCAAGGAACCTTGGGGAAGAAGAACTCCCATTTGAGAACCCATCTCTATAGGTAAATTCAAATTTTTATCCTTTAATTTCTGTTTTTCTGTCGATTGTTGGCCATTAGGGAACCCTTGCTGTGTAGTTCGATTTTTTAGGGTTTTCGATTGGGTTTTGGTGACCAACATGGGGTTTTCCCCAATTATCAGGAACCCTAACCCTAGGTATTGGTTTGTAGACTGAATTCATCACATAGTGTGTAGGTGGAACTCGATTCTTAGGGTTTTGATCGGGAACTTAGGGGTTGTTTGTGAATTCGTTTATGCCCTACATATGTATGATGAAATGTTATTAGGAACTTACCTATCTAACTTATTTAATCCCTGTATTTTGATATACCAATCTATATGTATATATATAATGGCATTGTGAACAGGTTATATAGATTTAGGGTTTTTCTACTGTGTAGTCGGGTATTTTGTATCACTGTATATTTGGAAATTCTGTGCTGTGTGTTATCGTGTGTGTAACTTGTGTCCCCGTGTCTTGGGATGTCAGACACGGTGGGTAAACCAGTGTGTGTGTTCCTGTGTGTCAGAGTGTCTTAGTGTGTAGGTATTTCTGTGTGTGTCCGGGTATCTGGGAGGGTGTATCAGTCAGTGTATTAATTTTTGTGTCTGTATGTATTCCCAAGTTCGTGTGTGTGTATCACTAGAGTGCCAGTAAGTTAACAGTGAATTCTGAGAGAGTGTGTGAGAACCATATCTAGTGAACCTATATGTGTGAATTTAGTGTACAGTTGATGAATGAACCAGTGTGAACATGCCTATGTGTAATTATGTAGTGTAGGATTTATATTTAGGTATCAGTATCCATGTTAGAACTGTGGGAGTCTCAGTGTGTGCAGAATTATACCAATGTGTATCAGTACCTGGGTAGGATAATGGGTGAACCTAGCTAAGTCTGTGTGTAAGCCTGAGGGTGTTTCAGTAAGTGAGAGAGAGAGAGCAGTGAGACTGTGTGTGTTGTGCAGTGAGTCCCTACCAGTGTGTCTCAGTGTGAATTAGGAGTCAGTGTAGGTGAACTAGTGTCCAACCAGTGTGTTCCTGTGTAGAGATTAATAGCAGTGTTTACCTGTGTGTGTGTGTGTGTGTATGTAACCAGTGTGTTTTTCTTTGTGAATGTCAGTGTTGTGTGTGTGTTCTAGTATGATTTCTTGAGTGTAAATGTGCAGATTTGATCCATACCTATGTTCAGTATCAGTATTGGGTATAGTGATTGGTTTCAGTGAGGGTAGTGAGGTATTCTCGAGTGTATGTGCACAGGTGGGAAGAATCAGTTGTGTAGAGTTCAAGTCAGAAACTGGGAGGGGGTTCGGGTATTGTTAGAATGGTTGTGATGAGGGAATATAAATTTGGTGTTTGTGTATTCAGGAACTTGTGTATGACCCTGTGCTGAGTGTATCAGTGAGCCTGAGATGGGCAAACATGTGTATATGTGACAGTGTGTGAAGAGTGTGTCTGTATGCAGACAGAGTGCCAGTGAGTGATTTGTGAGGACTGTGTGACTGTGTGTAGGAATCAGTTTCAGTGTTATGTGTGGGCTTGGTGTAAGGGAGCTGATATATGAGTATAAGTTAGTAACTTAAGGTGTCAGTTAGTATATTTAGTGTAAATCTGTTGGGTAGTTGATCAATTCATTTACAGTCAACAAGTTTAGGGTGGGGTGTTAAGTTATAGAGGTGAGATTAGACAGTTTATGTGTGTTCCTATGTAAATACCTGTGTGTAAGGTATATATATCAGTAATTTTGTATTAATGTGTATAGGTATGTGTGTGAGTGATGGACTAGGGTTGGATTAGGGGATCCTGTTGAACAGTTTGATATGTGTGTTAGGATTAAGATTATGTATCACTAAGTGAGTACCTATGTGTATAAATCGTTTGTATTTGGCATTGGTTAAATTGGTATCATGTATAGTAGGTGAGGTTAGATACCAAATAGGAATTAGGTATTAAGTTACTAGTTAAGTTATTAACTAGTATAAGTTAGGTATCCCTAGTATGATATATAATTTGACTAGTGGACCTAGTATTGACCAGTAGATTTTTAGGGTGACCTAGAAACCTCGTATTTAATTTATTAAACATGTTATTTCTTTAATTCAGCATCTGACATTAATATTCCATAAATAGGTCATTGTAATCCCACTTTGGACATCGATCCTCACACCTTGCTCAGGACCACGGACGAGTACATTCTCTGACAGTTTTTATTGTTGATTACTTCTATAAATTGTAGTGTATTACATACTTGATTCCGACACTGTGGATACACGAGTTAGCACCCTAGATCCCCATCATGAGGAGTCGTGATTGGAATCCACCGTGCTAGCTGGGGATGGGGAACTATTAGTAGATTATGTGATCATATCCAAATCCTTACCATGCATCATAGCTCACCCCACTTCTCACGTCGGGTGCGGCCTGACCATCATCATGCTTCATAGCTGTTATATATGATTAGCCTGACCATTATCATGCATCATAGCTAACCATATGGTTAGCCTGACCTACAAGAATCATAGTTAATCATATATAACCAGCCTGATCTAGTCCCAAGCCGATCACATAATAAACTAATATTTCAAACACTTAGCTAGATGTTTTATCTTTATTCAGATTCACCTGTTCCTGCATTCACTATTTATTGTCTAGCATTCACTATTTATTGTTCATTGCTAGATGCTCTATTTCCTATTTCCATTTTCTCCAGTACTTTACATTTCTAGCATTATTTTCCATCTTGTATTTCTTACACTGTTTATAGATTTTGTCAATTGAATGAAACTGCTGTTAGTGCTTGTACTTCGCTCCAATCCTGACTGGATAACATTTTTCAGAGGACTTGGAGGATCTTTGCCCCACTCATTACGGCCCAGGATTAGAGGGTGATTTTACTCCAGAAACCCCAGAGGAGTTGCCTAGTCTAGAAGAGAACGTACCTGGCTGCTCTTAGATTATTTTCTGCATTTATTGTTTTAGACTGAGACTGAGATGTATTTATTATTTTGTGACTTTGTGAGGTCATCTAGACCAGGATTTGAGTTGGATTATTGTGGTTTGTTTATTTAGAACTCTTTTCTATTCTCATCGTGCCATTACTTCTTATAGCTTGTGATTGAGTATATCATAGAACTGTGGATTATTTATCATTGTCCTCCGTACGGAGTTGAAACTATTGACAGGATATATTATATGTTGAGACCTAGACAGCGTTCTACCGCCGATGCTGCGGCGTAGGCTGGACGTACCCACGACTCATGCCCAAATTTTGGGTGCGGGTCGTGACACATTTTTAGTGGTGGCCCATGCAGGTCTAGCTTCGCAAGTTGTGCGATGTCGTGGTAGTACGACAACTTAGTTGTACTACTACGAGCCTGTTTTAGGAATAAGAATTAGGCCGAGGATATGCTCAATCACAATTAGGAAATTCTGATTCTTATGATACTACTCTTAATGATTTTTCCTTTAGAAATTACTGTCCTCCCTTGATGATATCGTATCTATTACCTTAATTGATTCCTTTCGCGCTGTCCACAGGATGCCGTCAAAGACCAGATCGCAGGATCAGCAGCAGCCTCCGAGGCGGATCCAGCAGGCTTGTCACTTCTGTAAGAAGCCAGGTCACCTTTGGAAGAGCTGTAGGATGAGGCGAGGACTTTGTTTGTACTGTGGCATTGCGGGACATCAAGTGAGGGGTTGTATTCGAGCTCCTTATTTTCCCGACCAGTGCGCAGATCCAAATCAAAGAAGTCCAGTTAAGCCACCTGTGGGACCGCAGATGGCTCATCATCAGCAGCACCAGACACCAGTTCGAGGACACATCCAGCAGCAACAGCCACAGAGACAGACTCAGCCCACTATCCAGTGTGTGTATTGCAGGAAGATGGGACATACCAGAGACATCTGCAGGAAGAGGTTGGGCACATGTCTGTCCTGCGGATCGACGACACACCAGCTGAGGGATTGCCCAACCATTCGTCCAGGTCAGGGTGGAGCAGCCACCCAGAGAGGACCAGCCAGGGTACCTGCCGTACCAGGAGGCCAACAACAGAGAGGACCTCAACTTCCACCGCAGCAGCAGATGTTTGCTCAGCACCGGCAGCAAAGAGGTGCACTCCAGGGGCGAGCATACGCCATAGCAGTCGAGGAGGTCGAACCAGCAGGAGACTTGATTACAGGTTCATTTCTTCTCGATTGTATTCCTGTATTTACCTTATTCGACTCTAGCGCTTCCCATAGTTTTGTGTCTATATCTTATGGACTTCGACATCATTTAGAGACAGAACCATTAGCTAGGACTTGCAAGATCATGACTGGAGGAGATATTATCCTAGTCCGTGATTACTGCAAGGACCGAAGGGTGTCAGTAGGAGGCCGAGAGTTGAGCGTGAGCTTACTCGTCATGCCACTTCCGGGGTACGATATTGTACTCAGAATGGACTGGTTGAGTAGGCATCATGCTACTATAGATTGTTATAGAGGCAGAGTATTATTTCGACCACCAGGAGAGCCGGAGTTCGAGCTCGCCAGAGGAGCAGAGGAGCAGAGCAAGATGCTCAATCACAATTATTGAGCGATTCCTGGGACGACCCTTGAGAATCTCATTATGAATTCCAATTTAATTCCTTTCTCTTGTTTCATCTGTTCTCGCTTGTTGGTAATGAGCTGGATTCTTGTTGACCAGTTGATTAATTTAATTCTTGGTATCGTTGTTGAGTTGATTCTTATCGAGATGAATTTTACGGGCTAAAATTTATGGTATCATCTGATGACATATATATTGATGAGGACAGTGAGAAAGGTAAAACGTCTACTTTGGTTATGGGACCTAGAGTTATCGCAGCCATATTAGCTGTCGTGACGAGAACGTAGAAACCTAACTTGGATGTACATACTTTAGTTATAAGATTTAGAGTTTCTCGCAGCCATACCGGTTGGCGTGGCGAGGATTCTAGATGACATGATTATAGGGTTGCATACCTTAGTTACGGAACCTGTCGGTTATCGCACCTATGCTTACTGGCGTGGCAAGGATTCTGAGTGTCATAATTTCTGACAGACGTGTATGATTATCAGGTTGTATCTTAAATTGGTTCTTAAAGTATCATCTCAACACTTATCTATTTCTGTTGATTCAGGATTTTTCCATCGTTTCTTCTGGTTGCTAGCAGTAGAATACCCTTAGTCCTCAGTCCAGTTCCTTTTGAGCTTCTATTTTTCGAGGATTCCTTGTTAAGTATGATAAGTAGTGACTTGTAATTATGTCTGTGTCTTGAGTTTAGTATTGACTGAATGTTACTTGTGAGTTGTAAGTGTTTCCTAGTTGGACATGCGAGCAGTAGGCATTTATCTAGAGTTAACCCATAGTGTAGTGCCTTGTAGCAATAGTTCTATGATAGGTATATTATAGTTGGTATTGACACTATAGATAGAAGGAGAAAAGAGTATCAGTGACGATTCCAAGAGTTAGTATCAGAGCCAGCATACCCGTCCTGGATAATCATGATTATGTAATTGGGGATGATCTATGTAAATAATTAAGTATCAAGGAATTGTGTTAAGGATTAAGGGAGCCTGATGTTCAATTTGATGATTGATACCGGGTGTGCTAAAAAAATAAAGAAATGTATACACATAAAAGGGTTTTAATGCGATGTTATGTTGTTAAAATATTGAGGATTCGAAAATTTGATTCAATAAACATAGTCAAAGCTATAAAGATTTTTAGAAGTGATTAAAATTTTATTTCGATATAGAGTACTTGACTTTGAGGAAGTGTATGCATTTATTTTTAATTTGTTCAAGAAGTTAAACTTAGATGATCTTATTTTGAGGATTAATTTATGGTGGGTAAGAAATATATTAGGATATGAGTGGATAAAGTGCATACGAAAGGATCTGTTAACTTGGACATGATTGAGATGGCACTGCAAACAAGACTTGGGTGTCCATCTAGAGTTGTATTAGAGAGAGTAGTATTTAGTATGGTGTGTTGCACTTGGTGTGCACTTGAGTGATAATAATAGCTAGTATGAACAATTGTAGTAGGATAGAGAACTAGCAGTGGGTCTACTTGTAGTAGAACAGAGGTACCTAAAGAGATAGAGGTATCAAACCTTGCATGCACCTTTTGACTTATGATGGTGTTAGAGGTCCTTAGTAATAGATTTTGGTATTAATAGACTGGTGTGTACAACATGGATGTATTCATGGATGTTATGGACTAATGATTAGTTGATATGGGTACCAGTGTACAAGGATAGGAATTAGTTAGTGAATATGCCAGAGTTAAGTGTGTATTAGAGGATGTGAGTTGCCAGAAAGAGACAATGTGCCTTAAAAAATTTGAGGATATGCTACGCACTTGCGTTCTAGATCTCGGAGGTTCTTGGGAGGATCATCTGCACCTGGTAGAGTTCGCTTACAACAACAGCTACCAGGCCAGCATCGAGATGTCACCATTTGAGGCTCTTTATGGACGGAGGTGTCGTACACCGCTATCGTGGGACGACGTTGGAGAGAGAGCCTTGTTAGGACCAGAAATGGTCGTGGATGCAGCAGAAAAGGTGAAACTCATCAGGACAGACTGCGAGTGGCGCAGGACAGACAGCGGCATTGGGCCGACAGCCACCGTAGACCCCTTGAGTTTCAGGTATAGATTATTATTTTCTGGTTTGTGTTGTTTGTTTAGACTGCGTGTTGAGACTGTTTTGTTTTAGGTTGGCGATCTAGTATTCCTACGGATTTCTCCGACGCGTGGAACGATTCGTTTTGGCAGAGGCGGGAAGCTTAGCCCACGCTACATCGGACCCTTCGGTATTCTTGCGAAGATAGGTGCAGTGGCGTATAGACTAGACTTGCCGCCTGCATTGGAGGGAGTGCATGATGTGTTCCACGTGTCGCAGCTGAGACGGTACGTGGCAGACCCTAGTCACATACTTGACCACTCGGAGATTGAGGTTGGTCCGACGCTCAGCTACCCCGAGCAGCCCGTAGAGATCTTGGATCGCAGAGAGAAGGTGTTGCGGAACCAAACTATTTCTTTGGTTCGTGTTGCATGGAGACATCACTCTCCAGAGGAGTCGACCTGGGAGAGAGAGGACGAAATGCGCGAGCAATACCCGTATCTCTTCTAGACTTGAGGTATATTCCTTTTCTGATTTCATTCTTGTTGTAGTTCAGCCCAATTTCGAGGACGAAATTTCTTTTAGGAGGGTAGACTTGTCACTACCACTTTTCCATATAAGGGCATTTGTGTAATTTCACCATTTTGAATAATTATAAATTTAATTAATTGTTGAGTTTATAAACTATTCATATTGTTAGTGATTTTTGGTTTTAGGTCAAGTCCTAGAACCCATTAGGTCAAACCCTATTGACTAAACCCTAATTTGAAGACCAATCCTAGAGAAACCCTAGAATTCAAACTTTAGGTTGGACCTCAAACCCTAGACTGACCAAACCTTAGTAACTAGGTTCTACATGACTTAACATAAAGGTTTAACCTAAAACTAAGCTTGGAAACCCTAACCTAGTTGTTTATATAAAAAGGAAGCTTCTCACAAGCCATCCTTCATGTAGAAAAGAGAAACCCTAGCCTCCATCAAGAGAAACCATCTCCCCACCCCAAAATTTCGAAATCTAGCCCTAGGTTCCATTTTCTCCTCCTTCAAAGCAAGGAAAGCAAGGAACGTGGGCCAAGGAACCTTGGGGAAGAAGAACTCCCATTTGAGAACCCATCTCTATAGGTAAATTCGAATTTTTATCCTTTAATTTCTGTTTTTCTGTCGATTGTTGGCCATTAGGGAACCCTTGCTGTGTAGTTCGATTTTTTAGGGTTTTGGATTGGGTTTTGGTGACCAACATGGGGTTTTCCCCAATTATCAGGAACCCTAACCCTAGGTATTGGTTTGTAGACTGAATTCATCACATAGTGTGTAGGTGGAACTCGATTCTTAGGGTTTTGATCGGGAACTTAGGGGTTGTTTGTGAATTCGTTTATGCCCTACATATGTATGATGAAATGTTATTAGGAACTTACCTATCTAACTTATTTAATCCCTGTATTTTGATATACCAATCTATATGTATATATATAAAATGGCATTGTGAACAGGTTATGTAGATTTGGTGTTTTTCTACTGTGTAGTCGGGTATTTTGTATCACTGTATATTTGGAAATTCTGTGCTGTGTGTTATCGTGTGTGTAACTTGTGTCCCCGTGTCTTGGGATGTCAGACACGGTGGGTAAACCAGTGTGTGTGTTCCTGTGTGTCAGAGTGTCTTAGTGTGTAGGTATTTCTGTGTGTGTCCGGGTATCTGGGAGGGTGTATCAGTCAGTGTATTAATTTCTGTGTCTGTATGTATTCCCAAGTTCGTGTGTGTGTATCACTAGAGTGCTAGTAAGTTAACAGTGAATTCTAAGAGAGTGTGTGAGAACCATATCTAGTGAACCTATATGTGTGAATTTAGTGTACAGTTGATGAATGAACCAGTGTGAACATGCCTATGTGTAATTATGTAGTGTAGGATTTATATTTAGGTATCAGTATCCATGTTAGAACTGTGGGAGTCTCAGTGTGTGCAGAATTATACCAATGTGTATCAGTACCTGGGTAGGATAATGGGTGAACCTAGCTAAGTCTGTGTGTAAGCCTGAGGGTGTTTCAGTGAGTGAGAGAGAGAGAGAGCAGTGAGACTGTGTGTGTTGTGCAGTGAGTCCCTACTAGTGTGTCTCAGTGTGAATTAGGAGTCAGTGTAGGTGAACTAGTGTCCAACCAGTGTGTTCCTGTGTAGAGATTAATAGCAGTGTTTACCTGTGTGTGTGTGTGTGTGTATGTAACCAGTGTGTTTTTCTTTGTGAATGTCAGTGTTGTGTGTGTGTTCTAGTATGATTTCTTGAGTGTAAATGTGCAGATTTGATCCATACCTATGTTCAGTATCAGTATTGGGTATAGTGATTGGTTTCAGTGAGGGTAGTGAGGTATTCTCGAGTGTATGTGCACAGGTGGGAAGAATCAGTTGTGTAGAGTTCAAGTCAGAAACTGGGAGGGGGTTCGGGTATTGTTAGAATGGTTGTGATGAGGGAATATAAATTTGGTGTTTGTGTATTCAGGAACTTGTGTATGACCCTGTGCTGAGTGTATCAGTGAGCCTGAGATGGGCAAACATGTATATATGTGACAGTGTGTGAAGAGTGTGTCTGTATGCAGACAGAGTGCCAGTGAGTGATTTGTGAGGACTGTGTGACTGTGTGTAGGAATCAGTTTCAGTGTTATGTGTGGGCTTGGTGTAAGGGAGCTGATATATGAGTATCAGTTAGTAACTTAAGGTGTCAGTTAGTATATTTAGTGTAAATCTGTTGGGTAGTTGATCAATTCATGTACAGTCAACAAGTTTAGGGTGGGGTGTTAAGTTATAGAGGTGAGATTAGACAGTTTATGTGTGTTCCTATGTAAATACCTGTGTGTAAGGTATATGTATCAGTAATTTTGTATTAATGTGTATAGGTATGTGTGTGAGTGATGGACTAGGGTTGGATTAGGGGATCCTGTTGAACAGTTTGATATGTGTGTTAGGATTAAGATTATGTATCACTAAGTGAGTACCTATGTGTATAAATCGTTTGTATTTGGCATTGGTTAAATTGGTATCATGTATAGTAGGTGAGGTTAGATACCAAATAGGAATTAGGTATTAAGTTACTAGTTAAGTTATTAACTAGTATAAGTTAGGTATTCCTAGTATGATATATAATTTGACTAGTGGACCTAGTATTGACCAGTAGATTTTTAGGGTGACCTAGAAACCTCGTATTTAATTTGTTAAACATGTTATTTCTTTAATTCAGCATCTGACATTAATATTCCATAAATAGGTCATTGTGATCCCACTTTGGACATCGATCCTCACACCTTGCTCAGGACCACAGGCGAGTACATTCTCTGACAGTTTTCATTGTTGATTACTTCTATAAATTGTAGTGTATTACATACTTGATTCCGACACTGTGGATACACGAGTTAGCACCCTAGATCCCCATCATGAGGAGTCGTGATTGGAATCCACCGTGCTAGCTGGGGATGGGGAACTATTAGTAGATTATGTGATCATATCCAAATCCTTACCATGCATCATAGCTCACCCCACTTCTCACGTCGGGTGCGGCCTGACCATCATCATGCTTCATAGCTGTTATATATGATTAGCCTGACCATTATCATGCATCATAGCTAACCATATGGTTAGCCTGACCTACAAGAATCATAGTTAATCATATAT
The DNA here is from genome assembly GCA_036927795.1 of Iris macrosiphon. NCBI lineage: Eukaryota > Viridiplantae > Streptophyta > Magnoliopsida > Asparagales > Iridaceae > Iris > Iris macrosiphon. The sequence continues at coordinate 89,114,652 of JAYESA010000006.1, read as the reverse complement.
AACCAGTCTGATCTAGTCCCAAGCCGATCACATAATAAACTAATATTTCAAACACTTAGCTAGATGTTTTATCTTTATTCAGATTCACCTGTTCCTGCATTCACTATTTATTGTCTAGCATTCACTATTTATTGTTCATTGCTAGATGCTCTATTTTCTATTTCCATTTTCTCTAGTACTTTACATTTCCAGCATTATTTTCCATCTTGTATTTCTTATACTGTTTATAGATTTTGTCAATTGAATGAAACTGCTGTTAGTGCTTGTGCTTCGCTCCAATCCTGACTGGATAACATTTTTCAGAGGACTTGGAGGATCTTTGCCCCACTCATTACGGCCCAGGATTAGAGGGTGATTTTACTCCAGAAACTCCAGAGGAGTTGCCTAGTCTAGAGGAGAACGTACCTGGCTGCTCTTAGATTATTTTCTGCATTTATTGTTTTAGACTGAGACTGAGATGTATTTATTATTTTGTGACTTTGTGAGGTCATCTAGACCAGGATTTGAGTTGGATTATTATGGTTTGTTTATTTAGAACTCTTTTCTATTCTCATCGTGCCATTACTTCTTATAGCTTGTGATTGAGTATATCATAGAACTGTGGATTATTTATCATTGTCCTCCGTGCGGAGTTGAGACTATTGACAGGATATATTATATGTTGAGACCTAGACAGCGTTCTACCGTCGATGCTGTGGCGTAGGCTGGACGTACCCACGACTCATGCCCAAATTTCGGGTGCGGGTCGTGACAATTTAAACTTTCTTTGACAGTTGTCTACCATATGCCCCGGCTCCTTACAGTAGGAACACAGTTGCCTTGGGTATCCTCTTTGTAGACTGCCATTGTTAGGGCACTTTGCAGCGGTGTTTCCTCTATCGTTGCTTTGGCATTTGTGATTGGATATATGCACAACGTCGGTAGTAACGTGAGGATACTGCCGTTCAAGAGATAGAGCATGATTCATGACTCCCCGTATAGTCTCGTACTGATGAACGACTACGTGCATATGGATGACAGGGCATAGACCACATTCAAATCTTTTAGCTCGACTCGCTATATCAGGTAAATAGGCATTTGCGAATTTGGAGAGTCGGTTGAATTTGACAAAATATTGTTTGACTATCATGCTGCCTTGCCTATGTTGCACGAACTCGTTTTCCTTCTGACGACGCACTGGAGGGGGTATAAACTCCTCTTCAAACAAGGAACGAAAAGTTGTCCACGAGATTACCTCCTCTCCATGATCAAATTGAAGAGATCATCGATGCACGTCCCACCAATCATGCGCGTTAAGGCGGAGCTGCAGTTGCGCACATGCGATACGCTTCTCTTCGGGAATCTCTAGCAGAACGAAGTGGTCTTCAAGTTTGGCCAACCAATCTATAGCAACGATTGGGTCCTCATTCCCGTTGAATGGAGTATTGCAGACTTTTTTGTAGTGGCCAAAGTCGAAGGCAATCACATCCCTCGTCCTTGGAATTTGTGGCATCTCGACTTCAAGCACGGGCTGTTCCACCGGTGTCGCTGTTATTGCCGCAAACTTGTTGGAGGCCAAAGTCTGCACGATCTGTTGTAGGGTATCTACCTGTTTTTGCTGGACTAAGAATTAAGCTTCTATATTGTCTTGAAACTTGAGTTGACTCTCCTCCGCTCGCTTCTCGGCCCGTTCGTAGTGAGCCTCATCCTTTTGTTGGTTTGCCTCCAACATCCGCATCGGTTGCTGGATGGGATCGATGCGAGACATGGCTCGCTGGCTCCTTGAACTTTTTGAAGTGCTCGAACTACTTCATTGGGCTTACGTCTCGCCCGGTGCTAGCGCTAGGATTGCGCTGTTGTCATTCCTTCAAAAGAAGGTAAATTAGATTAGGATCATAATGTATTATAGACTTATTGCATGAACGTATCTCATTTTTGGCCTAACGAGTTCAAGAGTTCGCACAGAAATTGATCATTTAAAGGAACTTTTCCATCAAAGGAACTTTGAATCTGTTCTCTGATGCCAACATGTCACGCCCTGATTTCGTGGAATCGTTGGGGCATCCCCCGAGCGTGACCACCATGCGGGCCTAGGGTTGTGCCTGCACAAGGCTAGAGTATTTTCATAACGAGCACATATTCAGAGTACACAGATAAATTAAAACACAAATTTGAAACATGGAAAAGTTCTCTTTTATTGATAATGAACATCTATTACAAACTCTTGAACGAGTCAGCTAATTTGTCGCACGTGCTTACAAAAGTGATGACACAAAATGAGATAGCAGTCATGTACATTACATCCCTTTACTCAACTTTAAAATGATAAAGACCTCCAGACGGGATGACGGCCTTGCCACGGAGCTGCATTGTGTATGGGTTGCTAGCTCCTTCTTCAAGTACTTCAAAATATGGCGCGATCAGGATGTACCTACAGCTGGACTGGATCGGGAAGACGACTTCGGCTCCTCGTTCGGTTCTCCTTAGCGCGGGGAACCTGTTTCAACGAGGGTCAGTACATCAAAATATACTAGTGAAGGCAAGCTAACCCAACTATACCAATCAACACGTTGTTTTAATGAAGCATGCATATTAATTGTGGTCTTTCTATCTTGCCTTAGTTCATTTACAAGTAAGCAGCATATAGAATTTACTGAAATGAACTTGCCACCGTTCGGTGACTTTTATCTGCTCGTCTGAACCACCTGCACAATACTTACCATGCCTTCCCTGCCACAAAGACACAAGTTAGTTTGCAATAGGTTTAAATATACAAGGGGGTCACTAGCTTGATGCCATAATGGACGATCTAGTCTTGAACGAGGATAGAATATAGCAAAGATTTAGTAGTGGCTAAAGACCATCTCGTCCAGATGCAGTAGACTATCGTGAAGTTCCGTCTGGATCAGATCGGTGCCAGTGCCCCAGCGACCGTCCGCTGGAACCGTTGACCTTGTGCACAAGTTGTCCGTGATCGAACGATATGTTTTCTAAGTTAACAGTTCATGCAGTTGAGGCAACACGAGTACAAGACAAGCAGTATCACATGATTCATTTTGCATAGCCTCCCTGAACAATTATGCGCATACAAGGTGTGTTCCATACTTAGCACAATTTATAGAAGAAGATGCATTCTAACTAAAATTGAAGCATGTATAGAACGTTTGAAACAAACTAGCATACAATAAGATAACAATTCACAAGTTTATTTGGCAAGCAATATAATCCAAGTCTATTCCCTTATTATCTTGACATCTTTTAGTTATTACTTGGTATCGTCTGATCGGGGCAAAGAAGAATGCAAGATTTTTAGGTGTGAAGACTTGGAAGAAGGGTTAGCTAATCGGGATGGTAGCCACCCACTTAGTTAGTTATAAGGAAGAAGGAAAGAGGCGCTTCAAGACTCCGCTTGTACGCCGCCTACTGCTCATTCACCTACATTGCCATGAACAGCTGATTAATACCTCTTTCTCTCTTTCCAAACTCGAAATTGAAATGCAGTTCACGAACGAAAATAATAAAATCCATCAAAACCATTCAAGAAAACACAAGCAAATCTGAAAACCAACCCAAGCACGAAAGCAACAAGCGACATCGAACTATGAGGCAAAAAAAGATACAGCGGAGAGGTCCCTCTTGACTCTGCCGCTAAGTCGATCCCGGGGGCATGGTACACTGAATATGGGAATCGATTTTGAAGAAGCAAATTCATAACGAGGACGAGTTCTTGTTTCAATCTATCCCGATCGAACGATACCATCTTGTATTTCTTAGTCGCGCTCTCCGAATAGGGGAAACGAGGCACCACAACAGAGAGCAGCCAAGATTGGCCTTAGCCGTGGGTGACCTTGGTAGTATTATGCTAGAATTTGATCGTAGGCAAGTACATCTTGCCAACCAAAGGACCATTCATGGATCTTGCTTTGATTCTTAGTATAACTTATTTTAATTATTTGATCGATTTTATTTTTGGGTAACACTTAGAATATGTCTCACTGATGATTTTATTTTCCTTGAATTGGATTGTTCATGGAGCCCGAGAACAATAAGTCGGTGAATGCAAAGTTAGAGTGAGAATGCATACAAAAAGTGCACAAGGAACCCTTGGCGCATAAAGCGAAGTTCCAGTAAGTGCACTTGTGTGTGTTTCAAAAATCCTTAGAGTGTGCGCCAAGATATATTGAGTACTCTGGGCACACTTCTCTACTCCTACGTACGTTTATACTATGAAAATTCCTCTAAAAGTACACCAATTCTACTTGGTGCACTTTTGAATGGGTCTGCAAGTCATCAAGAATGTACGTCACTGCTTAAATAGCCAAGTTGGAGCACTTTGCAGATATTGCAGAGTTGGCGCACTTTGGTGAAACTTTTCTTACCGGCACAATTTGTTGCTTCTGGAGAATGGCAAACTTTACTGTGTTGGTGCACTATGTGGCATTCTCCAGAGAAGGCATACTTTGTAGCCCTTCGTAACTACTTAATGACTAAGCAATGACTTCTTCTCAAGAATTATGTTCTTGACTGTAGGATTGTCTCGACTGTCGTGCCGTGCATTGAGACTTACATTTTGTCTTTTAGTAGACCTTCCCACACTCTTTGTGCACCAACCCTCCTTTTTGGGCATACTTAAAGAAGTACGCCAAGCTCTTGGCTCGCGTACTTCTATCATTTTGCGCCATGGTTCTAGAGTGTGTTTTAGTATCAATTATGTGCCATCTTTTGCTCAGAACACTTTTGGTATCAAAATGCGCCAAAACTGGCTAAACTAGTGACTGTGCGCCAATAGTGGTTTTGGCCCATTGTGCATATATTTTATTTTCTTGCCTGATGTTATGCGCCAACCCTGAATTGATATTTTATGCGCCTGTATGCCAGTATTCTCTTTAATATGCTTAACTCTTGATGATTCTCTGGTTCTCTTTAATCTCGTTATTTTAGTTAATCATGGTTATTTTCTGAATATAATATTCTTGATATTGATCTTGATTTTCTTACATGATCTAGTGATTATATACTATAAATAAACTCATAAATCTTGACATTGAACTGATAATCCTAATACTGTACTGTTAATCCTTATATTGTACTGATAATTTTGATAGTGGCTCGATGTAGCACACTCCTAACTCAAGAAATTATGTTCTGTCTAGATCAAATATCACGCCCAAGTCCCAAAATATATGGGACTAGGCCACATGGCAATGGCCTGCCAATACGTAATCAAGGACTTGCCTAATTTAATGGAATCGACAACTACGTATTTTGTTGTACCTAAAGAATAATATAATCATAAGCATACTAAATCTCATCCACAAAATATAATGAACTAGTCTAAATTAGAAATAGTCATGTAATCAGAATATGTCAATACAGAACCAAATAAGTCTAGAGTTGGGGACGACAAATCCACTACATAAATATGCTAAAATAAAGTATTGAATGTAAGATAGAGAGCGACAAACTTAAGTAGAAGTCTGCAACCAGGATGGTATCATACCAAGATCAAATGTACGTGCCGGGGTTGTCACGATCCACACCCGGTGTAGGGGCACGAGTACGTGGGTACGTCCAGCCTACGCCGCAGCATCGACGATAGAACGTTGTCTCGGTCTTCTATACTATCTAACATCTCACACAATATATATATATATATATATATATATATATATATATATAATACCTGCCCTGCCATCTTAACTCCAAATGGAGGAGCAATATGAGAATATAATAAAGGGTAGTCAATACTCAATCACATATAAAAACTAAAGGAATATGTAAGTACGATACGGATTAGAAAGAAAAGAAATATAAGTCTTAATACATCACAGATCCAACTCAACATCTAACACAACTCAAGATCTCAAAACAATAGTACGATCCAATATCTAACTAGAAACAACTACTACAAAATATGGAAATCTAAATGGCCTCAGTACCTGGCACTATATCCTCAGGTGACACTCCATATGTTGGCCCATAGTAACTGGGATACTTCCTCACTAACCATTCATCTGAAAAATAAATACAGTCAGGATTGGAGTGAAGTATAACCCAATAGCAGTTCCAATTAATTGATAATGACTATAACAAAAATAGAGAATATAATACAAGACGAGAAACAGTGAACAATATCATACTATGGTAGAAGAAACAGGTAAACAAGAACAATAAAGTATACACTGATCTCAATAAAATAGAACAAGATAATAAAATAGAATATGTAAAGAACTGTAACTATACTAAGTGATTAAAATACTAGTTATATATGTGATCAGCTTGGGTTGAACATTGTCTACTTAACATTGGATAAACATTGTTTAAGTTAAACATTGAACATTGAACATTATCTAAGATTTGATCACATATCTAGCTAACACTTCCTATTTTCCCCGACCAGTACAATGGATCCAACCATGACACGTTACGATACAAGATACTCAAGGCATTGTAAATATTAAACTTTAAACTTTGAACATTGAACATTGAACATTGTCTAATATTAAACATTATCTTTTAACCATATGAGAATACGAGGAATAATAAAACAATAAATAACATCCCATGACTGATCGATGTGTATACTAGTCTGTGTACCAATGTGTCAAAAGTTACGTAAAATATTTCTAAATACTTGCATTATAGTAATTATCAAATAATAGAAACTATCAGAGAATATACTCGTCTGTGGTCCAGAGTAATGAATGTTAAACTGTGTCCGAACTGGTGTCACACAGACCTATACATGGAATATTATATTAATATAAGATTTTAGAATAAAAATAAGTTAAACAAGTTCAATTTTAGGCCATGAAGCCATTTCAAAGTCAAAACAGTCAAACTAGGCCAACTCTAGATAAATCTAGCTAAACTTGATCAAACTATCTATTTCTAGGTTGTATTAGTCTAACTCTAGGATATTAGGTCCATACACCATGTAGCTAGGCCACACTAGCTAATATAGATTATATTAGTTAATATTAACTAATACTAGGCTATACTAGGTAACATATACCATATATAAATACCCTAACATAAATATCCAATACCTCACTAATACCTTATCTAGGGACTAGTATCGTAGCTAATATCTCTTTATGCTAACTCCTATAATACACTCACCCATGTATACCCACTCCCTATTCCATACCCTATATACTAATACCAATTAATTTTACTCATAACATAGCCCTCACTCTAATACCTTACCTTAACATTTATCTCTCATATACATTACTATCTAACATATTATACTAGTATCATAGCTTATATTTAGTATTATACATAGTATCCTAACTGTACTCATAGCTCTCAACTGACCTTGGTATCACCACTGCCTTAGTATCATAACCCTTAGCTGATACTCTATCCTCCATGCACTTGCTTAGATTTATGTACACTCCGAGTACTCCACTTTTAAATACCCTCCATATTTCTTTCTGTAAGTACACCACTCGAGCTCATTCATACATGGCCTGCTCATCAGTTATCTGTAACTGAACACGACCTTCCTCACTGCACTTTAGAGCTTGAGCACGCCCAAACCCTCTGTCTACTGCCTATCTGCAGTATCAGGCCACTACAGTAACACACTGTATTCTCTACTCTGATACTCCAACCCAACTACTCAGTTGTAGTTCAAAACTAACTTTCTCATACTGTACTATATTATAAATAACTCAAAGCCATCACTTCCACTGCTAACTAGCACTTACCTGTATTCTGTTTGCACTTGCTACCAACTGCAGTGTATGCACCATGGTGCAGTGCACCAGAGAAGCCAAATTACCTAGTCCAGTACTACCTTGAGCCCCACCTCTCTGTTGATACTCTTTGCATACCTGATCTTACTTCAACAGTAAATACCACCATTACTATTACTACTATCATCAATACTAAGATCGATCACCTACACACTCACCATAGTCAAAACACTCTTGAACTATCTCATAATCCTAGTTTAACTCGTCCCTCAACCTAGCATACTGCCCTCAAATTCATCCAACTGCACTGTAGTGCCCATACTCGAGATCCCCAAACCAGTGTGCAGTAAGGTTCATCAGTGCACTTGCTTAGACTGAAACACCTTCAACTGAGAGCTTCCCCCATGACTACTGTAGTTGGTTGCTACTGGCTTCCCTTGCTGCCATGCTACTACACGGCCTAGCTGCTGCCTTGCTGTGCTAGTTGCAGTTGTTGCTGCACCTTGCTTGCTGAACTGCTATAGCTAACTATTCTTGTTATTTCAGTTGCAGAATGCTGCTGAAAACATACTGAAACCATTGTATCCCGACCCCCCCTCTCAATAAAAACATAATACTACACTCACTCACACTCTATGCACACACACACATATACACATCTATGTACTATATACATATCTCTAATATAAACATATATATACATATATATATATATATATATATATATATATATATATATACACACACACACACACATATACACATATCACTACACATATACACATAGCTATATATACATATCTATATAATACTACAGATATGTATACACATATCACTACACATTTACACATAGCTTTATATACATATCTATATAATACTAGAGACATATATATATATACATATAAATACATATCACTTTACATATACATATACATAACCATACAATTATAATAATTATATTATTCTAATAACTATTACCAAAGCAAATAGAATAAAATATAATAAAGCAAATACGTGGAGTTCACCGTACCCGTATTACCCTCATTCTATGCTTGCGATACGGCTCCACAACACAACCAAACGTATCCCGAAGAACATGAGCAAGTCTAAAATAATAATTATGAACAACACGAAGAGCTAATTACTCAACTACGTGTCCGTGTCAAAATATGACATGCTCAAACCCCCCGTGTCGGAGAAAAACCCTAAAATTAACTCGTATCTCTTTTTTGTCAGGATACGGCCTACACGTATCCAATTGTGGATACGACACTAGTCACACACAAGCAAACACATGTTAATTTGGTCTAATTAACCAATTGTCAAATACAAGATGTGCCAATCTCAAAATTCTCCAAAAATTGACACAAAATACCACATAACTTTCTCCATACTCCTCCTATGAACTTAATTCCAATTCTTATGGGTAGCCTTAGCATATGAGGTGGTTCCTTATGATTAAATTAGAGATTTAGAGCCTAATTAAAGAGAAAAAACTGAATTATACCTATTGGAAGATGGATTCTCAATAAAATTTCTAAAATGGGTAAAAAAGAGCCTTCAACTTGTAGATCCTTGCTCCTCCTTATAGATCCTTGTTCTAATAATCTCCAATGAAGAATAAAAAAGAAATTAGAAAGAAATCTGAGTAGAAATTGGTGTGGGAATGAAGAAATTAGAAGAAGCAAAATTTTAGATCTAGATTGGAATGACAGAATGAGAAGAGAGAGAGTCTCTCTCCTCCCTATGGTGGTCGGCCCCTTGCCTCTCCTCCAAGTTACTATGTAATATCCAAAATACCCCTTGGGGCCTCTCATGAAGAAATTAATTAAGGGAGGAAGGTTCTAGTCTAATTGGTTTCACTAATTAATTCATCCTCCTAATGAATGGGTTTACTATTGGACTTAATTCTAACTAGAATTAAATGTTGGTTCATGGATCTAAACTAACTACTTAGGTCTACTACACAAGTCAAATTAAATAGGCTAGTTTACTAATTAAATTAAATGCTACAAGCCTCTAATTAAATGTAACACTCTAATAATTAAATAACTAATAGAAGCAATAAATAAATATACATGGCCCACTAATATTAATATTATATCCTAAAATTAAATAACTAGACCAAATTACCAAATTATCTCTAAGTCGAAAAGTGAGGGTGACAATCCTACCCACCTTAGAAAAATTTTGTCCTCAAAATTAAAGATGATCGTACCTCCTCTAGGTCAACCCCAGTCCAAACTAAAATATACAACATGCAATTTAAAAGAAATCACTAACTATGGTCTCTGTCCATCCTAGTTTTATAGTCTCCGAAGGGTATACTAACTACACAATAACACACAAGCAGTTTATAAGGTCCTAACTAAACACACAAACAACCGATGGAAAAGAAAGGAACAGAACAAAATAAGCTAACCTATCACATGAATTATCGTCCTCTCCGACTGTCATCGCAAATATTTTGCCCTGGTGGGGTGGCTCTCTATACGTTTGCTGAGCAATTTACGATACCACAGGTGGCCTAGCTCCACCTCTCTGACCGTAATCTGGTCCATACGGGTTATTGGAATACTCCTTCACCTGATGGTCAGGGAAACCATAATACAAGCATAGTCTGAGCCTCTTATGAAAGCTCCCAATCATGCCCATGCCTTCCATAATAGGCCCAAGGAAAAGTCTACTGAGTCTAACTCTGAGGCTGTTGCGATGTCTGATGAACTGGCTTCTGAAACTGTTGTATCTGTTGAGCTGGTGCCCTAACTGGCACAAGATACTGTTGATGCTGATATACTCTAGGCTGTTAAAAGTGGGTGCGCTTCGCTAGGCCCGTACCACTACTCACTCCTCCAGTGTCTCTCGGCCTCTTGGAGCCAAGCTCCAAAACATCCTCCGCCCGCTATACATGTATCAGAATTTCCTCAAAAGTAGTGGTACGGTCTCCATTAGTATGAGACTTAATCTCACTGTTCAGTCCCTTCCCGAACTTCCTAGCCTTGGCCCAAGGATTCTGCCCCTCAACAAATTATTCCAATCGGCAATACTCCGCCGCATACTCGTCCACTGTCAAGTTCCCTTGGATGAGATTGTGGAATTGACTCTCCAAAGTACTATGAGCCATATCCGGGAAGAACTTCTCTTTGAATAGCTCTATAAAAGCTTACAAGTAAGTCCCGGCGCTGATATTCTGGGGTCTGTCCAGAACCATGTCAGCGCAATATCGAACACCATACTAATTCCTGCCTCTACCTACAAGTTCTCAGGAATTTGTGCCAATTACAGGTCCCTCTCGATGACCTTTATCCAGTCGTCTGTTTATAAGATTTCCTCGGTGCCCTTAAAGTCCTTAGGCCCCATCCTCTTGATGTCAATGATAGTCCATGGCTTCGGCTGCTGCGGTTCGGGCTGAGGCAGTGTCGTCTATGGCTGGACTAATATGACTCTCTCAACTGATGTGAGAGTAATCTGGTGAGCATTCTCAATGTCCTTCCTCATAACCTCTAACTGGCGCTGTTATGCCTCCATCATCTGTTGAAAGAGCACAAGCATCTGTGTCTAATCGACTGCGGGTGACGAGAATGAAAGATCCCTTGAAACTATCAACGTTGTCCTCTATACCGGAGGTGGAGCACCTCCGAAAGCTGCTATGAAAATGCCTACCTGGATCGGTGAAGCCGACCTCTAGAATATAGCTGCTGGAACATCGTTTGATGGTGTTGCCCTCATAGGTGACGAAGTCACCGACCTCCCTTATTTAGTGTCACTACCACGTTCCAAAAATAGGGGTATTTTTGACTTTTTATATATAATTAATATTGTGTGTATTTAATTTAAATAATTGTATGAGATGTGTATTTATAATATTATATATACAGTGTTCATTAATGTTTGAGCTGGTAGACTTGACCTAGAAGCCCACTAGATGAACACCTGACCAAATTGTAGGGTTATGGAATTAATTGTATTATTTAGAACTTAAATAATTGAGGTTGTAATTATTACCATAATTTTATTTAATTGTTGCGTATTACCGTTGCTTCGATATTTGGAGCGCTACCCTATCTTTTATCTTCCAACAAATTTTACAACCTTACCCTAGACGTGCCTGCGTTCCATTCGGACCTTTTTGTAACTCATAATTATGCTCTCTTATGCTTCATTTTAGCCTCAAATATTCAACGCGGACGTTTATTTAATTTCTAAATAAAATCCGACTTTGTATCGTTGTGCGTTCCAATCGAAATTGGAGGCAATCTTGACCCATTTTTCGTGCAACCCAAATTAGGATAATATTATGTTCTGAGTCTTCTTCACTAATGATATTTGCGTCCCAACTTAATTTCAGCCCCTTGCACTTCTAATTAATTTTAGAACGCCAATTGTATCTAATTTTAATTAATTAAATCCAGAAACCCACTTCTGTGCAATTTTCCAATTGTTGGAGACTTAATTGCAAAATTGTAATGATGTGTCACCATCCTATTGGTTTAACCCAAATGAAAAAAACAACCCCCTTTCCTTGACTAGTCACCCAACCCCTCTCTCCTCCTTTTTGTTTGAATTTTATCCATGTTGAATCATGGCCATCCATTTAAAATGGAGCCATCCCCACCACACAACACCCTTACATATTTATATATAATTCCTCAACCCCTTTTCCCAAAAGCAACCCCATCCCTAGGCTTGGCCGGCCCTAATTCCTAGGAGGTCACATCATCTTCTCCCACATAAAAAAACCACCCTCTCCATATTATTTTTTCACAAAAACACAACACTATCACCAAAACCCAACCCAGACCCTATACTCAACCCACCCGACCGGCCCTGTAGCTCCGGCGAGCTACTGCAGCTCCAACCCCGGCCACCCAGTCCGGTCACCTTCCTCTCCCCGCGACTATGGCACTGCCCTACCCCGACGAGGTCCCCGATCCGGCGCCACCTACACCCTCGTTTTCCTTGTTCTCCAACTCATCCCGACATCTCTTCCCGACCAATATCTCTTCTCCTGCCAGCTCTCCCCGGCGGCCAACCCGAGCCCACCGTACAGCACCACCTCCCTCTGCTCGTCCCTCCCACCACGACCTGACATCACTCCACCACCCTCGACCCGAAGCTCCAACATCACCACCAACAACATCATCAGCTGAACCACCATCGTCGTCATCCTTCCTCCTCCCTGCATCCCCCGACGCCACCACTATCAGAACAGACATCACCACCACCTCTTCCCGCTGTGCAGCGACTCCCCCGCCTGAAGCCCGCAGCTCCTTCCCAGCCTCCACCATATCACCGTCGTCATCGTCATCTGAGTCACCATCACCAAGGTCTCCGGCTAGCTCTTCCCCGACGGCCAACCCGAAGCAGTAGCACCACCATCACCATCAGCTATCACCACCACCCGATCCACCACCACTCCACCAGTGCACCCCGAGCAGCCTCGATAGCAGCCTCCTCCTCGTCGTCGTCGTCTTCGCCGTCATCGTAGACGCGCGTAGGTACGGTCCTCCCCCTCGCGTACACGTACGCGTGTACGTGTATGGGTGTACGTATATATGTATGTATTATTATTTATGTATTCATATATATATGTATGTATTAACATATAGTGTATTCCCTATTTAGTATATATGTATTCAACATATATATTAGTATATACGTATTCATAATATATATGTATATATTTTGGTATGTATATATGTAGCCTATATATATATTTATTGGTATATATATATATATGTACTTATATACGTATATGGTATATATATATATAAATATAGTATAGGTATATTTTATTGGTATATATATATAAATATAACATATGTATATTTTTACTAGTATATATATATATATATATATATATATATATATATATATATATATATATATATATATATATATATATATATATATATGTATATATATTCAGTATATATATTCTAAAATAATGGTTGTTATGTATAAATGTGTTATGTATATTTTTAACATATGTATATATATATAATATATATTTCTATTTAGTGTATATACACTTATACATATTTGTACAAAATTATTGGTATATACATATATATGTACTGTACTTAATGATATAGGTCTATTGATGAAATTTTAGGCGACCAGAGTATAATTACGGATGCCCCGTATTTACATAGACCTGTAACCCTGTTAATTAATAGAAGGCTGCCATATGTATATCAATATACTGGCAAGACCCGTATCATCGACTGTCTGTATTCACAGAAATTACAGACGCGACGCCCGTGCAACTTGAAGGCACACTGACCCTAGTTGACCAGTATCATACCTAGCATAGCCCTGAGTCGAGTGTATTTATAAAGGTGTGTTAGAGTAGTGTCTGATGCAGTATTGTATTATTTTATGATATGTCTATAGGACTATTGGATTATCCAGACGATACTCTGGAACAGGACATTGGTGTTACCAGCTAAGGACCCAAGGCGAGTACATTCTCTGATAATTTCTAATTATTTAATAATATCTATAAATTCAGTATCTAGAAATGTTACATCTGATTCTTGACACTGTGCTACACGGACTAGTATATAGATTGGATCTGCAATCATGAGATGTTACATTGATTATCGTATTGACAGTGTATACGATATTGATATTTAGACCTTGTACATGATATATTGGATATTGCTCGTGTATCGTGACGTGTCGTGATTGGATCCACTGTACTAGTTGGGGGCGGGGGAAATTTTAGTAGATTATGTGATCATACCCAACTCTACATGCATCATAGCTTACCCCACATCTCACGTCGGGTGCGGCCTAACCATTACATGCCTCATAGCTGTTATATATGATTAGCCTGACCACTACTAGCATCATAGCTAACCAAATGGTTAGCCTGACCTTACATGAATCATAGCTAATCATTTATAACCAGCCTGATCTTGTCCCAAGCTGAGCACATGATAGACTGATATTTCAAACACTTAGAATAGTTACAGTTCTCTATTTTTGATCATATACTACATCACCCGTATATGATATTGTACCTCGTTCTCTTCGTTTCATATATGCGTTGACTGTTTCATATTGTCTATATTGCCTGTATCTTCACATTGCCTGTCTCTTTATTTTGCCATTGCATTTATTCACTATCTTCTCTCAGTATATAGCATTATCTATTTATTATTTTATAGTCCTTATCAATTAAATGGAACTGTTATTTGAGATGTACTTTGCTCCTTTCTGACTGGAAAATATTTTCTAGACTATGCCCTAGAGGACTGGTGTCCGATATTTATGGACCACAGGGTGAGTAGCTGCAGACTTGGACTTGGTAGTTCAGTTATGATTCCAGGAGGTTTAGCCGGAATCACTAGTTATCTAGTTAGTTCTTTTAGTAGATTATTTTTGGTACCAGATTTGTCTCTGGCATACTCTTTGAGACTTGGATTATATTGTTGAGTTAGACTATTTCTATTTTAGACTTATGATGCATCTTACTTGTTTCATCAAGATCTTATCATGCTGTAGTTGTGATTGAGTATGTTGTTCATATTATATTGTGGTATCCGTGTCTCCTTATGGAGTCGGATGCTTGAGTGAGATTGTTTAGATAGCATGAAGACCTAGACAGCGTTCTACCACTGATGCTGCGGCGTAGGCTTGACGTACCCACGTACTCGTGCCCCAATTTCGGGTGCGGGTCGTGACACGGTTTTGTGGTGGCCCATGCAGGTCAGACTTCGAAAGTTGTACGATGTCGTGGTAGTACGACGCCATAGTTGTACTACTGCGTGACTGCTATAGAATATAGGACATAGAATACTAGGATGAGAGAGGATACTCAATCACAAAATTCTTGAGAGATTCCTGGGACGACCCCTTGAGAATCTTATTACAATTTCTAATTTAAATTCCTTTCCCCTTGTTTTCGTCTGTTCTCGCTTGTTGATATTGAGTATGATTCTTGTTGACCAGTTGTTAAATTTAAATTCTTGGTATCGTTGTTGAGTTGATTTCTTATCGAGATGAATTTTACGGGCTAAGATTTACGGTATCATCTGATGACATATATTGATTAGGACAGTGAGAAAGGTAAAACGTCTACTTTGGTTATGGAACCTAGAGTTTATCGCAGCCATATTAGCTGTCTTGACGAGAACTTAGGAACCTGACTTGGATGTACATACTATAGTTATGAAACTTAGAGTCTCTCGCAGCCATACCGGTTGGCATAGTGAGGATTCTAGATGACATGATTATAGTATTGCATACCTTAGTTACGGAACCTGTCGTTTATCGCACCTATGCTTACTGGCGTGGCGAGGATTCTGAGTGTCATAATTTCTGACAGACGTGTATAATTATCAGGTTGTATCTTAAATTGGTTCTTAAAGTATCATCTCAACACTTGTCTATTTCTGTTATTACGGGACTTTGTTCCATCATTTCCTTGCTAGCGGTAGCAATACCTTCGGTCCGCAATCTAGTTTCTTTTTGAGCTTCTTTTCCTTGAGGATTCCTTGTTAAGTATGATAATTAGTGACTTATAATTATATCTGTGTCTTGTATTAGTGTTGATTGAGTTTGACATGTTCGTTGCAAGTGTTTCCTAGTTGGACATGTGAGCAGTAGGCATTAATCTAGAGTTAACCCATAGAATAGTACCTTGTAGCAATAGCTCTAGGATTGGTGTCATTATAGTACTATGAGTAGAAGGAGAGTATAGAGTATCAGTGATAGTTCCAAGAGTTAGTATCAGAGCCAGCATACCCGTCCTGGATAGTCATAAATTTATGTAATTGGGTGATCTATGTAAATAATTAAGTATCAAGGAATTGTGTTAAAGATTAATGGAGCATGATGTTCAATTTGATGATTGATACTTGGGTGTGTTAAGAGTAAAGAAATGTTTATGCATAAAAGGTATTAATAAGATGCCATGGGTTGAGGAATATCAATATGGATCGTGCAAGGTATAAAGTGTA
This sequence comes from Iris macrosiphon, assembly GCA_036927795.1. Lineage (NCBI taxonomy): Eukaryota > Viridiplantae > Streptophyta > Magnoliopsida > Asparagales > Iridaceae > Iris > Iris macrosiphon. Next base: position 89,098,001 of record JAYESA010000006.1, on the reverse strand, counting down.
TCACAACTTAGTTTAATAGGATGTAAAAGATTAAAGGGGAATACATATACATCAATCGAGATGAGGAACCATATACTTGCCCATGAGAGTAAAGTGAAACATGGGTGTTATAGAAGGTGCAAGTAATCGTGATTTCTAATAAGTTTGATGAGATAATCCAATAATGAAGCTAGTGTCATCATACCAAGGGTACTAATGATTCTATATTGAGGATTAGTTGAGCAAGGTGCTAATAGTAAGTGCCTTGTATGATAATGATAAATTAGTATATCAGTTAATATAGATAGAAACTCATTGAAGAAAATGTATGTGATGATAACTTTGATCATTTGGAAGTAAGAGTACAAGTAATTCGGGCAGTACAAACTTCAGTACGCAGTTGAGAGTTGTAGACAATGGGTGTATTTGAGTGCACCTTGAGTATTAGAGACCGTGAGCACTATATGTATAATTGTGGATTTGAATTGAAGAGTGGAAATGAATTTCAATTTTTAAGAATTTTGAGGAGTTGAGATTCTATGTTATTGAATTTTGAGGATTCAAATTTGATTCAATAAACATAGTCAAAGCTATAAGGATTTTAGAAGTGATTAAAATTTTATTTCGATATTGAGTATTTGACTTTTGAGGAAGTATATGCATTCTATTCTAAATCGTTCGAGAAGTAAAATTTTGATAATTTTATTTGGAGGATTAAATTTTTATGGTGGGTAAGAAATATATATTAGTATATGAGTGGATGAAGTGCATACGTAAGGATCTGTTGACTTGGGCATGTTCGAGATGGCACTGCAAACAGACTTGGGTGTCCATCTAGAGTTGTATTAGAGAGAACAGTACTTAGTATGGTGTGTTGCACTTGGTGTGCAATTGAGTGATAAGAACAACTAGTATGAACAATTATAGTAGGAACGAGAACTAGCAGTAGGTGTACTTGTAGTAGAACAGAGGTACCTAAAGGGATAGGAGTATCAAACCTTGAATGCATTATTGACCTATGATTGTGTTAGAGGTCCTTGGTATCAGATTTTGGTATTAATAGACAGGTGTGTGCAATGAGGATGTATTCATGGATGTTGTGGACTAATGATTGGTTGATATGGATACCAGTGTACAAGGATAGAAATTAGTTAGTGAATGTGCCAGAGTTAAGTGTATATTAGAGGATGAAGATATTCAAGTGATGGGTTAGAAGACTGTATTCTGTTCTTTCTTTTGTTCCTTTTTCCGTCTGTTTGATTGATTGCTTGATACCTTAGCACCGTAGCGTGTATCAATAATTCTTTTGCTAGAGTATAGCTAGTAGTACTCCCCGACAGAGACCATAATACCATGACAAAGGAGACTATGACCATGCATATTTCTGTATTGTGTGTTGAATGACCATATATAGGATTCTCTAATACTTTGATTGTTGAGAGTTGCGTAGTAAAGGAATTAATGAAAGGGTTATGATTCGACAAAGAGAGACAAGGTACCTTAAATTTCAAGGATAAAATATAAATTTAAATAAAGAGTAAAAATTAACGTGGCGAAATTGACAATTTATTAAATCATAAATTTTATGAAGATCATGGTATAATTGAATGTCACTAACATTGAGAAAATTAAGGAGATTATCATTATATTCATTGGTCTGCAAGTTATGAACTTATATTGAATGTGGTATTGAAAATTTCATAACTATTACATTAATATTTTTGGTGTGGAAAAGAAAATCGAGGATTGAGATCACTAACGGATTAATGTTCAATTTTAAATTTTGGGATGAGAATTTAAATTTTATAAATATGCATTGACTAGACTAAAATTAAGGATTTGATAATAAATGTGTATCTAGTGATTTACCCAAAATTCGAGGAGTAAGATGATTAATGGGTTAGTATTTAAATACAAACTTTGGATGAGATTTTTATTATTATTTTATAAATGTGCATTGTTTGGATTAAATTAGAGGATTAGATATCAAATTTTGGGTTTTAATTACTAACATCAGATTCTGAGGAGATTATGATACAAATGGAATTCGATGATTAAATTTGAGGATTTTCAGGAATCCAATAATTACGGAATTTTGAAAAATATTGAAATGACAATGTGGATTGATTATGTGGGTTTTAAATTTTGATGGAAGGTAATATAACGAGTAAATACTACTATTGAGGATCTTGAATTTCGAGGACAAAATTCTTTTAAGGAGGGTAGACTTGTCACTACCACGTTCCAAAAACAGGGGTATTTTTGACTTTTTATATATAATTAATATTGTGTGTATTTAATTTAAATAATTGCATGAGATGTGTATTTATAATATTATATATATACAGTGTTCATTAATGTTTGAGCTAGTAGACTTGACCTAAAAGCCCACTAGATTAATACCTGACCAAATTGTAGGGTTATGGAATTAATTTGTATTATTTAGAACTTAATTAATTGAGGTTGTAATTATTACCATAATTTTATTTAATTATTGCGCCTTACCGTTGCTTCGATATTTGGAGCGCTACCCTATCTTTTGTCTTCCAACAAATTTCACAACATTGTCCTAGACGTGCCCGCCTTCCATTCAGACCTTTTTGTAACTCATAATTATGCTTTCTTGTGCTTTATTTTAGCCGCACAATATTCGTCGCGGACGTTTATTTAATTTCTAAATAAAATCTGACTTTGTATCGTTGTGCGTTCCAATCGAAATTGGAGGCAATCTTGACCCATTTTTCGTGCAACCCAAATTAGGATAATATTCTGTTCTAAGTCTTCCTAATGATATTTGTGTCCTAACTTAATTTTATCCCCTTGCACTTCTAATTAATTTTAGAATGCCAATTGTATCTAATTTTAATTAATTAAATCCAGAAATCCACTTCTGTGCAATTTTCCAATTGTTGGGGACTTAATTGCAAAATTGCAAGGATGTGTCACCATCCTATTGGTTTAACCCAAATAAAGAAAACAACCCCCTTTCCTTGACTAGTCAACCCAACCCCTCTCTCCTCCTTTTTGTTTGAATTTTATCCATGTTGAATCATGGCCATCCATTTAAAATGGAGCCATCCCCACCACACAACACCCTTACATATTTATATATAATTCCTCAACCCCTTTTCCCAAAAGCAACCCCATCCCTAGGCTTGGCCGGCCCTAATTCCTAGGAGGTCACATCATCTCCTCCCACATACAAAAACCACCCTCTCCATATTATTTCTTCACAAAAACACAACACCATCACCAAAACCCAATCCAGACCCTATACTCAACCCACCCAACCGGCCCTGTAGCTCCGACGAGCTACTGCAGCTCCAACCCCGGCCACCCAGTCCGGTCACCTTCCTCTCCCCGCGGCTCCGATACTGCCCCACCCCGACGAGGTCCCCGATCTGGCGCCACCTACACCCTCGTTTTCCTCGTTCTCCATTTCATCCCGATATCTCTCCCCGACCAATATCTCATCTCCGGCCAGCTCTCCCCGGCGGCCAACCCGTGCCCACCGTACAGTACCACATCCCTCTGCTCGTCCCTCCCACCACGACCTGATATCACTCCACCACCCTCGACCCTAAGCTCCAACATCACCACCACCAACGTCATCAGCTGAACCACCATCGTCGTCATCCTTCCTCCTCAATGCATCCCCCGGCGCCACCACCATCAGAACTGACATCACCACCACCTCTTCCCGCTGTGCAGCGACTCTCCCGCCTGAAGCCCGCAGCTCCTTCCCGGCCTCCACCATATCACCACCGTCGTCGTCATCTGAGTCACCATCACCAAGGTCTCCGGCTAGCTCTTCCCCGGCGGCCAACCCGAAGCAGTAGCAACACCATCATTATCAGTTATCACCACCACCCGATCCACCACCACTCCACCAGTGCACCCCGAGCAGCCTCGACAGCAGCCTCCTCCTCCTCCTCGTCTTCGCCGTCATCGTAGACGCGCGCAGGTACGGTCCTCTCCCTCGCATACACGTACGCGTGTACGTGTATGAGTGTACGTATATATGTATGTATTATTATTTATGTATTCATATATATATGTATGTATTAACATATAGTGTATTCCCTATTTAGATATATGTATTCAACATATATATTAGTATATACGTATTCATAATATATATGTATGTATTTTGGTAGGTATATATGTAGCCTATATATATATTTATTGGTATATATATATATATATTTGTACTTGTATACGTATATGGTATATATATATATATATATATATATATATATATATATATATATATATATATATATATATATATATATATATATATATATATATATATAAATATAGTATAGGTATATTTTATTGGTATATATATATATATAAATATAACATATGTATATTTTTACTAGTATATATATATATATATATATATATATATATATATATATATATATATATATATATATATATATATATATATATATATATATATATATATATATATATATATATATATATATATTCAGTATATATATATTCTTAAATAATGGTTGTTATGTATAAATGTGTTATGTATATTTTTAACATATGTATATATATAATATATTTCTATTTAGTGTTTATACATTTATACATATTTGTACCAAATTATTGGTATATACATATATATGTATTATACTTAATGATATAGGTCTATTGATGAATATTTTAGGCGACCCGAGTGTAATTACGGATGTCCCGTATTTATATGGACCTGTAACCCTGTTAATTAATAGAAGGTTGCCATATGTACATCAACGTACTGGCAAGACCCGTATCACCGACTGTCTGTATTCACCGAAATCACAGAAGCGACGCCCGTACAACTTGACGCACACTGACCCTAGTTGACCAGTATCATACCTAGCATAGCCCTGAGTCCAGTGTATTTATAAAGGTGTGTTAGAGTAGTGTCTGATGCAGTATTATATTATTTTATGATATGTTTATAGGACTGTTGGATCATTCAGACGATACTCTGGAATAGGACATTGGTGTTACCAACTAAGGACCCAAGGCGAGTACATTATCTGATAATTTCTAATTATTTGATAATATCTATAAATTCAGTATCTAGAAATATTACATCTGATTCTTGACACTGTGCTACACGGACTAGTATATAGATTAGATCTGCAATCATGAGATATTATATTGATTATCGTATTGACAGTGTACACGATATTGATATTTAGATCTTGTACATGATATATTGGATATTGCTCGTGTATCGTGACATGTCGTGATTGGATCCACTGTACTAGTTGGGGGCGGGGGAAATTTTAGTAGATTATGTGATCATACCCAACTCTACATGCATTATAGCTCACCCCATATCTCACGTCGGGTACGGCCTGACCATTACATGCCTCATAGCTGTTATATATGATTAGCCTGACCACTACTAGCATCAGCTAACCAAATGGTTAGCCTGACCTTACATGAATCATAGCTAATCATATGTAACCAGCCTGATCTTGTACCAAGCCAATCATACGATAGACTGATATTTCAAACACTTAGAATAGTTACAGTTCTCTATTTTTGATCATATACTACATCACCCGTATATGATATTGTACCTCGTTCTCTTTGTTTCATATATGCACTGACTGTTTCATATTGCCTGTATCTTCACATTGCCTGTCTCTTTATTTTGCCATTGCATTTATTCACTGTCTTCTCTCAGTATATAGCATTATTTGTTTATTATTTTATAGCCCTTATCAATTAAATAGAACTGTTATTTAAGATGTACTTTGCTCCTTCCTGACTGGAAAATATTTTTCAGACTATGCCCTAGAGGACTGGTGTCCGACATTTATAGACCACAGGGTGAGTAGCTGCAGACTTGGACTTGGTAGTTCAGTTGTGATTCCGGGAGGTTTAGCCGAAATCACTAGTTATCTAGTTAGTTCTTTTAGCAGATTATTTTTGGTACCGAATTTGTCTCCGGCATACTCTTTGAGACTTGGATTATATTGTCGAGTTAGACTATTTCTATTTTAGACTTGTGATGCATCTTACTTGTTTCTTCAAGATCTTATCATGTTGTAGTTATGATTGAGTATGTTGTTCATATTATATTGTGGTATCCGTGTCTTCTCATGGAGTCGGATGCTTGTGTGAGATTGTTTAGATAGCATCAAGACCTAGACAACGTTCTACCGCCGATGTTGCGGCGTAGGCTGGACGTGCCCACGTACTCGTGCCCCAATTCCGGGTGCGGGACATGATATTTAGAATATGTCTTCAGAATGCGTCTTCGGCGGCATCCTGAAGACATATTCTAAATAAGGAATCAATATTGAGCATGATATGATATCATCAAAGAAGGGCAGAAATTTTCAAGGAAAGCAATATTCCTAATGATAAAGATGGCAAGATTCAATTAGGTTCGAATTATTTTCTAGTTGTGATTGAGTATACGCTCTCATCCTAGTACCCTATATCCAATCCTATCGCAGGCTCGCAGTAGTACAACTAAGTCGTTGTACTACCACGACATCATACTATTGTGAAGCTAGACCTGTATGGGCTATAGGCCACCACAAAAATGTGTCATGGCTGCACCCGGTGTAGGGGCACGAGTACGTGGGTACGTACTGCCTACGCAGCAGCATCGGCGGTAGAACACTGTCTCGATCTTCTATACTATCTAACATCTCACATAATATATATATATATATATATATATATATATATATATATATAATACCTACCATGCTATCTTAACTCCAAATGGAGGAGCAATATGATGATATAATAAAGGGTAGTCAATACTCAATCACATATAAAAATAAAAGGAAGATATAAGCACGATATGGATTAGAAAGAAAAGAAATACAAGTCTTGATACATCACAGGTCCAACTCAATATCTAAACACAACTCAAGATATCAAAATAATAGAACAAACCAATGTCTAACTAGAAATAACTACTACAAGATATGAAAATCTAAATAGCCTCAGTATCTGACACTACATCCTCAGGTGACACTCCATCTGTTGGCCCGTAGTAAGTGGGACACATCCTTACTAACCATTCATCTAAAAAATATATCCAGTCAGGATTGGAGCAAAGTACAACCCAATAGCAGTTCAAATTAATTGATAATTACTATAAACAGAAATAGAGAATATAATACAAGACGAAAAATAATGAACAATATCATACTATGGTAGAAGAAACAGGTAAACAAGAACAATATAGTATACACTGATCTTAATAAAATAGAATAAGATAATAAAATAGAATATGTGAAGAACTGTAACTATACTAAGTGATTGAAATACTAGTTAGATATGTGATCGGCTTGGGTTGAACATTGTCTACTTAACATTGGATAAACATTATCTAGGATTTGATCACATATCTAGCTAATACTTTTCCTTTTCCTCTGACTCGTTCTATGGATCCAACCATGACAAATTACGATACAAGATACTCAAGATATTATAAACATTAAACATTGAACATTAAACTTTAAACATTGAATATTGTCTAATATTAAATATTGTTTTTAACCATATGAGAACACGAGGAACAATGAAACAATAAATAATATCCCATGACTGATCCATGTGTATACTAGTCCGTGTACCAATGTGTCAAGAGTCATGTAAAATATTTCTAAATACTTGTATTTTAGTAATTATCCAATAATGAAAACTATCAGAGAATATACTCGCCTGTGGTCCAGAGCAATAAATGTCAAATTGTATCTGAACTGGAGTCACACAAACCTATATATGGAATATTACATTAATACAAGGTTTTGGAATAAAAATAAGTTAAACTAGTTCAATTCTAGGTCATGAAGCCATTTCTAAGTCAAAATAGTCAAACTATGTCAGCTCTAGGTAAATCTAGCTAAACTTGGTCAAACTAGCTATTTCTATGTTGTATGAGTCTAACTCTAGGATATTAGGTTCATACACTATGTAACTAGGCCACACTAGCTAATATAGATTATACTAGTTAATATTAACTAATACTAGGCTATACTAGTTAACATATAAATATCCAAACATAAATATCCAATACCTCACTAATACCTTAGCTAGGGACTAGTATCTTAGCTAATATCTCTTTATGCTAACTCCCATAATACACTTACCCATGTATACCCACTCCCTATTCCATACCCTATATACTATACCAATTAATTTTACTCATAACTTAGCCCTCACTCTAATACCTTACCTTAACATTTATCTCTCATATACATCACTATGTAACATATTATACTAGTATCATAGCTTATATTTAGTATTATACATAGTATCATAACTATACTCATAGCTCTCAACTGACCTTGGTATCACTACTGCCTTAGTATCATAACCCTTAGTTGATACTCTATCTTCCATGCACTTGCTTAGATTTCTGTACACTCCTAGTACTCCACTCTAAAATACCCCTCATATTTCTTTCTACAACTATACCACTCGAGCTCATTCATACATGGCATGCTCATCAGTTATCTGTAACTGAACACGAGCTTCCTCACTGCACTTTAGATCTTGAGCACCCACAAACCCTCTGTCTGCATACTGCCTATCTGCAGTATCATGCCACTGCAGTAATACACTATATTCTCTACTCTGATACTCTAACCCAACTACTCAGTTGCAGTTCTAAACTAACTTCCTCACACTGCACTCTATTGCAAATAACTCAAAGCCATCACTTCCACTACTAACTAGCACTTACCAATATTCTGTTTGTACCTGCTACCAACTACAGTGTATGTACCATGGTGCAGTGCACAACAGCAGCCCAATTACACTGTCCTGCACCACCTTGAGCCCCACCTCACTACTGATACTCTCTGCATACCCGATCTTACTTCAACAATAAATACCACCACTGTTATTACTACTATCATCAACACTAAGCTCGATCACCTGCACACTCACCACAGTCAAAACACTCTTGAACTATCTCACAGTCCTAGTTTAACTCATCCCTCAACCTGGCATACTGCCCTCAAATTCATCCAACTGTACTGCAGTACCCATACTGGAGCTCCCCAAATCGGTGTGCAGTAAGGCTCATCAGTGCACTTACTTAGACTGAAACTACTACAACTGAGAGCTTCCTCTATGACTGATGTAGTTGGCTGCTACTGGCTTCTCTTGCTGCATTGCTGCCATGTTGCTGCATAAGCTGCTGAACTGCCTAGCTGCTGCCTTGCTGTGCTAGTTGCAATTGTTGCTGCACCTTGCTTGCTGAACTGCTAGAGCTAACTGTACTTGTTGTTTCAGTTGCTGAAAGCTGATAAAAACATGCTGAAAGCATTGTATCCCGACCCCCCTCTCAATGAACACATGACACTACACTCACTCACTCACTCACTCACTCACTCACTTACTCACACTCTATGCACACACACACACACACACACACACACACACACATATGTACTATATACATATCACTAATATAAACATATCTATACATATATACACATATCTATATAATACTATATATATATATATATATATATATATATATATATATATATATATATATATATATATATATATACACATACATATCACTACACATATACACATATATATATATATATATATATATATATATATATATATATATATACACACACATATACAGATGTCACTACACATATACACATAGCTATATATACATATCTATATATATATATATATATATATATATATATACACACATATACAGATGTCACTACACATATACACATAACTATATATACATATCTATATGATACTATAAATATATATACACATATAAACACATATCACTTTACATATACATATACATAACCATACAATTATAATAATTATATCATTCTAATAACTATTATCAAAGCAAATAGAATCAAATACAATGAAGCAAACACGTGGAGTGTACCACACCCGTATCACACTCATTCTATGACACGCTTGTGATACGGCTCCATCACACAACCAAACATATCTCGAAGGACATAAGCAAGTCTAAAATAATAATTATGAACAACACGAAGGGCTAATTACTCAATTACGTATCCGTTTCAAAATGTGACATGTTCAAACCCCCGTGTCGGAGAAAAACCCCCAAATCAACTCGTATCTCCAAATTATCGGGATACGGCCTACACGTATCTAATTGTGGATACGATACTAGTCACACATAGCAAAGACGTGTCAATTTGGTCTAATTGACCAATTGACAAATACAAGATGTGCCAATCTCAGAAATTTTCCAAAATTGACAAAAAATACCACATAACTTTCTCCATAGGCCTCTTATGAACCTAATTCCAATTCCTATAGGTAGCCTTAGCATATGGGGTAGTTCCTTATGATTAAATTATAGTTTTAGAGCCCAATTAAAGAGGAAAAATAGAATTGTACCTATTGGAAGATGGATTCCCAATAAAATCCTAAAATTGGGTAAAAAGAGGCTCCAACTTGTAGATCCTTGTTTCTTCTTGTAGATCCTTATTCTAATAGCCTACAATGAAGAATAGAAAAGGAATTGGGAAGGAATTTAAGTAGGAATTGGTGTAGGAATGAAGAAATTGGAAGAGAAAAAATTCTAGATCTAGATTGGAATGACAAAATGAGAAGAGAGGGAGTCTCTCTCTTACCTATGGTGGCCGACCCCTTACCCCTCCTCCAAGTTACTATGGAATGTCTAAAATATCCCTTGGGGCCTCTCATGAAGAAAGTAACTAAGAAGGGAAGGTTTTTAGTGTAATTGGTTTCACTAATTAATTTATTCTCCTAATGAATGGGCTTACTATTTGGCTCAATTTTAACTAGAATTAAATGTTGGTTCATGAATCTAAACTAACTAATTAGGTCTACTACACAAGTAAAATTAAATAGGCTAGTTCACTAATTAAATTAAATTCTACAAGCCTCTAATTAAATATTGCACCCTAATAATTAAATAACTAATACAAGAAATAAATAAATATACATGGCCCACTAATATTAATATATTATCCTAAAATTAGATAACTAAACCAAATTATCAAATTACTCCTAACTGAAAAAGTGAGTGTGACAAGGGTACACCTCCTCTGCCTCGTAGATAGCATCAGGACCCGGCCCGTAAAACTGCACATACTCCGGGTCAACTAAACCCGAAAATAAAGCATGTCCTCAGAAGGACATAACAAGATACATAAAAATATGCCACTAATAATATGAAAGTACTGCAATAAAATAAGGGTGTACCAATCTAAGTGTAAATGTAATGAGAACCACGTTCGACGCATGAACGGCTGGACAAAATAAGATCGGCATAATTCCCTGGAAAAACTGCTATGCCCCGATCTCCCGCAGGAATTGATCGTACCTGCTAGGCACGAATCACCATGCCAGCACTCTCGAAGGATGTTTGTTTCCATCAGGACGTGATGCCGCATGAGCCAGGAGTTATGCTCGCACAAGGCAAATACTGAAATGGTCGTTGATAACTAGTTCGCAGAGTCGTCATAGCGAAAACATAGAATAAACACATGTATTGAATCCAAACAAGATCTTTATTGATATAAGATAAAGATTATAAGCGGTACTAGGCCGAGATTATAAGTCGTTCGTGCTCTCTCTATCACTCTTTTTACAATGAATATGCCCTTAGGCTTATAACTAAATTAAACCATTTGGATGATGATGTTTCCATACATTATGTCTGTCACTACCACATTTTCTAGGAAAGAGTATTTTAGTCTTTTCATATTTAATTAAATATTGTGCATGGTAAATAATTATTTATTATATTATTTAATTATTGTTAGATGTTATTAAATTATTTTGGACTTGTTTTAGTGGACCCAACTAGTTTAGTTTGAACCCATGGACCAACATGAATTAATTAGTTAGACTTGGCCCATTTAGAAAGCCCATTGTTTAGGAGATGGATTAAATTAATTAAATCATTAGACTAGAAGCTTCCTTCCTTAATTATTTTTTCATGAGAGGCCCCAAGGGGTACATTGGACATTTCATAATTGCTTGAGGAAGAGGTAGGGGCCGGCCTATTAAAATAGGGGGGAAAATTCTCTCTTCTCTTATTTTCATTCCAAATCTAGATCTAGAATTTTCCACTACCAATTTTCTTTCATTCCCATTCCATTTTCCTACCAAATTTATTCCAATTCCTTCCCAATTCACCATTAGAAAGTTGAAAAGCAAGGATCTAGAAGAAGGAAGCAAGGATCTACAAAGAGGAGCAATGATCTACAATTTGGAAGCAATTTCATCTCAATTGGAGGTTTCATTGGGAATCCATCTCCCAATAGGTATAATTCAGTTTTTCCCCTTAAAATAGCTTTTAAATCTGAGATTTAATCATATAAAATTAACCCATATGTATATACTACCCATAGGACTTGGTTTTGTGTTCATAGGAGACCCATGGAGAAAGTTATGGTGCTTTTTGTGTCAATTTTGAGGGAATTCCGAATTGACATTTTATTGTGTGTGTCAATTGATCCTATAGATCAATTGGGTATGTGCTTATGTGTTTGGGGCTAGTGTCGTGTCCACAATTGGGTACGTGTAGGTCGTATCCCAACAATTTGGTGATACGTGTTGTTTGGGAGTTTTCCTCCGACACGGGACTTTGTACATGTCGTATTTTGATACGGACACATAGATCTACATTTGACACTTTGATTTGTTCATAAATAATATTTGTGACTTGTTTGTGTCCTTCTGGGTGCAATTGGTTGTGTGTTGGACTCGTGTCGCATGCGTATCCTAGATCTAGTGGAATACGGTGTGATACTCTCCATTTGTATGTGTTTATGTGTAGATCTAATTATTTATGCTTTAATTCTTGAATTATAATTAGTAAATATATATAGATGTTATATATTTATTATAGTGTATTTATTATGGTATTTTTGGTAGCATAAAAATATGTATTGTATGTATACTAATATAATGTATAAATATATATGTAGCTTTCTTTTACATGCATTTATATATGTTACAATTTATGTTAGTAGTATAAATTATATGTAAATGTTTTATAAAATATATTTATGTGATTAAATGAGTAATTATATTATTTATAATTATTATATAATTAATTGTATATAAATGAATGTATTTTTATGTGTGCATTTAACCATGTTAAAATATGTACATTAGTACATAGATGTGTTTTATAGCTATTAGTATTTATTTATTTATTTAGGATTATGTATATATAGAAGTATATATCTATTTAATTGTTTTATATATATATATATATATATATATATATATATTGATTTATATATTTATATATTAATATATATATAGTTATATTATTTAAACTTTTGGCGACAGCTGCATTAATGATAGTTTCTGTCATTAAACAGCAGTAGTAGCCGCTGTACCTTTTTTGGGTATTTAATGACAGATTCTGTCACTAAATACAGTGGACGGGATTTAAACAGCAGCAGTGATGGTCATTTCTGTGACAGTTGATAATTTTCACCAATAGGGTGACAATAGTGCGTTTACACAGCAGATTAGCGACGGCGTTTTCAGTGACAGTTGGAACTGTCGCTGAAAGTCTGTTTATTGAAAAATTAATGTTTTCCACACAGTTTTTCAGTGACAGTTAGGCAGTTTTAGTTTATATTTTATATTTTATATATTATATTTATATATATATATATGTATATATATATATATGTATTTATTGTGAGATATAATACTAGTATTTTTATATTCTTAATTGTATAATATTAGTTTATATATATTATATTATGTATAAGGGTAAATACTATATCTATCTATCTTGAGCATTACTTTGTGTGGATACCAAGTTGGTTCAAAACCATGGTTCCTAATTGTTGTAAATTAATATTCTATATTATTATACTTTATTGTTGATGTATAGGTATTGTGAGGTTTATCTTGGATTCACGTATCCGAAGATACGGTATCCTAATATTTTAGGTTGTGGTTCCTATGACTTAAATTTTAGTATTTTGATCCAAGATTTTGGTGCTAGACTTGTGCAACCTAGAAATAGATAGTTGACTTTGGTTTGACCATAGTTGACTTTAGTTGACTTTAGAGTTGACCACAGTTGACTTTTGACTTAGAATTGACTTATTGATCTAGAAGTTGACTAGTTTAACTTGTTCTCTTTTCGGGACCTTGTATTAATGTTGTATTCCATATCTAGGTCTTCGAGGCACCGAGTCAGACATCTGTGAGACTGTTCATTGGACTTCAGGCGAGTACATTCTCTGATAGTTTCTCATTTATGATATCCTCTATCTTCACTGTATCTAGTGTAGATATCCATGTTCTTTTGACACTATGGTTACACGGATTAGTATATCTGGATCTCGTCATAAGATGTTATTCCTTGGTATATGGTGTATATGGTACAAGTATTATTTTATTGGTTATCTTGTACATGTACATACATCGATTCTCGGGAAGACTAGCTATCTTCTTGGGGAATCTAGTGCCATAGCATACCGTGGTTGGATCTATTATACCAGTCGGGGGTGGAGAGTATTAGTATAGATATGTGATCAATATCCCTATTAAATAAAGTACAGATTACAGAATAGTGTTGATCATGCACCGCACGTATGATTAGCCAGGCCGCATTGCATCTTGCCCAAGCCGATCACATGTTAAGCTAGTACTCACACACTTAGTCATTAGTATTATTGTTCCATCGGCATATTGTTCATTATTGTATTTATTTCCAGTATTTCCTTATTGTATATATATCTCTTATATCTATTGTGCATCTTGTTTATCCACAGTTATTTACTGTTACATAGTTTTTATCATTAATTAGAACTGCTATTAGAGATGTACTCTGCTCCTTTCCTGACTGGATATATTTTTTCAGATGATACTGAGAAGTGGTACCCTAACTTTTATGGACCCCAGGATATTGTGGGTTTAGATTCTGAGACCCTAGCTCAAGAGGAACTTATCCCAACTGAGACAGTTTACCCTGGAGTTGTAGCTTAGTAGTATTCTTTGTACTGGATTTGTCTCCAACTTATTTCTGTATTTCTTCAGACTCATTGATGTATTATTTTAGACTCATGAGTTGTATTATGACTATTCTATTCTTATCTGATTCGTGCTCATTCTATCTTAGTTCTGTGATTGAGTATACTATCATTATTGGTGGTTTATTATATTGTTAGATAGATTATCTAGACAGCGTTCTACCACCGATTCTGTGGCATAGGCTGGGCGTTGTTTCCGACTAGTACCCTTACACCGGGTGCGGCTCGTGATAATGTCTCATATATGTGAGCTTCAGGTCAGCGTGCCACTTTCCAAGATGCCAAGTGCAGTCTAATGCCTCGATGCGTTAAGTGATCTCCGAATCTGTACGAGTTCTTTCTGCACCCTGCATAAAATCTGGTTGAGTATCAGTACATTGAATGTACTAGTGGGGAGGCCTCTAGCCCACACCACAAAACAAGCACGTTCATTAGTTATATGCACCGATTGATTATGTTGGCTTTCTAGTCTTTGACTTAGGATCAGTTTTATGGCAATATAATAAAAGTAATACCCATGTCTGAAATAAGAGTGTCGTACTGTAAACAATTGAGTTCATCTTACCCTTTTCTTACCATTCGACCTTCCCTGTCATACGCAGCAATATAATCAATAATTTTCTTAGTAACGAAGAACATATATGCAATTCAAGTGTTATGTTTGTGTCTCTACCTCAGACATATTTTTCTTCGAACTATGTTATAGGTCGTGCATCCATTCTAATTATGTAAAGTGTCGTGCAAATGTACTCCTTCATGTTACTCCTTTTCTGAATGCGGATAGCTGCTATGCATGCATAACTTATCTATATGAAGGTCACTATATCTGTTAACCGTATTGGACATGATCTGGGATGGAACGGCTCTTTCCAGCTCGATTGCTAGCCTTACTGGGCATCCTGAACTATCCGAACAGTCGGTTGTCTTTCCAGGTTGGTAGCAAGCCTTGCTGGACATCCCACACTCACCCGCTAGTACTTCAGCTAGCGTATTACTAGGACTATACTGGCATTATCCTTCTGGGCTGACACAATTTGGATGCTCGATAATCATGTCGATGACTCTTCTCTACCTGGTGTATAACCAGTTGTCGGTGACCATGCAACTACTCTCCCACTTCCAATCCTACCCAAGGATTACACTCAATTTCTCTTATCCGAGGATATTAGCTCAATTCAATCTTGCCGATGACTACACTCGGATCTTCCTTCTTTGTGCAGCTTTCTGATTAGTGACTGCCTCGGTGATCTGGATATTCTGAGTACTTTCTTTTCTTTTCTTCTCCTAACTCGGAACAACTACTTGATAGTCTTTTTCGTCAATGTATTTAATATGTTTATACTTTATCCCAAGTCCTATTTCGAGCGATGCAGCACCTCAAGGTGTAAACAAGAACTATTGGTGGCATAACATAAGGAACTACTTTATTAGACTCGAGCACTAAATTATACAGATTGCAAGTAAAACTTTCATGTTCTAAAGAACGATAAGGCGGGGTTATCACCTTAGCTATGTACATTCAACTCTCTTTTTATTAGAATGTAATGGTTATCACTTTGAAACTAGCATGTATCATTCTTTTTCTTAAGTATGCAGCTCAGTAGAGACAGGTTCACTGGGGCCACCCACCTAGCGATGAATTGCATCGGTCGATCGAGACTCCGAGCGCACCTTCGAAAGTCTATGTATGAACTCTATTTGAAGATCCAAGTCTGAATGCCTTTGCATCGAACGAGTCTTCTCGCTGAGCAAGGTAGGTCAGTTCACTACACTTGTGCCATTTGAATCGGCCCTCCGGGTTGAGGGGAGCGGGTCGTTATAGAAACAAAGGCCTACTACAGCATAGCATCATGGACGTCAGAGGCCTAAACTAATAATAATATATCCATGGTCATGTCACCCAGTACTCCAACGGAGGCGACGGGTTACAAAAAAAAGTATAGTCAGCCCACATTCCTAGTGAGTGTTCTTCCAACCTAATATTATTGTATCTGTCGTACACCACGACATGCCCAGCTCCTACTCCTGAGTCAAGATCAAAGTATCTAAATACTGTTGTCACACATCTCGATTGTACTAATGTATGGCTGGTACAAGAGTCTATGTCCACACATGAACCACTCTGTGTCATAAATGTGTCAAGGTCATAGAGAGGTTGGGGCATTGTTTATGGTGGAAAATGAAAGAATGAAAATGTATTCAAGACAAGGTTTATACGAAACCCGTGTTCTTTGGTTTACAAACAAATTTGTATAATTTGATCCTATACGAGGATGTGGGAGTATAATTTATTTAATCTGGGTAAATATTGCTATAGGTGTCTGATCTACAGTCGATCACTTTAGCCCTTGGACCACACGATGATGAAGAAGTACCATAGAAGACAGGAAGCAGCTTCGAAGGTTGCAGAAGAGGGTGGATGCACGATGCCAAAGTCGTCGATCCCTACTCTTGGCATGAGCTCCGGATTCCTCTCTCTCTCTCTCTCTCTCTCTCTCTCTCTCTTGACCTCTGGTTCGATCTTTCTTGGAAGTTCGACCTTGTTCGATCTTTCTTTCAAAGTTTTGACCCGTGGTTCGATCTCTTTGGAGGTTTTTTGACCAATTCCTTTGACCTTTTTCTCTGTTGATAGAGGTCTCTATTTATAGAGTTTTGGTGACAGTGACCACTCTATCGGTATAAAATCCGAGGAGTGGAAAGTACAACACCCTTTTATATAACGGTTAAAATAACCAATGCCTGCGTATAGATGATCCTTTGAATGAGCGTGTGACGCGGGTCCAACTAAGGGACAAAATGCGTATAATCGCTATAAAGATTACGGCGTAGAAGCCACGTATGTAGGTATCCCTTGTGTAGAAGAGGTGGGCGTAGAAGCTAATGTCTATCACCATGGCGTAGAAGCCGAGCAGGCATAGAAGTCGAATAGGCGTAGAAGCCGAGCGGTCATAGAGGCCGAGTGGGCGTAAAAGCCGAGCGGTCATAGAGGCCGAGTGGGAGTAGAAGCCGAGCGGTCATAGAGGCCGAGTGGGCGTAGAAGCCGAGTGAGCACAGGAGCTGAATGGACGTAGAAGCCGCTGCGTACCGTGCCAGAGTGCTGATGTGGACGTCTTAGCTGGAATTACGAATTTTGAAGATATAATCAAATCTCTTGCATTAAATGCAGAGATTTGCCACCATCCTGTGCATTAAATACAGAGGCATATTTTTGAAGGTCTGCAGCCCTTCTGTGTATCAGTCGCAGAGACGTGCCTCGAGAAACTGTCACCACTCTATGCATTAGACGTAGAGACGTGCCTCCAGCAACTGGCATCGCTCTGTGCATTGGACGTAGAGACGTGCCTCGAACCCCGTACGTAGTGCAGTTTTTGATGTGACAGGCGGTTTGTCTACTGCAGAGCATAAACAGCTCATGTCTGTCTGTGTAAAACAAGGTAGTGTATCCTTTCGTGCACATAAAAGCAGTTTACGCAAAGGAGATGGCGGTAAATGACAGCCAGGGTCACAGTGTTGTGCCATCATTATAGCCGTTGTCTGGATAGTCGAGCAGTATCCCTTTGTCAGAAGTCCAAACGTCAGGTTCATTGCAGGATCTGACAGGTTCATTGCAGGATCTGATAGGTTCACTTCGGAGAATATGAAGCGTCTCTCGTACACTTCAATGCTGCGTTGAAAGAGGATGGGTTTTACGCACAGTAATCGATGAAGCACCCTATTTACGCTGATGCGGCTTGGACGTACTGCCTTACGCAAATGGTCCTTTGAGATTATATTTTATGCTGTGTTTAGCGAAAAAAACTCTGTTGCACGCTTGATGGCTCTGAAGGCCTCTGTTTATGCTGCTCTGCATCAATATGCTGCGTATAGCCATTCGGCATATTTTTTATGCTTCTACAAGACCCCCTTTAAAGCTTTCAAATTCCTCAGAATTTGGAACGCTTTGAATGAAGCATGAACCGCTCCTCGTAACTCGAAACATTTCTGAATGGAGCGTTGAAACGGTCGATGCTGACTTTATGGCAGATTTATTAGGGACCGGTGTGACCTCTTTCGCCTATAAAAAGGCTGAGGGTTTAACCTGTTCTCCCCACATTTTCATCACCATGCAGAGATGATCGCCGGAGCCCGTCGGGTTGACCTGAGGAAGAAGGAGATCATGTTCTTCCAGCGTGTAAGGAGCCAAAAAAGATGGCATCTTCGAGCAAGTGTCCACTGCAATGATGGATCATGGAAGGATATCTTAGCCTCCCTTGCTCGGGATAATCAACAACTTTATATGGCGGTTCTTCCAAGAGAAGGAAAGGGTCGTTTTAGACCACACAGCTTGCAAGCTGTATATTTTCTCCTGAGACTTCCGCGGACGAGATTAGACAAACTGTAACCATCGTCCTCGATCAAGTTGGGTTAAAGAAGCCTCAACTGGATCTGACATGGCGTGTGGAGGATGGGCCCTGAAGAAGTTCAGGTAGGCCCAGTGCTGTATCCTCCCGCCAGCAATCATATTCTTGTTCATGACTGTGGAAGTCGATGAACCACCATGAAAGAAGAGGAAGACCTTCACCGATGCGAGAACCTGTCAGAACAGATCCTGGGTGTGGCCTTCCGATGATGACGAGAAAATCCTTTGTAGACGGGATTTCCCTCATATGTATTCACGAAAAATGAAGAAAACCCTTGTAGACTGGATTTCTCTCATATGTAATCATGATTTTCTTTTAATAAAGTCGTCTTCTTCTCTGCATATGATTGTCTTGCCATACGTTGCTGTAAAGTCTGAATATGTGTAGCTTCGACACGTCTGATTCTTTATGTCGATTTTGATAGAAAGAGTATTTAGGCCCTGTCCTGTCTTTTACGCATAACTAGGGATGCGTAGAAAGCCGCTTTAGCATTCGAGTGTTTGAACTGTCCTGCTGTTTAGGAGTGAGAAACCGCGTAGAATTCTGAACTGTTACTTCTGATAAACATAATTTCTTTGTTCAGACATCATCTTCAAGAATGATTTCTCGAAAATACCTTGGAACAGGGCAAGAAATGGCTGTCAAACTAATTTGCCATCTTGGTAGATGAAATGTTCAGACTGGAGTCTGGATGAACTTTGAATCGACCCGTGAAGAAGAGTAATTTTTTAATGTTGAACTCTGTATGCTTCGGATACTTGGGATATCTTGAGGTCAAGAAGGAGTATCTTCTGTGTGAACTCCTGTAATTGACCGCTTTAAGAACTGTTCGGATATGCAGAAAGTCAGAGATTCGTAGTGTAGATGAGCTAAAAATCCTGAGTTCGTAGCCTATTGAGCGTAGAAAGCCACCGAGCGTGAAATCGTAGATTTGTAGCTTCTGAGCGTGAAGTCGTAGGTTTGTAGCCTCTCGAGTATAAAAGCTACCGAGCACAAAGGCATCCGGGCGTAAAACCATAGACTGATAGCTTGCGAGCGTAAAACCGTAGATCTGTAGCTGTCGAGCATAGAAAGCTTCTTAGCGTAGAACTGTAGATTTGTAGCCTGTGAAAAAGAAATCTTCCGAGCGTAAGATTGTGGATCTGTTGCCTCCGAGCGTAAACTAAACGCCACCGAGCGTGAGATTATCGATTTGGTATCTGCTGAGCGTAAAGTCGTAGGTTTGTAGCCTCTCGAGCATAAAAGCTACCGAGCACAAAGGCATCTGGGCGTAAAACCATAGACTTATAGCTTGCGAGCGTAAAACTGTAGATCTGTTGCTGTCGAGCGTAGAAAGCTCCTTAGCGTAGGAACCGTTAACCTGCTTTTGCACGAAAAACTCTTCGAATTTGCTGACTGTCCGCCTTTCGAGAGTAGTGGGCTGACGTAGTACCCAATCATAACCAAATATTAATTGTGAGATTTGGTTGGGGTTTCGAGGAGTCCGTCCGAGGATTCGAGGAGTCGACCCGAACTCTATATATATCCCAAACTTTTGAGAGAAAAACTTTTCATCCGTCTTCTGCGAAAGAGAGCCTTCGACTGTTTGAGTTTTTCCCCTCGTTCTTTCTCCGAGCACTCCGAGTTTTCAGAAATGGTGCCGAAATAAATCCCCTCCACTAAGGGAAAGAGTATAGGTTCTTCTTCTCGTTCTTCTGCCCCAGCGAGAGAGTCTTCTGTTGGGCAAGGTGAACTTTCTTCTGAGCGAAGTATCCCGCCGACGAGCAGCGCACCCGACCTTAGAGGTAGAGCCTTTGGGATGACAAAGAACGACGAAAAATCCTTCGCACACGTTGAACGTGACCGCGCTAGGTCGTCTTCTGTGCTGATAGCCTCTTTGAGGAAGATGACGCACGGAGACGTTTTTATCTTTTACGTCCACATTTCTAATGTGCCAGCGTAAAAACTCCATATTTTTGCAGTTTTGAGCGTAAAAGCTCTGACTGCTGAAAACTTGGGGTATACTATAAAATTTTAGCTTTACGCTTGTGGATGGGACCTCCGGCGTAATAACTAGAATTTTGGTAGTCTGGCGTAAAGCACGGACTGTATACCGCCAATTACGCTTCTGGATGTGACTTCCGGCGTAAAAAATGACCAAATTTGTACTGTCTTGGCGTAAAGCACAGACTGTCGTTTCTTGGTTTTTATGTTGCAAGATTTGTAATAACGTGTTTTCCTTGCACTTTTGCAGTTAACTTGCATGAGTCTCCACTGGCCGAGGTGATGGGTTCTGCTGCCGGGATGCTGCACTCAAACTATCTGGAGGATCTGTCCCACGTG
The DNA here is from genome assembly GCA_036927795.1 of Iris macrosiphon. NCBI lineage: Eukaryota > Viridiplantae > Streptophyta > Magnoliopsida > Asparagales > Iridaceae > Iris > Iris macrosiphon. Next base: position 89,076,244 of record JAYESA010000006.1, on the reverse strand, counting down.
AAATTTCCTATCTCCGGACCCCAGTATCCTGAAGGAAGGGAGATCTTGATATCGGCTCAGGGCGAACGGACGTTGCTGAACATGATTAACGGAGAGCCCCTGACGTACATAGACGGGGACCAGTACATCAAGCCGGCTTTTCTCTTTGGGGACATGATTGACAAACAGTCCCAGACGAAGCCCAAGAGAGAACCCTGGGTTTTCCCCGCCGAGTGTGTGGTCTTGTATCTGTCCACGATGGCGAGAGATTATACCATCTCGGCTTTCTTCCATGCTACACATCCCAGGAGGATGTCGTGGACGCTGACTCCCGATCTTCACGGCAAGCCGGGGAAGATCTTTCATTTGAAAGGAGCTGACCAGGGGTTGTTTGTCAGCCGTCCTTCCGGCGTTGTGACGGTGTTCAGAGGACTGTGCCCGGGCAGCGTCCCGAGTGAAGACAGTTCAGTGATCCAGCCGGTCCAATTACCGACTTTCTGCAATGACTTCATGGGGCGAGGGGGGTATACACCAAGGAGAATCCTCGGTGCAATGGGTGGATCACCCCAACAAACCTCCGATGGGCTTGCCTAGTTGACTGGGCCTTGAAGCATTTTCGGAGAAAGGTGGAGGTCATTGGACTGTATGCTGCTGTGAGTGCGACGAGTGTTGGGTTGCCTCCCAACCCTAACCTGTTTCTGGCACTGATGGAGCGATACATTTCGCTTACCGGGACCTTCGCCACTCCACTGGGGGAGTTGGGGTTGGCCCTCCATGAGATGGCAGTGATCTCGAGATTGCCGATGGGGGATACCCCATATGAAGAGTATGTTCCCACCAACCGGGAGTTGGAGGACTCAGACCCTCGGGCGGTGGAAGTATATCAGGAGCTGATGTGCCACTACTTCCCGTGCACTGCTTTTTATGATGAGCCTTCTGATTTGGTTCACACCACTAAGTGGACGTCCTACCTCTTGTTCCACCGGGCCAGGGCTGCCAAGTCAGAGAAAGTCTCGGGGGGCAAGAATGAGCCTGTGAACTGTTTGGGCATGCTCAGTGCCCATGTCGTCGAGGATCTTATGGAGGATGCTAAGGTTCCAGATCAGTTTCTCAATGACGGGGTAGGAAAGTATCCTGAAGGCACTAAGGCCTACAGTTACTTGAGGCGCTGCCGCAGGCCTCTGTCTAAGGAAGTCCGGCTGGCTGGTTTTCTCTCCATATGGCTGCGTCGAGTAGTGGTGCCCGGTATCGCGTCCGCGGACCGCATTCACCGGAATATCCTGTAGCCTGTCGTACGTCTGGTGTTCGGGACAAGACTGGGCTTGCTTCCTGCCATGGTGTGCCATATACAGGCTGGCCTGAGAGCCATGACTGATGGACTGCACGTCGATGAAGCTCGGCGTGATAGCTTTCCCCGGGTAGAGTTACCATACCTGTACTTGATGGGATGGTTAATTCTCCACTACCCCCGGGTGATGTCTCCCGGCCCTGGTAGTAGCTCGGGGGGTAGTTTCTTGCTGAATTACAAGGACTCTCCCTGGAACGTGAATACAGTTTTAGACTGTCGGCTGGTCCTGAGCCTCGGTCACGGCTGGAAGCTCCTCTGCACTGTCCCCTCTGTTCATCGCAATCAGTCAGGGATTAGGCTTGAGGATTTAGGTGGAGAGAAGACCAATCTTTCTTCGGAAGCTTTTAATTGGTTGGTCTGTATCAGACCCTCCCATTTGCTATACAGAAGCGAAGATCATTGCTTCTTCGAGCCCTACTTGCCCAGTCGGTTCGCCAGGCAGTTTGGGTACGATCAGCTGCACGTGGGCAATGCCATCACCAGCTTCAGGTCCAGGGGCGGACTCATTGATAGAGCCAGAGGATGGCGGTATTTTATCATGGGTTGCACGGGAGCAATCTTTATCGTGCCGGTCGTCACACTCTCCACGGAGCTGCGTATCCTCCATTCGTATGCCCAGTTCTACATGGCGATCAACACCTTCCATCGCGATTTTGACTTGCGTAGAAGCTTTAGGGTGCCTTCTCCCAAGCCTGGGGGAAGAGTCGAAGTCCCTTCGGTTTCTTCTGACGAGGGTGAGGAGTCCGTCACTCCGGATGAGCCTCTGGTGTCGGTGCCGAGGTGTGAAGTGCCTCCGCCTGCGGGGGCTTTGGTAGTCTCTGGGAAGCGAAGGGCTCCTGCTTCGAAACAGACTTCCCCTCGCAAGAGAAAGAAGAAGACGGTTAATCGTTCTCTCCGGATTCCTGGTATTGAGGCTCCTAGAGAAAAACCTACTGTCTCTCCTGCCGGGGATGTTTCTTTGATTGGAGGTTCCTCGCCTTTCAGAGAGGGTCCCTCAGTTTCGGCTGGCGGTGCCGGAGAACTCCTGCTTGAGGCTGCCGTTGCTACCACTGCCTCCGGTAGTGGAACGAAGTCGCCTCCGGGGCTGAGTATAAGGTTCCATATACCTTTATCCGAATCAGCGTCGGAAGAGACCCCTTTCGTGCCTGCGAGAGTACCTGGCGAGATTCCAGCCGATGAGCCTCGGTTGGAATTTGAGGAGGACTTGAAAGACCACCTGCCAGTGTCAGCTATCAGACCCCTTTCTCCAGGTATGATAACCTGCTTAGTATTATTAAGAAGTGATTTAGCTGTACTGGTTGCAGATATGACATATGTGCCGTCGGCCGTGGATAAATGTTGTCTTTACGCCATTCTATTTAGAGGCATTAACATCATGTCGATATTAACTTTATTGTCTTCTTTTCAGGGGCAGATGTCTGCGGGAAAAAGAGCGCTGAAGCTCTTTTTGGCTGTGCTTCGACTTCCGGTGGCGACACGGAGGTGCCTGAGTTTGAAGAGGAAGCATCTTCGGGTGCTGGCTCGCCCCGAGTAGTTTCGTCATCTGAAGAGGAGGATGAGCCTGTCATTGTGACATCGCCTCCTGCGAGTATGCCGATGACTTCGACCGTCGTTGTCGCATCTTTCTTGGTCGCACCACCTGTTGAGGCGACAGCCGTGGCCACATCGTCTGCAACCACTCCTGGAGGGGGACTAGCCAATATCGCGGCCACTCCTGGCGTTCAATCAGATCTGGTTGCGCTGAACGAGCAGTATACCAACCTCTTTTACACCTGTTTGAAAATGCTGATATCAATGGTGTTGGCGAAGAATCTAGACTTCGAGCGTCTGAAGAAGGCTTCTCAGTTTTCGATCGGGGCGGTCAGGGAGTTCGGCGATTCTGGGGTAGCTGACGCCCTGGAGGCGATGGTTAATAGTTTGGAGCAACCTATTAACGAATACTTGCAGCTGGCTCGGGGCAACCTTGAAGCTGAGGTCCAGGCCAGATAAGACCTCATGACTGCGCGGCTTACTAAACAGCTGGAAAGCCTAGATAACTCCATCAAAACACATAAGCTGGAGATAGATGAAAGAAAAGCTATCGTAGAGGAGGCTCTTGCTCTTCAGACGAAGTGCCAATCCGAGCATGAAGGGAACGTAGCGAGGGCCCACAAGTTGAAAGAAAAACTCGCTCTGGTAGAGGAGTGGGCTTCTCAGTCGTTGGCAGGTCTAGATGTAGCGACTGGTCGACTGAGCACAGCACGACGGGATCTGGAGCGTGCAGAAGCTGCCCGTGCTGGCTCTCTTCGGGCAAGGGCCGAGCTGTCCTTTATGAGCAACCATGAGGCACGGCTGGAGCGGGCCCGCGCTGATGCCTTGGTTTCCAGGAATGAGAGGATAGCTGCACTGGTACATCTGATTCACGATCTGACCGCTCCCCCACAATGATATACCCTTTCTACTTTTTGCTTCCCAAATATAATTCTGCTCTTTTTGGGAATAAATAAAGCGAATATTTTCTGACTCTGTGGACCCATCATTTCGGAATGTAAATGATAGGTTTGGGCGAGAGTGATATCAGAGGTAGTATGGACGTGATAGTCTCTCGATAAACTTTTAGCAGGATATATCTATTCAGAGGTCATACGGACATGATAGAATATGCTTTGGTAGGATATATCTATTCATAGGTCATACGGACATGATAGAATATGCTCCAACTAGTTTCGTTTTGGAAGTAGTTTTGTCAGAATTGAGATTCTCGCTATATTCCACTTGAGCAGAGGAGGTTAAGCATAGTACCTTTTCTGGAATTTACCGTTGATAGGAGCCATTAATAGGTCTCCATTAGGCTGGGCTAACCTGTAAGCATCGTTTGAGAACGTTGTCTCGATCACATAAGGGCCTTCCCACTTGGGCTGGAATTTGCCTTTACTCCTGTGAGTAAGGATCATCGGCCTTCTAACGGCTAAAACTAGCTTGCCGACTTTGAACACTCTTTCCTTTACTTTATGATTGAAAGCTCTGGAAATGCGTGCTTGGTAGAGCGCGATGTGCTGTTGAGCTTGGAGGCGTTTCTCGTCTAATCCTTCTAGCTCTTGAAGCCTTAACAGGTCATTCTTTTCTTGAGTCAGCTCATTAGTCACGGCTATCCTGAGTGACGGGATATGGATTTCAATGGGAAGAACTGCTTTGCTCCCATAGACCAGTAAAAATGGGGTACAACCTGTCGATGTTCGTACCGTTGTGCGGTATGCCTAGAGACATTCGCCAAGCTTCCCATTCTAATCTCTTTTGTTTGAAGAGACGAACTTCTTCAAGAGTTTGATAATGGTTTTGTTGAAAGCTTCCGCCAAACCATTAGCAGCTGGATAATATGCCGTAGAGGCAATATTATGTATCCGATTTTTATCGCAAAATCGGTAAAATGCTTGGCTGATAAACTGAGTCCCATTGTCGTGAATTATCCTCTGGGGTACCCCGAAGTGATAAATAATATGATGCTTGAAGAAGCTGATTACATTAGACGCCTTTACCTCAGCAAGAGGGATCGCCTCTGCCCATTTGGAGAAGTAATCCGTGATAGCCAGTATGAACCGGTGACCTCTGGAAGAAGACGGGTGAATAGGACCAATGATATCCATATCCCATGCTTCGAAAGGCCAGGATGCAACCGTAGGGTGTAGATATTCAGACGATTGATGTATGAAGTCTGCATGAACCTGACAGGCTCTGCATTGTCTTGCATAGTTGATCGTGTCTGCGATCATAGTGGGCCAGTAATAGCCCATTCTCCTGATACAATCCTGTAGCTTAGGACCGGGTTGATGCGCTCCGCACACGCCGTTGTGAGCTTCCCGGATAATCTGCTGTGCTTCGTCGTTAGAGAGACATCTCAATAGCAGTCCGTCTTAGGTCCGGCGATATAGGCATTGTGAAGATGTATCGAAGTAGAAGCGTAATGATCGTCTTTTGACGGATACTGCTTCTTTGGGGTCCTCCGACAAGATTCCGTATGCCACAAAATCTATGAAGGGACTTCTCCAGTCTCTTCTAGGGGGATCTGTGTTCACAGCGTAGCTACGTTCTATGTGAAAGTTGTTCTTCACACAGAATAAATCTCTGTTAAGAAGGATTACCGAATCTTGCCTTCTTATAGGAGTGGCTAAATCCGCAGCTAGACTGGCTAGGGCATCAGCTTCCAGATTCTGAGATCGAGGTACATGCTCTAGAAAGAACCCTTTGAATGTCATGGCTATCTCGACCGTTGCTTGGTGATAGGGGATGAGGTATGGATTCCGGACTTCATATATTCCCCTGACTTGATTGACGATGAGCAGAGAATCACCGAAAGCTTCCAGGGACTCGATCCCCAGCTCTTTAGCGACTTGGAGCCCGATTAGCAGAGCGTTGTACTCTGCCACATTGTTGGAGCATGGCTCGCTAAGAGAATATACTTGGTAGATGACGAGTTTATCAGGAGTGACCAGGACTATTCCTACTCCTGAAACCACGTTTCCCCCTAGGACCAGTTCTGGATGCTCCATCGAAGAATAGTTGCCATGTGTCACTTTCTATTGCGGAATTACATTTTATAACTTTATCAGGGATGTCCTCGTATAGTTTGGAGGTCTCCGGGATTGGATGAGCAGATAGGAAGTCGGCCAGCGCTTGGCCTTTGATGGACTTCTGCGGGACGTATGCCATGTCATATGGTGTTAACAGCATCGCCCAAGTCGCGAGTCAGGAATTAAGAGCACTTGGCTTGCTCATCAGTACTCGAAGAGGGTTGATCCTGGAGATGATATGAATAGTCTGACCGGTGACATAGTGCCGCGTCTTGTGGATAGCGAACATCAGAGCCAAGCATTCCTTCTCCACTGGGTTGTACCGGTGTTCGGCTCCGACCATCATCCTGCTGAGGTAGTAGATAGCCTGTTCATGCCCCATATCGTTCTTCTGTGCGAGAATAGCTCCTAGCGAATGATCTATCGCTCGAACGTACAGCAAGAATGGTCTTCCCATGACGGGAGGCACCAGAACTGGCGGACTGGTGAGGTAGCGTTTGATATCTCCGAATGCTTGCTGACATGTTTTATCCCATATGAAGGATACACCTTTCTTCATGAGATGAGAAAAGGGCTGACATCTCCCCGAGAGGTTGGATATGAACCTCCGGATATAAGTCAGACGGCCTTAAAATCCCTGGAGTTCCCTCAGATTGTGGGGCGGTCGCATTTCTACGATGGCCTGGACTTTGTCAGGGTCCACTTGGATGCCTTTGGCGGTGATGACAAATCCCAAGAATTTGCCACTAGATACACCCAGAAAGGACTTCGTAGGGTTAATCTTGAGTTGATATTGGCGCATTAACTCGAATACCGTCCTCAAGTCTTGAATGTGATCATCTTTGAGGCGGCTCTTGACGGCTATGTCGTCCACGTAATATTCTACTATTTTGCGTAAATGCTCATGGAATATGTTACTCATAGCCCGTTGGTATGTAGCCCCGGCATTTTTCAATCCGAAGGGCATGACCGTATATCAATATACCCCCAACGGGGTCCGGAAGGCAGTGTGCTTCTCGTCTTCAGGATGCATCTTGATCTGATTGTATCCTGAGAATCCGTCCATGAAAGACATGCGTTCAAAACCGCAGGTGTTGTCGATCATGATGTCCGTGATGGGAAGAGGGAACTCATCCTTGGGGCAGGCTGCATTCAGATATCGGTAATCGATGCAGATACATATTTTCCTATTTTTCTTCATGACTGGGGCAACGTTGGCGACCCAGTCGGGATATTGTTCTTCCGGGATGAAACTGCAGGCTATCAACTTCTTGACTTCAGCTTCGATGGCGTCCATCATATCCGGGCAGAACCGGCATTGGTGCTGCTTCACAGGCTTTGAATCGGGCAATATATTGAGTTTGTGAGTAGCCACCTTTGGGTCAAGGAGGTACACGTCTGCTTAGAGGTAATATGGACATGGCGAACTTTGATCGTGACTCCTTTTGGAGATGGAGGTACACGCCTGCTCAGAGGTAATATGGACATGGCAGTTTTTTGTGGACTTAACACTACTGGCGTACTTATGACTAAGTACGGGTGTTAAGTGTAGATGGCAACCTATATCAGAAGATAGTCGATAGCCGAAAGTTTATTCAGAGGTTATATGAACATGACAAACTTTGATCGTGACCCCTTTTGGAGATGGAGGCACACGTCTGCTCAGAGGTAATATGGACATGGCAGTTTTTTTGTGGACTTAACACTACTGGCGTACTTATGATTAAGTACGGGTGTTAAGTGAAGATGGCAACCTATATCAGAAGATAGTCGATAGCCGAAAGTTTATTCAGAGGTAATATGAAATATGACAAACTTTGATCGTGACCCCTTTGGAGATGGAGGCACACGTCTGCTCAGAGGTAATATGGACATGGCAGTTTTTTGTGGACTTAACACTACTGGCGTACTTATGATTAAGTACGGGTGTTAAGTGTAGATGGCAACCTATATCAGAAGATAGTCGATAGTCGAAAGTTTATTCAGAGGTAATATGAACATGACAAACTTTGATCGTGACCCTTTTGGAGATGGAGGCACACGTCTGCTCAGAGGTAATATGGACATGGCAATTTTTTGTGGACTTAACACTACTGGCGTACTTATGATTAAGTACGGGTGTTAAGTTTAGATGGCAACCTATATCAGAAGATAGTCGATAGCCGAAAGTTTATTCAGAGGTAATATGAACATGACAAACTTTGATCGTGACCCCTTTGGAGATGGAGGCACACGTCTGCTCAGAGGTAATATGGACATGGCCGTTTTTTATGGACTTAACACTACTGGCGTACTTATGATTAAGTACGGGTGTTAAGTGTAGATGGCAACCTATATCAGAAGATAGTCGATAGCCGAAAGTTTATTCAGAGGTAATATGAACATGACAAACTTTGATCGTGACCCCTTTGGAGATGGAGGTACACGTCTGCTCAGTGGTAATATGGACATGGTAGTTTTTTGTGGACTTAACACTACTGGCGTACTTATGACTAAGTACGGGTGTTAAGTGTAGATGGCAACCTATATCAGAAGATAGTCGATAGCCGAAAGTTTATTCAGAGGTAATATGAACATGACAAACTTTTGATTGGAAAATTTACTAGAGAGTGATTTTTTCTGAAGGATCTACTGGGAAAACCTTTTAGGGACTTATCGTTTGGTATCTTTCTGTAGTAGTCGTTCCCTTGTTTATAAATGCAAAGTGATGAGCTTGGCGTCGATCAATTCCTGAATTCTCCTTTTTAGTACATAGCAGGCCCTTGTGGGGTGATGGGTGTACCGATGGAAGAGCCAATAATCTGGGTCATCGACTCCGCCGGCCCTCTCAGGGTATCTGATATCGGGTAGCTGAAGCTTGTGTTCCTCCCTCAATATATTGAAGATTTCAATTATGTTATCTTCTTTGAAGGAGAAAGTCCCTTTTGGTCGTAGGGCTCCTGATGCCTGAGTTTTATGGTCTCCCGGGAAGATTGCCGTTGTTGCATCATCTCCGAATCTTGAGGACATTCTGCCCCTGGCCTTGGATGGCGCCTTGTTTTGTCGAGGTGGGTTACCCCCAGACATGCCGTGGCCGTCGGCCATAGAAACTGATTCAGCAGGAGCTGCCTCCGGTTGTACAGGATTAGATTTTGGAGTTTTGGGTTTTATAAGAGATACAGTATATCCCAACCCGAAACGAGCTTGTTGATGGTGAGAATTACCACGCAACGGTGTTCGTCTACCTTTTCCATTGTTGAGGCCTTGTTTTAGCTTCAAATCATAACCCATGCTTTGCATAATATTTAATGCTTGCGGGCTATATCTGTGGGTTTGTATCCTGCCAGTCTCAGACTCGCGAGATTCTTCCTGTATGATCGGGGTATCCCATCTGCGACCAAAGATTATTGGATGCTGATCATCGCGAGTTGGTGGAATAATAAAGATTGAGTCTTCATGTGGTCCACCTGTTATGACGACATTAGACGTCGATGTATCTTCCCATAAGATCTCCCCGCATTTGACCGTCAGGGGAACTGAAGTCCATTTATGACTCTTGTTTCTACGTTTATGGATTAGATAATCCCGTAGGTCAGGAGAATTTACAGAAGAAGACGAAGAAGACTGCTCGTTCCTTCGGTTCGCCGTGGTAGGTATGCGGACGATGGGGACCATAGTCTTCCCTGTGCCACTTGTGTACAACAGGTTGGCCATCTGGGTGACGGATAATCCCCGAGGAGCGTGTCTTTCCGTCAATCGAGCCTTCTGTACGCTTAGGGACTTCGCTTGGCGTAATTTGGAGATTTGCTCAGACTGGTGTAAAGTTGAAGAGGTCCTCAGTCGGCCATCGGCTTCTCGCGTAATCCGGAGGGTAGGCAGATTGTTCCCTCGCTGGCGTAAAGGCCGAGAAGTTGAGTACTCCGTCGCTTGCTTTCCCTTGCGTAGATTGCAGGGGTCATCTGCTTTTCCACGGAAGGCAGATGAATGTTTATGCGCTGAACGCGTTTTGTACTTCTGATTTGGCGCTGAGGCATCATCAGAAGTTTTGTCTGTACCGCGCGTAGCGGGAGACTGGTTTCTATACGTAGAGTGCAGTGGATACTTCTGGGTTAGCGCTGAGGCTTTGCCCGAAGTTTTGTGTGTACCGCGCATAGCGGGAGACTGGTTTCTACGCGTAGAGTGCAGTAGATACTTCTGGGTTAGCGCTGAGGCTTTGCCCAAAGTTTTGTCTGTACTGCATGCAGCGGGAGACTGAATTTTACGTACAGGGCACGGAGGGAGCAACGCTACAACCTCATTGGTCGGAGAGATCAGAGAGATCGGAGAGTCCACAGGGATGGTAGAGGATGTCTTGGGCACCGAGACCTTGCGCAGCTTTCTGTTGTCTTGGACGGAGAGAGGGTGAGAGCTACCTCTGGTTCGGAGCATGTCTTCGTAGGCAGACTGGTCGAATTGGACAACCAGTGTCTTCTTTACGGTTCCTACAAATACCGCATCGTGTTGAGCAATTACTTCCTCATCAGAAGAGAAAGATGTCTCTAGCAGAGTCGCCATCTTGTTTGTGGTGGAAAATGAAAGAATGAAAATGTATTCAATACGGGGTTTATACGAAACCTGTGTTCTTTGGTTTACAAACAAACTTGTACAATTTGATCCTATACGAGGATGTGGGAGTATAATTTATTTAATCTGGGTAAATATTGCTATAGGTGTCTGATCTGCAGTCGATCACTTTAGCCCTTGGTCCACACGATGATGAAGAAGTATCGTAGAAGACAGAAAGCAGCTTCGAAGGTTGCAGAAGAGGGTGGATGCACGATGCCAAAGTCGTTGATCCTTACTCTTTGCCTGAGCTCCGGATTCCTCTCTCTCTCTCTCTCTCTCTCTCTCTCTTTTTTGACCTCTGGTTCGATCTTTCTTGGAAGTTCGACCTTGTTCGATCCTTCTTTCAAAGTTTTGACCCGTAGTTCGATCTCTTTGGAGGTTTTTTGACCAATTCCTCTGACCTTTTCCTCTGTTGATAGAGGTCTCTATTTATAGAGTTTTGGTGACAGTGACCTCTCCGTCGGTGTAGAAATCGAGGAGTGGAAAGTACAGCACCCTTTTACACAACGGTTAAAATAACCAATGCCTGCGCATAGATGATCCTTTGAATGAGCGTGTGACGCGGGTCCAACTAAGGGACAAAACACGTATAATCGCTACGAAGATCACGGCGTAGAAGCCACATAGGTAGGTATCCCTTGTGTATAAGAGGTGGGCATAGAAGCCAATATCTGTCACCATGGCGTAGAAGCCGAGCAGGCATAGAAGCCGAATAGGCGTAGAAGCCGAGCGGTCATAGAGGCCGAGTGGGCGTAGAAGCCGAGCGGTCATAGAGGCCGAGTGGGCATAGAAGCCGAGTTAGCACAGGAGCTGAATGGGCGTAGAAGCCGCTGCGTACCGTGCCAGAGTGCTGATGTGGACGTCTTAGCCGGAATTACGGCTTTTGAAGATATAATCAAATCTCTTGCATTAAATGCAGAGATTTGCCACCATCCTGTGCATTAAATACAGAGGCGTGTTTTTGAAGGTCTGCAGCCCTTCTGTGCATCAGTCGCAGAGACGTGCCTCGAGAAACTGTCACCGCTCTGTGCATTAGACGTAGAGACGTGCCTCGAGCAACTGTCATCGCTCTGTGCATTGGACGTAGAGACGTGCCTCGAACCCCGTACGGAGTGCAGCTTTTGATGTGGCAGGCGGTTTGTCTACTGCAGAGCGTAAATAGCTCATGTCTGCCTGTGTAAAATAAGACAGCGTATCCTTTCGTGCACGTAAAAGCAGTTTACGCAAAGGAGATGGCGATAAATGACAGCCAGGGTCGCAGTGCTGTGCCATCATTATAGCTGTCGTCTGGGTAGTCGAGCAGTATCCCTTTGTCAGAAGTCCAGACGTCAGGTTCATTGCAGGATCTGACAGGTTCATTGCAGGATCTGATAGGTTCACTTCAGAGAATACGAAGCATCTCTCGTACACTTCAATGCTGCGTTGAAAGAGGATGGATTTTACGTCCAGGAGTCGATGAAGCACCCTGTTTACGCTGAAGCGGCTTGGTCGTACTGCCTTACGCGGATGGTCCTTTGAGCTTATATTTCATGCTGTGTTTAGCGGAAAAAACTCTGTTGCACACTTGATGGCTCTGAAGGCCTCTGTTTACGCTGCTCTGCATCAATATGCTGCGTATAGCCATCTGGCGTATTTTTTATGCTTCTACAGGCATCTCTCAAATAAGGGGGTTTGGCTTCTAGATACTAAGTCACGAGTAATCGGTCCAACACCGAATTGCACCCAAGTTATTCTTAGATGTACAATATCATTCAATTAAAAATAAAATAAAATAAATGCAGTTGTAGTATTTAAAATTTGTAAACAAGAGTGGCAAAGTATACTTGCTTGGATCAGAAAGCTGGTCCAGTAGCTGAGTCCAAATAGTCCAAAAGTCATAGAGAATAAATAATTTAAGATATAATTAATTAGTCTCTCCTAGCTATTTATTATACACTACTCTTAAATTGTGAAGACATAAAAATAAAATGCACACTAAGTGGTTGCCAGAACTAGACTCTTATCCATAATTGAACACTTCTAATATAAGCTCACACCATATTTACCACATTTTATTACTAGGGAACACTTACCCCCACAAAGGTGGTTGTTCCCTAATGGATCAATTAAAGATAACACCAGAGCACTTTTCCCTCACGATAAGTACTCCTCCCCCGATCATGCAAACCACAAATATTTCCATGCCATCCTTGCTTGCTGACACTCAACTATTTATTATTTCATAGGACCATAATCTCCTATGCACACCAACAAATAATCTCCTATGCACACCAACACTTATAACAAGTAATAACATTTGCACTGATAGCTTAGTCTATGAGAAATTGAACCACCCTTATATTTACTTTGCCCCATAGTCTTCTATTTCACACATACATTCTATCATCTAACGTTCTTGTACCATTTTCACCATAATAACTATATATCTAATGAAGATGCTAAAGAACCCACACTCAAACGTTTACTATTTTCTTATTTTCCTAATCCCACAAACAACAGAGGATCACCACTAACATTCACTATAGGTACATATATCATTCCCTTCCATCAAATTTAGCTGTGGTCATAGGACAACTATTACTACACAATATGGTATCACAACCTCTTAAATGACTTTAAATAATCATAAATGAATGCATCACAAAAGGGGAAAGGAACCTAACCATAGACATTGTGATATGCACCCTTAAACACCATAACATTTTACCAAATAATAGATGTGTACATAAGGAATGGTTTTGTGGAAAGAAAACCTTCGTGATCAAGAGGGACTTGCAGGTCGAACTCAGAATGGGGAACTTGATGCCGACCGTTGATCTCTCAGCTCGCGTGCACATCGACTGGAGGTTGGCCGAAATCGAACGTCCAGGACGAGAGCCTCGTCACCAAAGAGTGCTGCAGCCACGAGCCCTGCTTCAGATCAACAACCAATGAAGGCTCTTAAGTGCAGTCGTCGAGGGCTAAAGAGGTGGCAGCAGCTAATGAAGGAAGAAAGAAAAGATTGATGGAGAGAAGGACGACTAGGTTTGTTATTCTAGGGTTTAGGGCATGAGTTGGTTTTATAGGAGGGAGGCAAGTGCTATAGGTTGTCACGCCCCGATCTCCCGCAGGCAAATCGGCCGTTCCCGCTAGGCGGGAATCACCCTCGCCAGCGCTCCCGCGGAACGATCGCTTGAACCATCCGGGCGTGATGCCGTACGAGCGTGATCCACGTCCGTGCAAGGCCATGGTTCATTGGCTGGCGGTAAGAGTTCTAAGCCACAGAGTCGCACAGATTGTCTGAGTGCAGCGGATTCATGAACGCATAGCGATTTGATAACAAGTTCACTGAGTCGACAATATAGCGGAAGCATTGAAACACAAGTTGAAGTAAAGCAAGCTCTTAATTGATATAAATATGTGTTACAGGCGGCATATAGCCGAGATTACAAGTCGCTCAAGCCTCTCTCTCAGAAACAGTAAAAGCATGCCTAGTGGCTACAATTATGGAATGATTGTACAGGAGATGTTCAGGCGACGCTCCAACATTATGTCATGTATATGTGCTTCAGTTCCGGACGCACCGTTGCTTCGGAGTGATCTTCATGCCTAAGCACGTACGTTGGAGGCATCCGCACCGAACAAGGTTCTCCCGCACCCTGCATACAAACTGGTGGATTATCAGTACATTGAATGAACTGGTGGGGAAGCTACTCGCCCGCTTGACAAATCCAACCACGTAATACAGGTTCCGTGCACCAACTATTAAGTTGTCTTTCTAGTTGCCTTAGGATCAGTTTCATGCAAGTATTAAATAGCCTAACGTGTCGGACAGTGCGCCGTGCAACATGAGAGGAAACATGGCGAGACTTACCAACTTACCATCTCCTTTCCTGTCCAAGGCAAACATTGAGGCAAATATTATTAATTCAAGCACGGACAAGTATTAAACATTCAGGGGCATAGCATATGCAAATACGAGGGTCGTTGAACGGGACAATATTCAGTGTGCTCAGTTGTTCTTTGATGCGATGCAATAACTCGCACGCGGATAGCCGCTAAGCGAGGATGACTTATCTATATGAACATGAGTCGCTGGCATAGCCATAAAGGACTAATCCCAGACAAGAGTGGAACGCAACGAGAGAACACGATGCGCTACGAACCATCTTGCCCGTACACGATGGATTACATATGTAGTCCAAGCCCAAGATGGAATGTAACCAAAGTACACGATATGCTACAAACCATCTTGCCCGCACACGATGGACTACACATGATGTGGTCCCGGGAAAGTGGAATGCAACAAAAGTACATGAGGCGCTACAATCCACTCGCCCAAACACGAGGGACCACACATGAAGTTCCATCCGGATCGGATCGGCCCCAGTGCCCCGGTAACTGTCCGTGGAACTATACCTCATTTTCGAGTTGTCCACGACATGCACTTTCTTTTGGGTCTTTCAATTATCATGAGTTACACGAGAATACGCGTGCACTAGAACACGAGAACCCGAGTGCACGGGAATACGAGTACACGAGTACGCGAGATACTTGGATCTTATTTCGGTATAGTAACTTGCCTTGATGCATTCCCCTGGCTCAGAGCAGATTGGTGACCTAACGGTCCCGGATACTTGCAGGTTCAATCATGAATGGAATGACTACTTAGTAGTCTCCCGGGGTTTGGATAAAAACAAGGCAACATTCAAGCAGACAAGCATGCGTTTCTAAGGAACATAAGTAAACACATTTGCTCGGACCCGAAGGTAAGCCGAGAGATGAAACCGTTAAGGGACTTAGCATGCGAGGGTCTGAATATAATCAATATTTCATTTTCTATGTTCTAGAAAGCAATACAAGTTGGTATTATTCCCTTAGCTAGGTGCGTTAGATTTATTAGCATGCAGGGGATGATTCACCTAGCGACTAGCATGAACATTCCAGATTTTTATGTGTGCTGGCTAAGCAAAGACAAGTTCACCGTAGCCACCCACCTTAGCGATGATTCTCCTCGGTAGAGCGATATGTCAAGCGAGCCTCTGAAAGCCTAAGCTGGATTCCTGTAGGGGCAAGTCTGAATATCCTTTGCTTTTCGTTTGAGGCAAAGAGGGTCGGGACAGCTGCACTATTGCTGTTTGATACGGCAGTCCGCTTGAGCGGAACGGGGTGTTACATCCTACCCAACTCAGAAAAAGTCTCGTCCTCGAGATTTACTGAGGACAAGCAGTAATCTAAGGTTGAGGCAATCCTAGACAAGTCATTGTACTTGTTCATTTGGATATTCACTTGCACAAGCATCGAAATCAGCATATCGCTTAGACTGGATCGTGCGCACTTTCGAAGTGCACTTCTAGCGTGAGCACGTCAACCAGCTCAGTGATAGCGAAGTCTTAGCACTCGAGTTTCACCTTTCCTTAAGTCTTGGATGGTGCACTAATTCAAGGCATCCCTCGAATAGATACATTCAACCAAACTTAGAGTCAGTAAAATTGGACAAGCTACTGCGATACACTCAAGGGTTAGCACAGGTTGGCACAAAGGCCACTCGCAGTACAGCAACATACAAGCAAGCATATTAATCAAAACACATTTTAAAAGTATTTAGACTTATTGTTGGAACATCCCATCGAGGCATTGAGAGAGAGCGTGCACATTATCTACGAACGAGCTTTCAAAACAGAGATATCGAATCGAAGTCCAAAGGCGTAGAAGCCAGGCTCTGATACCATTATGTCACGCCCCGATCTCCCACAGGCAAATTGGTCGTTCCCGCTAGGCGGGAATCGCCCTCGCCAGCGCTCCCGCGGAACGATCGCTTGAACCATCCGGGCGTGATGCCGCACGAGCGTTATCCACGCCCGTGTAAGGCCATGGTTTATTGGCTGGCGGTAAGAGTTCTAAGCCACAGAGTCGCACAGATTGTCTGAGTGCAGCGGATTCATGAACGCATAGCGATTTGATAACAAGTTCACTGAGTCGACAATATAGCGGAAGCATTGAAACACAAGTTGAAATAAAGCAAGCTCTTTATTGATATAAACATGTGTTACAGGCGGCGTATAGCCGAGATTACAAGTCGCTCAAGCCTCTCTCTCAGAAACAGTAAAAGCGTGCCTAGTGGCTACAATTGTGGAATGATTGTACAGGCGATGTTCAGGCGACGCTCCAACATTATGTCTTGTATATGTGCTTCAGTTTCGGACGCACCGTTGCTTCGAAGTGATCTTCACGCCTAAGCACGTACGTTGGAGGCATCCGTACCGAACGAGGTTCTCCCGCACCCTGCATACAAACTGGTGGATTATCAGTATATTGAATGCACTGGTGGGGAAGCTACTCGCCCGCTTGACAAATCCAACCATGTAATACAGGTTCTGTGCACCAACTATTAAGTTGTCTTTCTAGTTGCCTTAGGATCAGTTTCATGCAAGTATTGAATAGCCTAACGTGTCGGGTAGTGCGCCGTACAACATGAGAGGAAACATGACGAGACTTACTAACTTACCATCTCCTTCCCTGTCCAAGGCAAACATTGAGGCAAATATTGTTAATTCAAGCACGGGCAAGTATTAAACATTCAGGGGCATAGCATATGCAAATACGAGGGTCGTTGAACGGGACAATATTCAATGTGCTCAGTTGTTCTTTGATGCGATGCAATGACTCGCACGCGGATAGCCGCTAAGCGAGGATGACTTATCTATATGAACATGCGTCCCTGGCATAGCCATAAAGGACTAATCCCAGACGAGAGTGGAATGCAACGAGAGAACACGATGCGCTATGAACCATCTTGCCCATACACGATGGATTACATATGTAGTCCAAGGCCAAGATGGAATGCAACCAAAGTACACGATATGCTACAAACTATCTTGCCCGCACACGATGGACTACACATGATGTGGTCCCGGGAAAGTGGAATGCAACGAAAGTACACGAGGCGCTATAAACCACTCGCCCAAACACGAGGGACCACACGTGAAGTTCCATCCGGATCGGATCGGCCCCAGTGCCCCGGTGACTGTCCGTGGAACTATACCTCATTTTCGAGTTGTCCACGACATGCACATTCTTTTGGGTCTTTCAATTATCATGAGTTACACGAGAACAAGCGTGCACTAGAACACGAGTGCACGGGAATACGAGTACACGAGTACACGAGATACTTGGATCTTGTTTCGGTACAGTAACTTGCCTTGATGCATTCCCCTGGCTCGGAGCTGCTTGGTGACCTAACGGTCCCGGATACTTGCAGGTTCAATCATGCACGGAATGACTAGTTAGTAGTCTCCCGGGGTTTGGATAAAAATAAGGCAACATTCAAGTAGACAAGCATGCGTTTCTAAGGAACATAAGTAAACACGTTTGCTCGGACCCGAAGGTAAGCCGAGAGATGAAACCGTTAAGGGACTTAGCATGCGAGGGTCTGAATATAATCAATATTTCATTTTCCATGTTCTAGCAAGCAATACAAGTTAGGATTATTCCCTTAGCTAGGTGCGTTAGATTTATTAGCATGCAGGGGGTGATTCACCTAGCGACTAGCATGAACATTCCAGATTTTTATGTGTGCTGGCTAAGCAAAGACAAGTTCACCGTAGCCACCCACCTTAGCGATGATTCGTCTCGGTAGAGTGATACGTCAAGCGAGCCTCTGAAAGCCTAAGCTGGATTCCTGTAGGGGCAAGTCTGGATATCCTTTGCTTCTCGTTTGAGGCAAAGCGGGTCGGGACAGCTGCACTATTGTTGTTTGAGACGGCAGTCTGCTTGAGCGGAACGGGGTGTTACATCCTATCCAACTCAGAAAAAGTCTCGTCCTCGAGATTTACTGAGGACAAGCAGTAATCTAAGGTTGAGGCAATCCTAGACAAGTCGTTATACTTGTTCATTTGGATATTCACTTGCACAAGCATCGAAATCAGTATATCGCTTAGACTGGATCGTGCGCACTTTCGAAGTGCACTTTTAGCGTGAGCACGTCAACCAGCTCAGTGATAGCGAAGACTTAGCACTCGAGTTTCACCTTTCCTTAAGTCTTGGATGGTACACTAATTCAAGGCATCCCTCGAATAGATACATTCAACCAAACTTAGAGTCAGTAAAATCGAACAAGCTACTGCGATACACTCAAGGGTTAGCACAGGTTGGCACAAAGGCTACTCGCAGCACAGCAACATACAAGCAAGCATATCAATCAAAACGTATTTTAAAAGTATTTAAACTTATTGTTGGAACATCCCATCGAGGCATTGAGAGAGAGCGTGAACAATACCTACGAACGAGCTTTCGAAACAGAGATGTCGAATCGAAGTCCAAAGGCGTAGAAGCCAGGCTCTGATACCATTATGTCATGCCCCGATCTCCCGCAGACAAATCGGCCGTTCCCGCTAGGCGGGAATCACCCTCGCCAGCGCTCCCGCGGAACGATCGCTTGATCCATCCGGGCATGATGCCGCACGAGCGTGATCCTCGCCCGTACAAGGCCATGGTTTATTGGCTGGCGGTAAAAGTTCTAAGCCACAGAGTCGCACAGATTGTCCGAGTGCAGCGGATTCATGAACGCATAGTGATTTGGTAACAGGTTCACTGAATCGACAATATAGCGGAAGCATTGAAACACAAGTTAAAGCAAAGCAAGCTCTTTATTGATATAAACATGTGTTACAGGCGGCGTATAGCCGAGATTACAAGTCGCTCAAGCCTCTCTCTCAGAAACAGTAAAAGTGTGCCAAGTGGCTACAATTGTGGAATAATTGTACAGGCGATATTCAGGCGACGCTCCAACATTATGTCTTGTATATGTGCTTCAGTTTCGGACGCACCGTTGCTTCGGAGTGATCTTCACGCCTAAGCACGTACGTTGGAGGCATCCACACCGAACGAGGTTCTCCCACACCCTGCATACAAACTGGTGGATTATCAGTACATTGAATGCACTGGTGGGGAAGCTACTCGCCCGCTCGACAAATCCAAACACGTAAAACAGGTTCCGTGCACCAACTATTAAGTTGTCTTTCTATTTACCTTAGGAGCAGTTTCATGCAAGTATTGAATAGCCTAACATGTCGGGCAGTGCGCCGTACAACATGAGAGAAAACACGGCAAGACTTACCAACTTACCATCTCCTTCCCTGTCCAAGGCAAACATTGAGGCACACATTATTAATTCAAGCACGGGCAAGTATTAAACATTCAGGGGCATAGCATATGCAAATGCGAGGGTCGTTGAATGGGACAATATTCGGTGTGCTAAGTTGTTCTTTGATGCGATGCAATAACTCGCACGCGGATAGCCGCTAAGCGAGGATGACTTATCTATATGAACATGAGTCGCTGACATAGCCATAAAGGACTAATCCCAGACGAGAGTGGAACGCAACGAGAGTGGAACGCAACGAGAGCACACGATGCGCTATGAACCATCTCGCCCGTACACGATGGATTGCATATGTAGTCCAAGGCCAAGATGGAATACAACCAAAGTACACGATATGCTACAAACTATCTCGCCCGCACACGATGGACTACACATGATATGGTCCCGGGAAAGTAGAATGCAACGAAAGTACACGAGGCGCTACAAACTACTCGCCCGAACACGAGGGACCACACGTGAAGTTCCATCCGGATCGGATCGGCCCCAGTGCCCCGGTGACCGTCCGTGGAACTATACCTCATTTTCGAGTTGTCTGCGACATGCACTTTCTTTTGAGTCTTTCAATTATCACGAGATACACAAGAACACGAGAACACGCGTGCACTAGAAAACGAGAACATGAGTGCACGGGAATACGAGTACACGAGATACTTGGATCTTGTTTCGGTACAGTAACTTGCCTTGATGCATTCTCCTGGCTCGGGGCTGCTTGGTGACCTAACGGTCCCGAATACTTGCAGGTTCAATCATGCACGGAACGACTACTTAGTAGTCTCCCGGGGTTTGGAAGAAAACAAGGCAACATTCAAGCAGACAAGCATGAGTTTCTAAGGAACATAAGTAAACACGATTGCTCGGACCCGAAGGTAAGCCGAGAGATGAAACCGTTAAGGGACTTAGCATACGAGGGTCTGAATATAATCAATATTTCATTTTCCATGTTCTAGCAAGTAATACAAGTTGGGATTATTCCCTTAGCTAGGTGCATTGGATTTATTAGCATACAGGGGGTGATTCACCTAGCGACTAGTATAAACATTTCAGATTTTTATGTGTGCTGGCTAAGCAAAGACAAGTTCACCGTAGCCACCCACCTTAGCGATTATTCGCCTCGGTAGAGCGATACGTCAAGCGAGCCTCTGAAAGCCTAAGCCGGATTCCTGTAGGGGCAAGTCTGGATATCCTTTGCTTCTCGTTTGAGGCAAAGCGGGTTGGGACAGCTGCACTATTGCCGTTTGAGACGGCAGTCCGCTTGAGCGAAACGGGGTGTTACATAGGTGAGATGGAAAGAAAGACATTATCGGCAAGGGACTGGTAGGAGACTGCTCGCGTACGAATGGCTCAGATGCATGCAGTAAAAGACCCGCTGGCTAAATGAAAGAAGTGGTTGCTTCTAATCCTCCATTTGAAATGGGATGGGTTAAGCAAAATGGGTTCACAGTACAGCCGAATCAAGTAGGTTCGGGTGTTGAAACAATGGGTTGGTTTCTATTTCATAGAAACACATATTTGTATATGAATAGCACCATGCAAAAGATGATGTTGCTTGCCATTCAAATAATACATGCTAGGGTCTCTGGCATATGGTTTGGCTAGGATTAATTAGGGAATATGGTTAAAAGTTTTGGGTTGAAGTTAAAACTCAAACTAACTAAATTTATTAGCTAGCATATAATCTCTAATATGATTATAAAAAATAATTTAATCCTGATTCTAAAAAATATACGAATATATATATATTGTTAAATCCTAGCTCCAACCCTAACAAGCCTAATAAATATATTACAACTAACAATAATAGAATTATAAAACTAGGCTATAACAAATATTACTAGCTATAAATAAATTCGAAATAGGGGAGTTTATATCCTTTCCTACTTAAAAAAAATCTGTCCTCGAAATTAAGAATAATGACACGAATAAAAGAACGAGAAATAAAATGTTTTGGTATTGAAAAGCGGTACGTAATTGCGTACCTTGATCCTCAAACAAGTGAGGGAAACACTCTCGAATAGAATCCTCGCGCTCCCAAGTCGACTCGCCAGGTGAATGATGCTTCCATGCTTCCCGGACTAGCCGAATCGTTTGCCCTCTCAACACCTTCTCACTGCGGTCGAGAATCTCAATGGGTTACTCCTCATAAGACAGACTCGGCCCTACTGTAATCTCGGAATGGCCCAGCACATGACTCAGATTAGCTATGTATCTCCTCAACTGCGATACGTGAAATACGTCATGCACGCCCTCTAGTGATGGAGGCAATACAAGAGATATGCTACCTTGCCAACACACTCTAAAATATCAAATGGTCTAATGTACCTCGAACTCAGCTTGCCACCGACTCTGAATCTGATAGTACCACGGGTAGGCAAGATCTTCAAGAACACATAATCGCCTTCCTTGAACTCTAAAGGTCGACGATGTGCATATGCCCAATGCTTCTGCCTGCCCTGAGCTGCTCGAAGGTGACCTTGTATCTTCTTTACCTTCTCCACTGTATTGACCACTAACTCTGGCCCTAGTATCTATCTCTCTCCGACATCACTCTAATATACGGGCGAGCGACACTTTCTCCCATAAAGTTCCTCGAAGGGTGCCATCTGGATACTAGCCTGGTAACTATTATTGTATGAGAACTCTACCAAGTGTAGGTGGTCCTCCCAAGATCCTCCAAAGTCAAGCATACAGGCTCTAAGCATGTCCTATAAGGTTTGAATAGTCCGCTCAGACTGACCATCTGTTTGAGGATGGTATAAAGTGTTGAACTTCAATCGAGTTTCGAGTCTCTCTTTCATACTCCTCCAAAAATGTAAGGTGAACCTCGAATCTTGATCTGACATAATACTGACAGGAACACCATGCAAATGTACAATCTGTCTCATATACAAATCTGCCAAAATATTCGTCGATTGCCCAACTCTGAAAGGAAAGAAGTGAGTCGACTTGGTGAGTTGGTCCACGATGACCCAGACTGCATACTTTTCGTTAGGGCTCCTCGAAAATCCAGTAATGAAGTCCATCGTGATATGTTCCTACTTCCACTCAAGAATGGAAAGCGGTTGCAATAGTCCTTCAGTCCTCTGATATTAGGCCTTAACTTTCTGACAGACCAAACATCTTGCCACAAACTGAGCAATCTCTCTTTTCATCTCGTTCCACCAGTAGTGTTGTCTCAGATCTCACTACCAAAAAAGGTCCAAATAGTGACGGTTTTAGCGACGTCCAAATAAAACGTCGCTGAATTATAGGTATTTAGCGACGTCCATATAAAATATCGCAATACGTCGGTGATAGCGACGTGGAGCAACATTTAGCGACTATAAATATTATAATAATATAAAATATTGCTAGGTAATCGCTAAACGTCGCTAAAATTTTAATTTTAGCGATGTTTACCGACGTTTATGTATTTAAGTCACAGTATATTATTATATTCGCGATGGTTAGCGACATTTGGACAGACGTCGCTAATTTATTTCATATAGGGTTTGACGAATTTCTCTTTCCCCCATTTCCTTCGATATCTCCAAAATTTTAAAACCCCCCATCTCGGTGCCCCACCTCGGCGACCCCCCTCCGGCCGCGTCCTCCACCCACCGGGGTGCTCCTCCCTCCGTCAGCTCCTCCTTCCTCCGGCTCCCCTCCTCTCTCCTACGTCCTCCTTCCTCCGGCAGCTCCTTCTCCCTCGGGCGTTCTCCTCTCTCCAGCTCCCCTCCTCCTCACTCGGTGAGCTCCTCTCTCTGTCTTCTTTCTCTGTCTCTCTCTCTAATACAATACAATACAACACGGCATGACATGACACACACTAACCCTAACTCGGATATACTAACACATGCGAATACTAACCCTAATACTGACACGGGCACACGGACACACACAAACATAGACAAGACATGACATGCCACGGACACACTAACACAAATAAGACACAGACATAGACATGACATGGGATACGACACATACACATACACTGACATGACATAAAATATGACACAGACCCTAACCCCTTCTCTCTCTTTTAGTTAGCTGTTTGAGTTTAGACGCAACCTTGTGTATCTGCAGCGTATACGATACAGATCTCGACTCAAGGAGAGTCGTATACACGGACACGAAAATGACTCTTCAAAGCCGAGATACGATACGACATTGGCTTCTTCTACAACTCGTATCTAACTTGGGCTGATGCTTCTTGCTACACGAGCTGTTGCATTGGCTAATACAGACTGCTAAACCTGTTGTTGAAGGCTCTGTAGTGCACTGGCTCTGCTACTACTTGCTGAGTTTACTTGCTGCTGTGCATCCTTTTTACTGTGCACTGCACAGTGTTGCTGTGTACTGATTCCTCACTAATGCATTGTGCAGTACAGCTAGCTGCTACTGCTATAAACTGTTGTATGCTTCCCCTTGTACTATGGTATACAGAGCTGCACACTGCTAAGTTGTGTTCCCCCTTGCTGTGCTAGCACAAAGCTGTACAATGCTCTCCCTTCAGTTGATCACTGCCAAATGATGCACAATGAAAATTGTGAACTGCTCTCCCTAGTGACCCAACCTCACTCAATCACTCAAACAACAATAATTGAAGGTAGCAGTGAGTATCAGTACATGTACTATATTAAACGATGAGTATATATGCTAGGACTAGGAGTATCAGTACATGTACTAAATTTAACGATGAGTATATACTTGAAGGTAATTGTATATTTATTTTTGTAGAAGTATCTAGAAATGGATATGAATTACTATCTGCGTCATCGTTCGTGGATGTACAACCGTTATTGTGATGACATGTACGGTGTATGGAATGAATTCATTGAGAGTGTATAACAGTTCCTGCAGTTCGCCAAGGCGTTCCCTCAGTACATGGACGGTACCAAAATTAAGTATCCGTCTGTTAGATATCGCAACTTGAAATATCATCCAGAAGTGGAAGTCATATATCATTTGTACTATAAGAATTTTACGCCAAATTACTATCAGTAGACCGTACACAGAGAACTTGTGTCTTTAGCATCGGAGTGGGAGCCTTATGTGGAGCTGTATATGGATGTCCACGACCACGCTGCTTATGACGACGGCTGGATGAACATAGTTTTTGATGTGGCGGGGCCTAGTTTCGATCCAGACAATCATGATCCTACTGAGGCGGCACCGAATACCGATGCTGCAAAGTTTATGGAGTTGTTGAAGAATGCAAGGACTCTATTATATCCTGGTTATGAAGATCATTCACTGTTGGAGGTTGTTACAAGATTGTTGAGTATCAAGTCCAATTTTAACATGTCCAATTATAGAGATCTTACCAGAGGATGCAAAGTTGCCTAAAGACTTCTACGGATCTAAGAGGATGGTAAGATCGCTCTGGATGGGATACGATAAAATCGATGCATGTCACAACGGGTGCATGTTGTACTACAAAGACGACAAGGATGAAGATGCGTACAGATTCTGTGATACTGATCTCTATAAGGCTACTGCAAGAGAAAAGTCTGTCGGTGCAAAGAAGTCTACCGATTCGATGCACTACTTGCCTTTGACGCCGCAGTTGTAGAGATGTTTATGGTAAAGGAGACTGCAAAAAATATGAGTTCGCACAGGCAAAAATAGATCGAAGGAGTATTGGATCATCCATCCGATGGAGAAGCATGGAAGCACTTTGATTGAGAGTATCCAGATTTTGCTTCGGATTCGCGTAATGTCAGATTGGGGCTCTCCTTTGATGGTTTTACCCCATTCAAACTTTCGGGCTCGTAGTATTCATGTTGGCCTGTGATCGTCACTTCGTATAATCTACCGCCTTGGATGTGCATGAAGACCCCGTATATGTTCCTAACCATTATTATCCTAGGTCCGAATAATCTGAAGAGGAACATCGATGTATATTTACAGCCTTTGATAGATAAGTTGAATTAACTGTGGGAAGTAGGTGCCAACACGTACGATATTTCCAGAAAGTAAAATTTTTAGAAGAGGGCAACACTTATGTGGACCATCAACGACTTTTCGTCCTATGGATTATTATCGGGATAGAGCACTCATGATCGTCTCTCATGTCCGTATTGCATGGACCGTACTGTCATGCCCCGATCCCAAAATGGTCAATCGTCCTCGCTATATCCTTTATCGTAACCGATCGTACTCGCTGGGGCGTGATGCCGTGCGAGCCTGGAGTTGCGCTCGCACAAGACAAGAACGTGCAGTGATAGGAACTCATTTTGAAATATAATTTAGAAAACACATTCACAGATATTTAAACACAAGTAAAGAAAGAAATATGCTTTTAATTGATAATTCAGAGTAATTTACATAGAGTTTATATTTGATGCGCCTCTCGGCTACTTGATTTATATTACAAAAGATAACTCAAAAGGCAGGGCGTGCTCCATCAGATAGTCCCCGTCGCTCTTTACATTACGCCCTTATAAAGATTGAAAGTCCAAGCCTCCAAAATGAACTGACTCTAACTATACATCAAAATAGAGGTGCTCCTAACGCCTCCTCATCTATCCACTAGCGTTGCACCGCCTGAGTGCCTGAAATAGTTGCCTACAACGTGGGTCAATACTCAACTTGTACTGATGAGCGGGACGAACCCACTCGACTAAATAGACACTAGCTTATTAGGGATGAGCATGCATTAAGATGAGCTTCTATCAAGAAGCAAGTAAAATCAATTCATATCAGTTGCATGTTTTGATAGGAATGAAAATAATATTAAATCCAACCAGTACACCGGTTGCTTACTGAACCGATGCACACCTTTCCTGCAACGAAACACAAGTATACTTACCATCTGCACAAGACAAATTTAGCATGTGTTCTATTCTATGTGGTCATTGGTGTGATCCATACCTTAGGGACTTATTCCAAGCATTCCGGCGTGCCCTATCAGCCCGGGTAGCAAGCCCTGCTGGAGGTCCCGCAATGCATCGTGACTAGTACGATCAAATATTTTCCTCCGGATCGATATGGTTTCAGTATCCCGGAATGTCGTTTCGAGGATATGCCAAACCTTGTGCACAAGTTATCCCAGACCATGCAAATGCATGAACAATTTATATATCATAGATGCATCAAAATAAACAGAAGAAGTAACGCAGCAATATATATCTTATGCAACAGTTCGTATTTTCTCAAGCCGTGTTCCGATTTTGGTATCCCGTAGGTCCAAATTCTATCCGAGGCACCAGGCCGCAACCAACAACCAATTTTCTTTACAACAAACTCAAGTTATAAGGTGTATAAGCATATAGTAAAACTAGTCTACAAATTCCCATGTTCCTTTCTAAGTGGCTGGCATGCATTGTGGCTAAGGATTTTCTAGGCGTCCAACCGGGCATCATCGAGTGAACGTTTAAAATATTAGAGATGTGGACATGAAGAAGTAGAAAAGAAGGGTCCAAACCACTCACTGGTTAAGTGAAAGATGCTGAAACAAGGAATCCCACCTAGCGACGATCAAGCATCAGTTACGCGGACCTGAAACAGCACGAGCACCGAGTTAGAATTCTTGCCTATCCTTCCTGCCAAACTTTCCAAGAATCAAAGCTCTAAACGATAAAACCAGCAGCAAAAACCAAGCAAATCGAAAGCAACACCAAATCAAAATCCCAAAGCGGCAATCAAGAAAACCAAGCAACAAAGCACAAAAACTATTGGACTTGTTTCAATAGAGGCCTTTCCATGAGTTGGA
Organism: Iris macrosiphon; assembly: GCA_036927795.1. Classification (NCBI taxonomy): domain Eukaryota; kingdom Viridiplantae; phylum Streptophyta; class Magnoliopsida; order Asparagales; family Iridaceae; genus Iris; species Iris macrosiphon. The sequence goes on along the minus strand of JAYESA010000006.1, from coordinate 89,048,951 downwards.
AAGGATCATCGCATTTCGTCCGTGGCAAGAAGATGCCGAAGATCTAAACTATAACTCAGACGGTCTAGCCAGAAGTCCAATTACGTAGTGCATATCCCAGTCGGATCGGGATTTGAGGCACTACAAAATATACCACTAAGAAAAAGTTTTGTCCCGAAACTTAAGAACAAGGCCTTACCTCCGACTGAATGAACAATGAAGGATACTTCTCCTTCATCTCCAATTCCATCTCCCAAGTTGATTCTCCAACTTAATAGTTCTGTCATAGCACGCGAACCAAGGACATCGTACGGTTGCGAAGAGCTTTTTCCTAAGTATCCAGAATCTGCACGGGCTCCTCAGAGTACGATAAGTCCATGCGCAATTCCAATTATTCAAAACTAACCACATGACTCGGGTCATGCACGTACTTCCAAAGTTGGAAAATATGGAAAATATTATGCACGTCGGCCAAGGCGAGAGGTAGTGCAATCCGGTACGCCATAACTGCCACTCGTTCCTGTATTTCAAAGGGGCCAACAAACCTTGGACTCAGTTTGCCCTTAACGCCAAAACGCATCACCCCACGCATCGGCGTTACTTTTAAGAAGACATGATCCCTGACCATGAACTCCAAAGGTCTATAATGAGCATCAGCATAACTTTTTTGTCGGCTCTGCGCTATGCGGAGTCTTTCTGGAATCAAGCGAACTTTCTCAACTGCCTGCTCCACCAGCTCGGGCCCGAGTACCTGCCGCTCACCGACTTTGTCCCAACAGATTGGAGATGGACACTTGCGCCCATAGAGTCCTTCGTACGGTGCCATCTAGATGCTCGATTGGTGGCTGTTGTTGTAAGCGAACTCCGCCAACGGAATGTGCGTATCCCAACTAGTCTTCAAATTGATTGCACACAGCCATAACATATCTTCAAGTATCTGATTAATCCTTTCTGTCTGGCCATCAGTCTGGGGGTGGTATATGGTACTGAACTTTAGCTTGGTTCCCATAGCAGACTGTAAGCTTGTCCAAAAATGAGATAAGAAATATTCGTCACGGTCAGAGACGATTGAGGCAGGTACTCCGTGCAATCGGACAATCTCGTCTATGTAAATCTGTGCTAACCGATCGACGCTCCAAGTAACTTTTATAGGGAGGAAGTGGGCCGATTTGGTCAAATGGTCAACTATGATCCAAATCGCATCGTGCCCCCGCGGCATCTTCGGAAATCCCATAATAAAATCCATAGTGATATTGTCCCATTTCTACTCGTGAATAGCGAGGTTCTGCAGCTCCCCGTCGGGTCTCTGATTCTCAGCTTTCACCTGTTGACAGGCCATACACTGTGACATCGCCATATCCCGTTTCATACCGTACCACCAGAAGGTCCTGCGTAAGTCCATGTACATCTTCATGCTCCCCGGATGTAAGAAATACTTTGTATAGTGTGCTTCCGCCATAATTTCCCTTCGGAGTTCTGGGTCGCTAGGAACACATAGCCTCCCTTTCATCTGCAAGGCCCCATCTTCGCCTTCCACAAAGTCAGATGTCTTTCCCGCCGAGATTAGTCCACGCACTGTCGTTAGGAACTGATCGCCCTTCTGAGCAGATTTGATTCTATCACGTAAACTTGGTTCAAGATGGAGTGGTGCCAGCTGCACTCCTTGATGTCGAACTCGAAACTCGATGCCCATCGCCTCTAGATCCCAAAGTAAATGGTTGTTTATGGATAACGAGCCCACGTGCTTCCGACTCAGAGCATCAGCAACGACGTTTCCCTTGCCAGTGTATATGTGATCGTCAGGTCATAGTCCTTAATCAGTTCTAGCCAATGCCGGTGTCGGAGGTTCAGTTCCCTTTGGGTGAATAGATACTTGAGGCTCTTATGATCTATGAAGATTTTGCAAGCAATACCATAAAGATAATACCTCCACAACTTCAGTGCAAACACAATTGTCACCAATTCCAAGCCATGTGTCGAGTAGTTTTTCTTGTACGGCTTCAGTTGTCTGGAGGCGTACGATATTACCTTGTCCCTTTGCATGAGCACACACCCTAAGCTGGGTCCCAAAGCATCGTTGTATATCTGAAACTAATCTACCCCATCTGGAAGTGCAAGAATCGGAGCTGAAATAAGACGCCACTTAAGTTCCCGAAAGTTAGCTTCGCAGTCATCACCCCATTTGTATGCAATCCCTTTCTGAGTAAGACGAGTCAAAGGCGAGGCCAGTTTAGAAAAATCCTTCACGAACCTACGGTAGTATCCCGCTAGGCCCAGAAAGCTTCGAACTTCGCTGGCTGACGTAGGTTGCTTCCAGTCCACCACTACCTCTATTTTTTTGGGTCTACGGCGACGTCTTTTGTCGAGATAACATGTCCAAGGAATGCCACGCTGTTCAACCAGAACCCACACTTGCTGAGCTTAGCGAACAACTGATGCTCTCGTAATGTCTATAGCACGATCTTCAGGTGTTCCTTGTGCTCTGCCTCATTCTTGGAATAGATTAGTATATCGTCAATGAACACGACCAAAAACTTGTCCACGAACGACCGAAACACGCGGTTCATCAGATCCATAAAAGCTGCAGGGGCGTTCATTAAGCCGAACGACATCACAAGAAATTCATAGTGTCCGTATCGGGTTCTGAATGCAGATTTTTAAACATCATCGAATTTGATTTTCAACTGGTGATACCCTGACCTGAGATCAACTTTAGAGAAAATTGTTGCACCTTGCAGCTGATCAAACAAGTCATCTATCCTTGACAATGGGTACTGGTTTCGTACGGTAGCCTTATTCAGTTCTCGGTAGTCAATGCACAGCCGAATGGATCCATTCTTCTTTTTCACGAACAGCACCGGAGCACCCCATGGAGAAACACTTGGACGAATGTATCCTTGGTCCAACAGATCTTGCAACTGTACCTTCAGTTCTTTCAGCTCTGTTGGGGCCATTCGATAAGGTGCCTTCGATATCGGTCGTGAATCCGGAAAGATGTCAATAGAGAATTCGATCTCACGATCAGGAGGCATTCCAGGCAGTTCGTCCGGGAACACGTCAAAAAAATCTGCTATGACTTCATCCTGAGCTGTATCTGCACTTTCCTGTCGGGTGTCTCGAATAGAGGCTAAGTACCCTTCACAGCCCGAATTCAACATATGCCTAGCCGAAATTGCTGATATCACCATCGCCGTCTTCAGTGCAGCGCTGCACGAATAGTAGAAGTCTGTCTTGCCGGGTAGACGAAATACGACTCGCTTCTCTGTGCACTCGATTTTTGCATGGCAAGCACCCAACCAGTCCATTCCTAGAATAATATCATAATCCTTAATGTCTAGTACAATGACATCTAAGGAAAGCTTCCTTCCTCCGATGCAAATATAACCATCCCTACAGATCGCATGGGCGGGCATGTCGACTCCCGAAGGGGTACTTACGCAAAGATTCATATTTAAAGGAGTAGAAGCTAATTTAAGCTCAACAGTAAAATAAGCAGATATGAAACTATGCGTAGCACCTGAATCGAATAAGACTCTAGCGGGAAATTCTCTAAAAAGTAAAGTACCTGTCACAACAGTATCAGAGACAGATGCCTCATCCCGAGTCAGTGCATAGACTCGGCCTTGAGCACCCTGACGTCGTTGATTCACTGGCACAGCATTGGCACCGTTTGCTGGAGGCCCCTTGTTCTGATTTTCGTTATTCTGATTCGGCTGTGGCCTGACCATCGGTCTGGGATCTCGATAGTCAAAGGCCTTATGGTCTAGACGACCATATTTGAAACACCCAACAACCCGGCACTCATTCCCCCGATGCCCCAATTTGCGGCACCTATGGCAGTAAGGTGCCTAGGGCGGACCCCTGTGTTTGGACGTGTGCGAACGCTTTTGTGCTCCAGACCCTTCCGTTTCCTGAGGCCTCTTGTTATTATTGGTACAGGGGGGGTTGCACATTAACTCTCGGTGGATTGCGCCCAAAGATTCGTTCGCTATTCAGGGCAGCTTCGTAACATTCCCTGTAGGTTTGACATTTCTGATTGATGATGTCCCTACATAAATCATCATTCAAACCTTTCTGAAAGTGGTAGCACCACGCCTGCTGGTTAGGCAAGAAGTGCCCTACAAATTTGGCCAGTCTAGCAAATACTGAGTCATAATCATCTACAGACATACTTTCTTGCACCAGATTGCTGAAGTCGTCTTCTTTCTGTTGTCGCACGACCCGGAGAATATATTATTCAATAAAGGCAGATTTGAACATTTTCCAAGTAATTTTGCAGTTGGGATTGGCATCATAAATCCCTTGCTTAGTGGCCTCCCACCAATCATGCGCACGCAGTTCCAGCTGAACTGATGCACAAGCCACTCTTTTGGATCCCTTAATGCCAACTAAGTTGAAGAGTCCCTCCAGCTTTATAATCTATCCTATCACCACGTCTGGTTTTGCTCGTCCGTTGAACGTTGGTGGATGCATTTTAGTGAACTCTGCTGCTCGTTAGGTATTCCTAGATGGAGGCTGTGTTTCTTCGGACTCATCCTCTACCGCCACAACCGGCGGTGTGACAGGCGTCATTGTAGCTCCCCCGTTGCTGGGTACCAAAGATGCAATCAGTTGCATCATGGTATCCATCTACTTTTGTTGAGCAGTAAACTACGCCTGAATATGCGCTTGTTGAGTAGTAGCTTGTTGTTGCTGTGCCTTCATGAGATGCATAAGCCGCTCGGCCATATCGGTAGAAACCGCTCCTCCGGATTCTCTAGAACTTGCTGGATCGCTCTGTATGGGTTGAACACTGCTTACAGCGGCAGTATTTTTCTTAGCCATGGCTACAAAAGAGAATAGCTTGTTAACACCCCCAAAAATGATAGATTTTATATCTATGGTCTCATTGTATAGGCGACTCATCTCATGCAGCGGACGCCAAACGTAACTTAATTGAGAGGCGCATCAAACTCCTATATTATCTTTTCAAATCCCAAGGAAGTGAAGCCGTGCTCTGATACCAATATGTCATGCCCCGATCCCGAAAGGGTCAATCATCCTCGCTGGATCCTTTATCGAAACTGATCGTCCTCGCTGGGACGTGATGCCGTGCGAGCCTGGAGTTGCGCTCATACAAGGCAAGAACGTACAGTAATAGAAACTCATTTTGAAACATAATTTAAAAAATACATTCACAGATATTTGAACACAAGTAAAGGAAGAAATATGTTTTTCATTCATAATTCAGAGTAATTTACATAGAGTTTACATTTGATGCGCCTCTCAGCTACTTGATTTGTATTACAAAAGATAACTCAAAAGGCAGGGCGCGCTCCATCAGATAGTCCCCGTCGCTCTTTATATTACGCCCTTGTATAGATTGAAAGTCCAAGCCTCCAAAATGAACTGACTTTAACTATACTTCAAAATAGAGGTGCTCCTAACGCCTCCTCGTCTATCCAATAGCGTTGTACCGCCTGAGTGCCTGAAATAGTTGCCCAAAATGTAGGTCAGTACTCAACTTATACTGGTGAGCGGGACGAACCCACTCGACTAAATCGATACTAGCTTATTAGGGGCGAGCATGCATTAAGATGAGCTTCTATCGAGAAGCAAGTGAAATCAATTCATATCAGTTGCATGTTTTTATAGGAATAAAAATAATATTAAATCCAACCAGTACACCGGTTGTTTATTCAACCGATGCACACCTTCCCTGCAACGAAACACAAGTATACTTACCATCTGCACAAGACAATAATATTAGCATATGTTGTATTCTATGCGGTCATTGATGTGATCGTCACCTTAGGGACTTATTCCAAGCATTGCGACACGCCCTATCAGCCCGGGTAGCAAGCCCTGCTGGAGGTTCCATAATGCATCGCGACTAGCACGATCAAATATTTTCCTCCGAATTGATACGATTCCAGTGCCCCGGAATGCCATTTCGAGGAAATGCCAAACCTTGTGCACAAGTTGTCCCAGACCATGTAAATACATGAACAATTCATATATCATACAATGCATCTGTTTATGGTGGAAAATGAAAGAATGAAATGTATTCAAGATGGGGTTTATACGAAACCCGTGTTCTTTGGTTTACAAACAAACTTGTACAATTTAATCCTATACAAGGATGTCGAAGTATAATTTATAAATCTGGGTAAATATTGCTATAGGTGTCTGATCTGCAGTCGATCACTTTAGCCCTTGGACCACACGATGATGAAGAAGTGTCGTAGAAGACAGAAAGCAGCTTTGAAGGTTACAAAAAAGGGTAGACACACGATGCCAAAATCGTCGATCCCTACTCTTTGCCTGAGCTCCGGATTCTTCTCTCTCTCTCTCTCTCTCTCTCTCTCTCTCTTGACCTCTTGTTCGATCTTTCTTGGAAATTTGACCTTGGATCTGATATTGGATCTCTTGACCAATTTTTCGACCTTGTCCTCTGTTGATAGAGGTCTCTATTTATAGAGTTTTAGTGACAGTGACCACTCCGTCGGTGTAGAAACCGAGTAGTGGAAAGTACAGCACCCTTTTATACAATAGTTAAAATAATCAATGCTTGCGTATAGATGATTCTCTGAATGAGCGTGTGACACGGGTCCAACTAAGGGACAAAATGCGTATAATCGCTACGAAGATCACGGCATAGAAGCCACGTAGGTAGGTATCCCTCGTGTAAAAGAGGTGGGCATAGAAGCCAATGTCTGTCACCATGGCGTAGAAGCCAAGTAGTCATAGAAGCCGAATAGGCGTAGAAGCCGAGTGGTCATAGAGGCCGAGTGAGTACAGAAGCTGAATAGGCGTAGAAGCCGAGTGAGCACAGAAGCTGAATGGGCGTAGAAGCCGAGTGAGAAGCTGAATGGGCGTAGAAGCCGAGTGAGCACAGAAGCTGAATGGGCAAAGAAGCCGCTGCGTAACGTGCCAGAGTGCTGATGTGGACGTCTTAGCCGGAATTACGGCTTTTAAAGATATAATCAAATCTCTTGCATTAAATGCAGAGATTTTCCACCATCCTGCGCATTAAATACAGAGGCGTGTTTTTGAAGGTCTACAGGCCTTCTGTGCATCAGTCGCAGAGACGTGCCTCGAGAAACTGTTACCGCTCTGTGCATTAGACGTAGAGACGTGCCACCAGAAACTGTCACCGCTCTGTGCATTTAGACGTAGAGACGTGCCTCGAGCCCCGTACGAAGTACAGCTTTTGATGTGGCAGGCGATTTGTCTACTACAAAGCGTAAACAGCTCATGTATGCCTGTGTAAAACAAGGCAGCGTATCCCTTTGTACACGTAAAAGCAGTCTACGCAAAGGAGATGGCGGTAAATGACAGCCTGGGTTGCAGTGCCGTGCCATCATTATAGCCGTCGTCTGGGTAGTCGAGCAGTATCCCTTTGTCAGAAGTCCGGACGTCAGGTTTATTGCAGGATCTGACAGGTTCACTTAGGAGAACACGAAGTGTTTCTCGTACGCTTTAATGCTATATTGAAAGCGGATGTGTTTTATGCCATATAGGCGATGAAGCACCCTATTTTATGCTGAAGCAGCTTGGACATACTGCACTTACGCGGATGGTCCTTTGAGCTTTTAATATTTTACGCTGTGACCAACAGAAAAAAGCCCTTATTTTGCATGCTTGATGGCTCTGACGTTATCTCTTTACGCTGCCCCGTACCAATCAGCTACGTGTAGCCATCCATCGTATTTTTTATGCTTCTACAAGAACCCCTTCAAAGCTTTCAAAATTCCTCGGAAATTTGAAATGCCTTGAATGAAGCATGAACCGTTCCTCGTAACTCGAAACGCTTCTGAATGGAGCCTGAAACGGTCAAGTCTGACACGTTCTTCCAAGGCTGACTTTATGGCAGAGTTATTGGGGATCGGTATGATCTCTTTTGCCTATAAAAAGGCTGAGGGTTTAACCTGTTCTCCCCATATTTCTATCACCACACAGAGATGATCGCCGGAGTTCGTCGGGTCGACCTGAGGAAGAAGGAGATCATGTTCTTCCATCATGTAAGGAGCCAAAAAAGACGGCGTCTTCGAGCAAGTGTCCACTACAACGATAGATTATGGAAGGATATCTTAGCCTCCCTTGCTCGGGATAATCAGCAACTTTGTATGGTGGTTCTTCGGGAGATAGGAAGAATTATTTTCCACCATGCTGCTTGCAAGTGGCACCTTCTCCCGTTACCTCCGGTGACGAGAGTCAGACAGACTATCTCTGTCCCGGCTTAAATGGCGGTGGTCTGTAGGTAAGTAGATTTACCCTGCTTTCCTTCTGTTAGAGGATGGGTCTATGCCCAGTTTTGTATCCTTCCGCCACTGATCATCTTCTTGGAAGAAGAGGAAGACCTTCACCAACGTGAGAACATGTCAGAACAGCTTCTCGGTGCGATCTTCAGACGATGATGAGGAAGCCCTTTTGTAGACGGGGTTACCCTCAGATGTAATCATAAAAATGAAGAAAAACCCTTGTAGACTGGATTTCCCTCATATGTAATCATGACTTTAATCTTTCATAAAATCATCTTTCTTCTTTGCATATGATCATTTTTTGCCATACGTTGCTGTGAAGTCTGAATATGTGTAGCTTCGACATATCTGATTCTTTACACCGACTCTGTTTATAAAGAGTGCTAGGTCCTGTCCTATCTTTTACGCATAACTAGGGATGCGTAGAAAGCCGCTTTAGCAATCGAGTGTTCGAACTGTCCTGCTGTTAGAAATGAGGAACCGTGTAGAATTTTGAACTATTTTTACTTCTGATAAACAGAATTCTTGTTTCAGACTTCATCTTCAAGAATGATTTCTCAAAAATCCCTTGGAACAGGGCAAGAACTGGATGTCAAACTGATTTGCCATCTTGGTAGATGAAATATACAGACTGGAGTCTGGATGAACTTCAAATTGACCCGTGAAGAAGAGTAATTTTTCAATGTTGAACTCTGTATGCTTCGGGTACTTGGGATATCTTGAGGTCAAGAAGGAGTATCTTATGTGTGAACTCCTGTAATTGACCGCTTTGAGGATCGTTCAGATGTACGCGTACTCTGGCCTGCATATCTTTCAGATTTACGGGAAGTCGTGGAGCGTGAAATCATTAGTCTGCAGCTTCTGAGCATAAACTAAACACCATCGAGCGTAAAATCATAGACTTGTAGTTCCTGAGCGTGAAGTCGTAGGTTTGTAGCCTCTCGAGCATAAAATCTACTGAGCACAAAGGCATCTGGGCGTAAAACCCGACTTGTAGCCATCGAACGTAAAGCCGTAGATTCGAAGCTGTCGAGCGTAGAAAGCTGCTTAGCGTAGAACTGTAGATTTGTAGCTTCTGAAAAGAAAAAAAATTGAGCGTGAAGTCACGGAGCTGTTGCTTTTGAGCGTAAACTAAGCGCCACCGAGCGTGAGATCATCGATTTGTTATCTGCTAGCATGAAGTCATAGGATTGTAGCCTCTCGAGCATAAAAGCTACCGAGCACAAAGGCATCCGGGCGTAAAACCATAGACTTATAGCTTGCGAGCGTGAAACCGTAGATCTATTGCTGTCGAGCGTAGAAAGCTCCTTAGCGTAAGAACTGCTGACCAGCTTTGCGCGAAAAACTTTTTGAATTTGCTGACTGTCCGTCTTTCGAGAGTAGTGGTCTGACGTAGTACCCAATCATCACCAAATATTAATTGCGATATTTGGTTAGGGTTTCGAGGAGTCCGTCCGAGGATTCGAGGAGCCGGTCCAAACTCTATATATATGCCAAGCTTTTGAGAGAAAAACTTTTCATCCGTCTTCTGCGAAAGAGAGCCTTCGACTGTTCGAGTTTTTTCCCTCGTTCTTTCTCCGAGCACTCCGAGTTTTCAGAAATGGCGCCGAAACAAATCCCCTCCACTAAGGGAAAGAGTATAGGTTCTTCTTCTCGTTCTTCTGCCCCAGCGAGAGAGTCTTCGGTCGGGCAAGGTGAACTTTCTTCTGAGCAAAGTATCCCGCCGACGAGCAGCGCACCCGGCCTTAGAGGTAGAGCCTTTGGGATGACAAAGAACGACGAAAAAAATCCTTCGCACACGTTGAACGTGACTGCGCTAGGTCATCCTCTATGCTGATAGCCTCTTTGAGGAAGATGACGCACGGAGACGTTTTCACCTTTTACGTCCATAATTCTAATGTGCCAGCATAAAAACTCCATATTTTTACAGTTTTGAGCGTAAAACCTCTGACTGCCGAAAACTTGGTGTATACTATAAAATTTTTGCTTTACGCTTGTGGATGGGACCTCTGGCGTAATAACTAGAATTTTGGCAGTCTGGCGTAAAGCACAGACTGTATACCGCCAATTATGCTTCTGGATGCGACTTTCGACGTAAAATAACCAAATTTGTACAGTCTTGGCATAAAGCACAGACTGTCGTTTCTTGGTATTTATGTTGCAAGATTTGTAATAACGTATTTTCCCTGTACTTTTGCAGTTAACTTGCATGAGTCTCGACTGGCCGAGGTGATGGGTTCCGCTGCCGGGATGCTGCACTCAAATTATCTGGAGGATCTATCCCATGTGATATTTCCTATCTCCGGACCCCAGTATCCTGAAGGAAGGGGGATCTTGATATCGGCTCAGGGTGAGCGAACGTTGCTGAACATGATTAACGGGGAGCCCCTGACGTATATAGACGGGGACCACTACATAAAGCCGACTTTTCTCTTTGGGGACATGATTGACAAACAGTCCCAGATGAAGCCCAAGAGAGAACCGTGGGTTTTTCCCGCCGAGAGTTTGGTCTTGTATCTGCCAACGATGTCGAGAGATTATCCCATCTCGGCTTTCTCCTACGCTACACATCCCAGGAGGATATCGTGGACGCTGACTCCCGATCTTTACGGCAAGCCGGGGAAGATCTTTCATCTGAAAGGAGCTGACCAGGGGTCATTTGTCAGCCGCCCTTCCGGCGTTGTGACGGTGTTCAGGGGACTGTGCCCGGGCAGCGTCCCGAGTGAAGACAGTTTAGTGATCCAGCCGGTCCAATTGCCGACTTTCTGCAACGACTTCATGGGGCGAGGGGGGTATACCCCAAGGAGAATCCTCGGTGCAATGGGTGGATCACCCCAACAAACCTCCGATGGGCTTGCCTAGTTGACTGGGCCTTGAAGCATTTTCGGAGAGAGCTGGAGGGCATTGGACTGTATGCTGCTGTGAGTGCGACGAGTGTTGGGTTGCCTCCCAACCCTAACCTATTTCTGGCACTGATAGAGCGATATATTTCGCTCACCGGGACCTTCGCCACTCCACTGGGGGAGTTGGGGTTGGCCCTCCATGAGATGGCAGTGTTCTCGAGACTGGCAATGGAGGATACCCCATATGAAGAGTATGTTCCCACCAATCGGGAGTTGGGGGACTCGGACCCTCGGGCGGTGGAAGTGTATCAGGAGCTGATATGCCACTACCTCGCGTGCACCACTTTTTATAATGAGCCTTCTGATTTGGCTCACACCACTAAGTGGACGTCCTACCTCTTCTTCCACCGGGCCAGGGCCGCCAAGTCGGAGAAAGTCTCGGAGGGTAAGAATGAGCCTGTGAACTGTTTGGGCGTGCTCAGTGCCCAGGTCGTCGAGGATCTTATGGAGGATGCTAAGGCTCCAGATCAGATTCTCGATGACGGGGTAGGAAAGTATCCTGAAGGCACTAAGGCCTACAGTTACTTGAGGCGCTGCCGCAGGCCTCTGTCTAAGGAAGCCCGGCTGGCTGGTTTCCTCTCCATATGGCTGCATCGAGTAGTGGTGCCCGGCATTGCGTTCGCGGACCGCATTCATCGGAACATCCTGTGGCCTGCCGTGCGTCTGGTGTTCGGGGCAAGACTGGGCTTGCTCCCTGCCATGGTGTGCCGTATACAGGCTGGCCTGAGAGCATTACTGATGGGCTGCTCGTCGATGAAGCTCGGCATGATAGCTTTCCCAGGGTAGAATTACCATACCTGTACTTGATAGGATGGTTAATTCTCCACAACCCCCGGGTGATGTCTCCCAGCCCTGGTAGTAGCTCGGAGGGTAGTTTCTTGCTGAACTACAAGGACTCTCCCTGGAACGTGAACACAGTTTTAGACTGTCGGCTGGTGCTGAACCTCAGTCACGGCTGGAAGCTCCTCTGCATTGTCCCCTCTGTACATCACAATCAATCGGGGATTAGGCTTGAGGATTTAGGTGGAGAGAAGACCAATCTTTCTCCGAAAGCTTTTAATTGGTTGGTCTGCATCAGACCCTCCCATTTGCTGTACAGAAGCAAAGATCATTGCTTCTTCGAGCCCTACTTGCCCAGTCGGTTTGCTAGGCAGTTTGGGTATGATCAGTTATACGTGGGCAATGCCGTCACCAGCTTCAGGTCCAGGGGCGGACTCATTGATGGAGCCAGAGGATGGCGATATTTTATCATGGGTTGCACGGGAGCAATCTTTACCGTGCCGGTCGTCACACTCTCCACGGAGCTGTGCATCCTCCACTCGTATGCCCAATTCTACGTGGCGATCAACACCTTCCATCACAATTTTGACATGCGTGGAAGCTTTAGGGTGCCTTCTCCCAAGCCTGGGGGAAGGGTCGAAGTTCCCTCGGTTTCTTCTGACGAGGGTGAGGAGTCCGTTACTCCGGATGAGCCTCTGGTGTCAGTGCCGAGGTGTGAAGTGCCTCCGCCTGCGGGGGCTTTGGTAGCCTCTGGGAAGCGAAGGGCTCCTGCTCCGAAGCAGACTTCCCCTTGCAAGAGGAAGAAGAAGACGGTTAATCGTCCTCTCCGAATTCCTGGTATTAAGGCTCCCAGAGAGGAACCTGCTGTCTCCCCTATTGGGGATGTCTCTTTGATTGGAGGTTCCTCGCCTTTCGGAGAGGGACCCTCAGTTTTGGCTGGCGGTGCCGGAGAACTCCTGCTTGAGGCTGCCGTTGCTGCCACTGCCTCCGGTAGTGGAACAAAGTCGCCTCCAGGGCTGAGTATAAGGTTCCATATACCTTTATCCGGATTAGCATCGGAAGAGACCCCTTTCGTGCCTGCGAGTGCACCTGGCGAGATTCCAGCCGATGAGCCTCGGTTGGAAATTGAGGAGGACTTGGAAGACTACTTGCCAGTGTCAGCTATCAGACCCCTTTCTCCAGGTAGGATAGCCTGCTTAGCATCATTAAGAAGTGATTTAGCTGTACTGGCTGTAGATGCGACATATATGCCGTCGGTCGTGGGTAAATATCGTCTTTACGCCCTTCTTTTTTTTTAGAGAAATTAACATCGTGTCGATATTAACTTTCTCGTCTTCTTTTCAGGGGCAGATGTCTACGGGGAGAAGAGCGCTGAAGCACTTTTTGGCTCTGCTTCGGCTTCTGGTGGCGACACGGAGGTGCCTGAGTTTGAAGAGGAAGCATCTTCGGGTGCCGGCTCGCCCCGAGTAGTTTCGACATCTCAAGAGGAGGATGAGCCTGTCATTGTGACATCGCCTCATGCGAGTATACCGATGACTTTGACTGTCGTTGTCGCATCTTCCTTGGTCGCACCACTTGTTGAGGCCACGGCCAGGGCCACATCGTCTGCAATCACTCTGGAGGGGGACTCGCTAATATCGCGGCCACTCCTGGCATCCAATCGGATCAAGTTGTGCTGACCGAGCAATATACCAGCCTCTTCTACGCCAGCCTGAAAATGCTGATATCAATAGTATTGGCGAAGAATCTAGACTTCGAGCGTCTGAAGAAGGCTTCCCGGTTTTCGATCGTGGCGGTCAGGGAATTTGGCGACTCTGGGGTAGCTGACGCCCTGGAGGCGATGGTTAATGGTTTAGAGCAACCTATTAACGAATACGTGCAGCTGACTCGGGGCAGTATCGAAGCTGAGGTCCCGACTAGATACGACTTCATGACTGCACGGCTTACTAAACAGCTGGAAAGCCTAGATGAATCCATCAAAACACACCAGCTGGAGATGGATAAAAGAAAAGCTGTCATGGAGGAGGCTCTTGCTCTTCAGACGAAGTGCCAATCTGAGCATGAAGGGAATACAGCGAGGGCTTGCAAGTTAAAGGAAAAACTCGCCCAGGCAGAGGAGTGAGCTTCTCAGTCGTTGGCAGGTCTAGATGTAGCGACTGGTCGACTGAGCACAGCGCGACGGGATTTGGAGCGTGCAGAAGCCGCCTGTGCGGGTTCTCTTCGGGCAAGGGCCGAACTGTCCTTTTTGAGCAACCATGAGGCACGACTGGAGAGGGCCCGCGCTAATGCCTTAGTTTCCAGGAATGAGAGGATAGCTGCACTGGTGCAGCTGATTCGCGATCTGACCGCTCCCCCATTATGATGTACCCTTTCTTTTTTTTGCTTTCCCAATGTAATTCTGCTCTCTTCTTTCTTTTCTTTGGGAATAAATAAAGTGACTCTTTTCTGACTTTGTGGACCCATTATTTCGGAATATAAATGACAGGTTTGGGCGAGAGTGATATCAGAGGTAGTATGGATGTGGTAGACTCTCGATAAACATTCAGCAGGACATATCTATTCAGAGGTTATACGGACATGATAGAATATGCTTTGGTAGGATATATCTATTCATAGGTCATACGGACATTATAGAATATCACCCAACTAGTTTCATTTTGTAAGTAGTTTTGTCAGAATTGAGATTCTCGCTATATTCTACTTTAGCAGAGGAGATTAAGCATAGTACCTTTTCAGGAATTTACCGTTGATAGGAGCCATTAACAGGTCTCCATTAGGCTGGGCTAACCTGTAAGCGCCGTTTGAGAACGTTGTCTCGATCATATAAGGGCCTTCCCACTTGGGCTGGAATTTGCCTTTACTCCTGTGAGTAAGAATCATTGGCCTTCTTACAGCTAAAACTAGCTCACCGACTTTGAACACTCTTTTCTTTACTTTATGATTGAAAGCTCTGAAAATGCGTGCTTGGTAGAGCACGATGCGCTATTGAGCTTGGAGGCGTTTCTCGTCTAATCCTTCTAGCTCTTGAAGCCTTAACAGGTCATTCTTTTCTTGAGTCAGCTCATTAGTCACGGCTATCCTGAGTGACAGGATCTGGATTTTAATGGGGAGAACTGCTTCACTCCCGTAGACCAGTAAAAATAGGGTACAACCTGTCGGTGTTTGTACCGTTGTGCGGTATGCCCAGAGACATTCGCCTAGCTTCTCATTCCAATCTCTCTTGTTTGTAGAGATGAACTTCTTCAAGAGTTTGATAATGGTTTTGTTGAAAGCTTCCGCCAAACCATTAGCAGCTAGATAATATGCCGTAGAGGCAATATTGTGTATCCGATTTTTATCGCAAAATCGATAAAACGCTTGGCTGATAAACTGAGGCCCTTTGTCGTAAATTATCCTCCGGGGTACCCCAAAGAGATAAATGACGTGATGCTTGATGAAGCTGATTACATTAGACGCCTTTACCTCAGCAAGAGGGATCGTCTCTGCCCATTTGGAGAAGTAATCCGTGATAGCCAGTATGAACCGATGACCTCTGGAGGAAGACGGGTGAATAGGACCAATGATATCTATACCCCATGCTTCGAAAGGCCAGGATGCAATCGTAGGATGTAGATATTCAGACGGTTGATGTATGAAGTCTGCATGAACCTGACAGGCTCTGCATTATCTTGCATAGTTGATCGCGTCTGCGATCATAGTGGGCCAGTAATAGCCCATTCTCCTGATACGATCCTGTAGCTTAGGACCGGGTTGATGCGCTCCGCATACACTATTGTGAGCTTCCCGGATAATCTGTTGTGCTTCGTCGTTAGAGAGACATCTCAATAGCAGTCCGTCGTAGGTCCGACGATATAGGCATTGTGAAGATGCATCAAAGTAGAAGCGTAATGATCGTCTTTTGACGGATACTTCTTCTTTGGGGTCCTCTGGCAAGATTCTGTATGCCACAAAATCTATGAAGGGACTTCTCCAGTCTCTTCTAGGGGGGTCTGTATTCATAGCGTAGCTGCGTTCTATGTGAAAGTTGTTCTTCACACAGAATAAATCTCTGTTAAAAAGGATTACCGAATTCTGTCTTCTTATAGGAGTGGCTAAATCCGCAGCTAGACTGGCTAGGGCATCAGCTTCCAAATTCTGAGATCGAGGTACATGTTCTAGAAAAAATCCTTTGAATGTCATGGCTATCTCGACCGTTGCTTGGTGATAGGGGATGAGGTCTGGATTACGGACTTCATATATTCCCCTGACTAGATTGACGATAAGCAGAGAATCACCGAAAGTTTCTAGGGACTCAACCCCCAGCTCTTTAGCGACTTGGAGCCCGATTAACAGAGCGTTGTACTCTGCTACATTGTTGGAGCATGGCTCGCTAAGAGAATATGCTCGGTAGATGACGAGTTTATTAGGAGTGACCAGGACGATTCCTACTCCTGAAACCACGTCTCCCCTAGGACCAGTTCTGGAGGCACCATCGAAGAATAGTTGCCATGTGTCACTTTCTATTACGGAATTACATTCTGTAACTTCATCAGGGATGTCCTCGTATAGTTTGGAGGTCTCCGGGATCGGATGAGCAGCTAGGAAGTAGGCCAACGCTTGGCCTTTGATGGACTTCTGCGGGACGTATACCATGTCATATGGTGTTAACAGCATCGCCCAAGTCACGAGTCGGGAATTAAGAGCACTTGGCTTGCTCATCAGTACTCGAAGAGGGTTGATCCTGGAGATGATATGAATAGTCTGGCTGGTGACATAGTACCACGTCTTCTGGATAGCGAACATCAGAGCCAAGCATTCTTTCTCCACTGGGTTGTACCGGTGTTCGGCTCCGACCATCATCCTGCTGAGGTAGTAGATAGCCTGTTCATGACCCATATCGTTCTTCTGTGCGAGAAGAGCTCCTAGCGAATGATCCATCGCCAGAACGTATAGCAAGAATGGTCTTCCCATGACGGAAGGCACCAGAACTGGCGGACTGGTGAGGTAGCGCTTGATATCTCTGAACGCTTGCTGACAGGTTTCGTCCCATACGAAGGATACACCTTTCTTTATGAGATAAGAAAAGGGCTAACATCTCCCCGAGAGATTGGATATGAATCTTCGGATATAAGCCAGACGGCCTTGAAATCCCCGGAGTTCCCTCAAATTATGGGGCGGTCGTATTTCTACGATGGCCTGGACTTTGTCAGGGTCCACTTGGATCCCAGAAATAACTTCGTAGGGTTCATCTTGAGTTGATGTTGGCACATTAACTCGAATACCGTCCTCAAGTTTTGAATGTGATCATCTTTGAGGCGGCTCTTGACGGCTATGTCATCCACGTAATATTCTACTGTTTTACGTAAATGCCCATGGAATATGTTACTCATAGCCCGTTGGTATGTAGCCCCGGCGTTCTTCAATCTGAAGGGCATGACCGTACAGCAATATACCTCCAACGGGGTTCGGAAGGCAGTGTGCTTCTCGTCTTCAGGATGCATCTTGATCTGATTGTATCCTGAGAATCCGTCCATGAAAGACATACGTTCAAAACCGTAGGTGTTTTCGATCATGATGTCCGTGATAGGAAGAGGGAACTCATCCTTGGGGCAGGCTGCATTCAGATCTCGGTAATCGATGCAGATACGTATTTTCCTATTTTTTTCATGACTGGGACAACGTTGGCGACCCAGTCGGGATATTGTTCTTTCCGGATGAAACCACAGGCTATCAACTCCTTGACTTCAGCTTCGATGGCGTCCATCATATCCGGGCAGAATCGGCCTTGGTGCTGCTTCACAGGCTTTGAATCGGGCAATATGTCGAGTTTGTGAGTAGCCACCTTTGGGGATGGAGGTACACGTCTGCTCAGAGGTAATATGGACATGGCAGTTTTTTTGGACTTAACACTACTGGCGTACTTATGACTAAGTACGGGTGTTAAGTGTAGATGGTAACCTATATCAGAAGATAGTCGATACCCGAAAGTTTATTCAGAGGTAATATGAACATGAAAAACTTTGATCGTGACCCCTTTGGAGATGGAGGTACACATCTGCTCAGAGGTAATATGGACATGGCAGTTTTTTTTTGTGGACTTAACACTACTGGCGTACTTATGACTAAGTACGGGTGTTAAGTGTAGATGGCAACCTATATGAGAAGATAGTCGATAGCCGAAAGTTTATTCAGAGGTAATATGAACATGACAAACTTTGATCGTGACCCCTTTGGAGATGGAGGTACACGTCTGCTCAGAGGTAATATGGACATGGCAGTTTTTTTATGGACTTAACACTACTGGCGTACTTATGACTAAGTACGGGTGTTAAGTGTAGATGGCAACCTATATCAGAAGATAGTCGATAGTCAAAAGTTTATTCAGAGGTAATATGAACATGACAAACTTTGATCGTGACCCCTTTAGAGATGGAGATACACGTCTGCTTAGAGGTAATATGGACATGACAAACTTTGTGGACTTAACACTACTGGCGTACTTATGACTAAGTACGGGTGTTAAGTGTAGATGGCAACCTATATCAGAAGATAGTCGATAGCCGAAAGTTTATTCAGAGGTAATATGAACATAACAAACTTTTGATTGGAAAATTTACTAGAGAGTGATTTTTTCTGAAGGATCTACTGGGAAAACCTTGTAGGGACTTATCGTCTGGTATCTTTCTGTAGTGGTCGTTCCCTTATTTATAAATGCAAAGTGATGACCTTGGCATCGATCAATTCCTGAATTCTCCTTTTTAGTACAATGCAGGCCCTTGTGGGGTGATGGGTGTACCGATGGAAGAGGCAATAATCTGGGTCATCGACTCTGCCGGCCCTCTCAGGGTATCTGATGTCGGGTAGCTGAAGCTTGCGTTCCTCCCTCAATATATTGAAGATTTTAATTATGTCATCTTCTTTGAAGGAGAAAGTCCCTTTTTGGTCGTAGGGCTCCTGATGCCTGAGTTTTACGGTCTCCCGGGAAGATTGTCGTTGTTGTATCATCTCCGAATCTTGAGGACATTCTGCCCTTAGCCTTGGATGCCACCTTGTTTTGTCGAGGTGGGTTACCCCCAGACATGCCGTGGCCTCTGGCCATAGAAACTGATTCAGCAGGAGCTGCCTCCGGTTGTACAGGATTAGATTTTGGAGTTTTAGGTTTTGTAAGAGATGCAGTATATCCCAACCTGAAACGAGCTTGTTTATGGTGAGAATTACCACGCAACGGTGTTCGTCTACCTTTTCTATTGTTGAGGCCTTGTTTCAGCTTCAAATCATAACCCATGCTTTGTATAATATTTAATGCTTGCGGACTATTTCTGTGGGTTTGTATCCTGCCAGTCTCAGACTCGCGAGATTCTTCCTGTATGATCGGGGTATCCCGTCTGCGACCGAAGATTATTGGATACTGATCGTCACGAGTTAGTGGAATAATAAAGATGGAGTCTTCATGTGGTCCACCTGTTATGACGACATTAGACGTCGATGTATCTTTCCATAAGATCTCCCCGCGTTTGACCGTCAGGGAAATTGAAGTCCGTTTATGACTCTTGTTTTTGCGTTTCTGGATTAGATAATCCCGTAGGTCAGGAGAATTTACAGAAGAAGAAGATGATGGCTTGTTCCTTCTGTTCCCATCAGTGGGCATACGGAGGTTGGGCACCATGGTCTTCCCTGTGCCACCTGTGTACAACAGGTTGGCCATCTGGGTGGCGGATAATCTCCGAGGAGCGTGTCTTTCCGCCGATCGAGCCTTCTGTACGCTTAGGAACTTCGCCTGGCGTAATTTGGAGATTTACTCAGACTGGCGTAAAGCTGAAGAGGTCCTCAGTCGACCATCGGCTTCTCGCGTAATTCGGAGGGTAGGCAGATTGTTCCCTTGCTGGCGTAAAGGCCGAGAAGTTGAGTATTCCGCTGCTTGCTTTTCCTTGCGTAGATTGGAGTGGTCATCTGCTTTTCCGTAGAAGGCAGATGAATGTTTATGCGCACGTTTGAAATTTATGATTTGGCGCTAAGACCTTATCAGAAATATTGTTTATACTGCCAGTGACGGGAGACTAAATTTTATGCGAAGGGCGCGGAGTGGACTTCTGGACTAGCGTTAAGCCATTTCCAGAAGTTTTGTCTGTACCGCGCGTAGCGGGAGACTGGTTTCTACGCATAGAGTGCAGTGGATACTTCTGGATTAGCGCTGAGGCTTTGCCGGAAGTTTTGTCTGTACCGCGCGTGGCGGGAGACTGAATTTTACGTGCAGGGCACGGAGGGAGCAATGCTACAACCTCATTGGTCGGAGAGATCGGAGAGTCCACAGGAATGGTAGAGGATGTCTTGGGCATCCAGACTTTGCGCAGCTTCCTGTTGTCTTGGACGGAGAGAGGGTGAGAGCTACCCCCGGTTCGAAGCATGTTTTCATAGGCAGACTGGTCGAATTGGACGACCAGTGTCTTCTTCACGGTTCCTACAGATACCGCATCGTGTTGAGCAATTACTTTATCATCAGAAAAGAAAGACGTCCCCAGCTGAGTCACCATCTTGTTTGTGGTGGAAAACGAAAGAATGAAATGTATTCAAGACGGGGTTTATACGAAACCCGTGTTCTTTGGTTTACAAACAAACTTGTACAATTTAATCCTATACGAGGATGTCAAAGTACAATTTATAAATCTCGGTAAATATTGCTATAGGTGTCTGATCTGCAGTCGATCACTTTAGCCCTTGGACCACACGAAGATGAAGAAGTGTCGTAGAAGACAGGAAGCAGCTTCGAAGGTTGCAAAAGAGGGTGGACGCACGATGCCAAAGTCGTCGATCCATACTCTTTGCCTGAGCTCCGGATTCTTCTCTCTCTCTCTCTCTCTTGACCTCTTGTTCGATCTTTCTTGAAAATTCGACCTTGGATCTGATATTGGATCTCTTGACCAATTTTTTGACCTTGTCCTCTGTTGATAGAGGTCTCTATTTATAGAGTTTTAGTGACAGTGACCACTCCGTCGATGTAGAAACCGAGTAGTGGAAAGTACAGCACCCTTTTACACAACGGTTAAAATAACCAATGCCTGTGTATAGATGATCCTTTGAATGAGCGTGTGACGCGGGTCCAACTAAGGGACAAAACGCGTATAATCGCTATAAAGATCATGGCGTAGAAGCCACGTAGGTAGGTATCCCTCGTGTAGAAGAGGTGGGCGTAGAAGGCAATGTCTGTCACTATAGCGTAGAAGCCAAGTAGGCATAGAAGTCGAATAGGCGTAGAAGCCGAGTGGTCATAGAGGGTGAGTGAGCACAGAAGCTGAATGGGCGTAGAAGCCGAGTGAGCACAGAAGCTGAATGGGCGTAGAAGCCGAGTGAGCATAGAAGTTGAATGGGCGTAGAAGCCGAGTGAGCACAGAAGCTGAATGGGCGTAGAATCCGAGTGAGCACAGAAGCTGAATGGGCGTAGAAGCCGCTGCATAACGTGCCAGAGTGCTGATGTGGACGTCTTAGCCGGAATTATGGCTTTTGAAGATGTAATCAAATCTCTTGTATTAAATACAGAGATTTGCCACCATCCTGCGCATTAAATGCAGAGACGTGTTTTTGAAGGTCTGTAGGCCTTCTGTGCATCAGTCGTAGAGACGTGCCTCGAGAAACTGTCACCGCTCTGTGCATTAGACATAGAGACGTGCCTCCAGAAACTGTCACCGCTCTGTGCATTTAGACGTAGAGATGTGCCTCGAGCCCCGTACGAAGTACAGCTTTTGATGTGGCAGGCGGTTTGTCTACTGCGGAGCATAAACAGCTCATGTCTGCCTGTGTAAAACAAGGCAGCGTATCCCCTTGTACACGTAAAAGTAGTCTACGCAAAGGAGATGGCGGTAAATGACAGCCTGGGTTGCAGTGTCGTGCCATCATTATAGCCGTCGTCTGGGTAGTCGAGCAGTATCCCTTTGTCAGAAGTCCAGACGTCAGGTTCATTGCAGGATCTGACAGGTTCACTTCAGAGAAAATGAAGCATTCCTCGTACGCTTTAATGCTATATTGAAAGCGGATGTATTTTACGCCATATAGGCGACGAAGCACCCTGTTTTACGCTGAAGCAGCCTGGACATACTGTACTTACGCGAATGGTCCTTTGAGCTTTTAATATTTTATGCTGTGACCAGTGGAAAAAAGCCCTTGTTTTGCATGCTTGATGGCTCTGAGGTCATCTCTTTACGCTGCCCCATACCAATCAGCTGCGTATAGCCATCCGGCGTATTTTTTATGCTTCTACAGCATCAAAATAAATAGAAGAAGTAAAGTAAAAATATATATCTTATGCAACAGTTCTTATTTTCTTAAGTCGTGTTCCGATTTTAGTATCCCGTAGGACCAAATTCTATCCGAGGCACCAGGTCGCAACCAATAACCAATTTCTTTTACAACAAACTCAAGTTATAAGGTGTGCAAGCATATAGTAAAACTAGTCTACAAATTCCCATGTTCTTTTCTTAGTGGCTGGCATGCATCGTGGCGAAGGATTTCCTAGGCGTCCAACCGGGCATCATCGAGTGAATGTTTGAAACATTAGAGATGTGGACGTGAAGAAGTAGGAAAGAAGGATCCAAACCACTCACTGGTTAAGGAAAAAGATGTTAAAACAAGGAATTCCGCCTAGCGATAATCAAGCGTCAGTTACGCGGACCTGAAACAGCACGAGCACCGAGTTAGAATTCTTGCCTATCCTTTCTGCCGAACTTCCTAAGAATCAAAGCTCCAAACGATAAAACCAGCAACGAAAACCAAGCAAATCGAAAGCAACACCAAATCAAAATCCCAAAGCGACAATCAAAAAAATCAAGCAATAAAGCACGAAAACTATTGGACTTGTTTCAATAGAGGCCTTTTCATGAGTTGGAAAGGATCATCGTATTTCGTCCGTGGCAAGAAAATGTCGAAGATCTACACTATGACTCAAATGGTCTAGCCACAAGCCCAATTACGTAGTACATATCCCGGTCGAATCGGGATTTGAGGCACTACACGTACTAAGGCTTTCCGTTTGAAACACGAAGGCAAATCGTGCTTCTTCGATTATCATCAACAATTTTTGTCGATGGATCATCCGTACCGGAGAAACAGGAATGCTTTTCGTGCGGGCATTGTGGAGAAGGCCAATCCACCGCCAAGGTCGCCCGGATACACGATATGGAAAGAGGTAAAAGATTTACCAAGTGCTATCGAAGAGCCTGCTAAGGGGTACAAGTGTGACAGATTTGCTCGCACCCATAACTGGACGGAGAGGAGTATATTCTGGGATCTACCATATTGGAGTACCAATCTGATCAGACATAACCTTGATATCATACATATCGAGAAGAATGTGTTTTATAACATAATTAATACTGTAATAGAGGTAAAGGGGAAGACAAAAGATAATCCGAAGGCCAGGTTGGACTTAGAAGAAATATGTAGACGTCCTGTATTGCATTTGATAGAGGAGGGGAATAAAAAGTTAAGCAGCCTAAGTCAGTTTTCTCACTGGAGAAGGAGGATAAAGGAAGACTTTGTAGGTGGATTTAGGATCTAAAATTTCTAGACGGGTACGTGTCAAACTTGAGAAGATGCGTCGACCTCAAGGAGAACAAACTGGCGGGTATGAAGAGCCACGATTGTCACGTATTCATGGAGAGGTTAATTTCGATTATATTTCAGAAATTCTTACCACAGGTCATTTGGGATCCATTGACAGAGCTCAGCATATCCTTCAGAGATCTTTGTTCTACTAAGTTGCTCGTCGATCGTCTAGAAAAGCAAGAGAATGACATTACGGTAATACTATGCAAGCTCGAGAAGGTATTTCCTCCTGGATTCTTCGACTCTATGGAGCATTTGCCAATTCATCTTTCCTATGAGGCATGTGTTAGTGGTCCTGTCGGTTATCGGTAGATGTACCCCTTCGAGCGGCATCTGAATCACCTAAAAAGAAAGGTGAAAAATAAGGCATGGGTTGAGGGCTCTATTTGTGAAGCTTATATTCTCGAGGAGATTACAAACTTTTGCTCGACGTATTTCAAACCTCATATTGATACTAATAGAACAAGAGCTCCGAGAAATGGCGACGGATATCAGGAATCTAATGATGCAATACTCAAAGTATTCAATACGTCCGGAAAGCCTTTAGGGAAAATGAAGAGGAGATATTTGAATGACGATGAGCTAAGGGCTACTCAGTTGTATATATTACTCAATTGCGAAAAGGATAAAGTGGAGAATCTAGAGGGGTAAGTAATTAATATGTCCACGTTTACGTTATCTTAATGTAATAGTATAAGCTACTATTATGCTACTAATTAGCGGTTGCTTCATTATTTTTTAGCACATATAATGATGAGTTGAGGTCGGTTAGACCCTACATAACAGACGAAGAAGTAGAACAAGAAATGAGACACCATTTTCCTTCTTGGTTGAGCGCATAAGTAAAGAGCTTGGAAATTACATTTTCTTTCTGCACTTGCACAATAAATAACTTACTATCGCTACTTTGGTATTTAGGTCGATCGTCTAATAACACCCGAGACTGAATCTATTAGAACTCTAGCCAAGGGACCAATTACTGCCGTCAAAATATGACCAAGTTTCTGTGTGAATGGGTTTAGGTTCAAGTCAACAAATGCTCTGATCAGAGACAGCTTTCTGGATCTTGATTCCATGAAAAACAGTTATTTGTGTATCAAATCTTCGAACTACAAAGATGTCGATCCAGGCAATGATTTCTTTGGCATCTTACGAGAGATTGTGGAGTTGATATATAATTATGGCATAGAACCTGCTAAGATCGTGCTATTCAAGTGTGAATGGTTCGATCCAATTCAAGATCAAGGTTGGAAAATTGACAAGCATTGCCTTATGGATATAAACTACAAGCGTAGATATCAAGATTACGAACCATTTGTCCTATCAAGTCAGGCTTAGCTCGTATACTTCACAACTTATCCTAGACGGAGGATAGCGAGGTCGGATTAGTGGGCAGCATGCAAGACTAAAAGCTAGAAATATCTTTAACGTTGATGAAATAGCTTATCAGGAGGACGAACTACCTCTTGTAACAAATATTGTAGATGTGGACTCAATGGAAGTTACTCATTAGATGAGTAATAATATAGAAGATGTAGAATTATCCGAAGAGAAAAACAAAGATGAAGTAGATGAAAGTGAAGATGAGGAGGATGAGGAAGTCGAACAAGATAAATTTTCTGAAGATAATTGAAAATAAAATATTTTGCCTGTAGAATGTACTATATTTTGACTGTAGAATGTACTATTTTCATGAATATATATATTATATTTTGACTGTAGAATGTACTATCCATTTAGACTTGTGACACCAGTAGTTATTTACTGTACAATTCTATGAATGTTGTGAGATATGCATAACATTTTGACTGTAAAATATACTATATATTTGTGTATTTCTTTATTCATCATATGTTGTTATCAGGTATAATAGGACCACGTGGGCGGTTCGGCAGGTCCCGAGGTCGACGGAGTGCTCCTCCTGTACTGCCTATTGTTGGTTCTGGATCCTCGTCGCCTAGTACTCCAGTATATCGACCAGTCACATCTCCGACTGCGACGACGTTACGTGGCATCACTCCTGGGATAAGTACTTCCAGGCCTAATAGTACTCCCTCGTCCAGCGTTCCTCCTGCTGACGGAACCATAGAGACAGATGAGCATATGGAGGAGGTCGACCCGACGTCGTCCCAACATCAGCTAGATCCTCCATGCGCACCTCCGGAGGAGACGAGGACAGAGATTTGGGCTGACTGTACAAAGTAAGTCAATTAGATGGTTTAGCATCATATATATCGAGTATTTCTTTATTCATCATATATTAACTTTTTCGATAAAAATAATTATCTCTGTATAGATATCGTCCTTCGTCGGTACAGAGACGCTTGGGCCTCTTTCTGAGGAACAACTATGGTGGCCCTTGGATCAACTACTCTGAAGCTCCAGAGGAGAGGAAGGAGTTCTAGTTTGCGCACTTCAAAGTAAAAGTATATTATATCAATCCTCTAATTTATGCATATTATATAACTTACTAAATTACTTATTGTAGCAAACGTATTTCTATCCTCCGCACCGGGCCGAGTTGATCGAGCAGATATTTTCTGCCGTTGCCGCCAAGCTTATCCGTGATGCTATGGATGACCAGAAGGCTCGTGATCACGTTGGAAAACCGATCCAAGGTTGGATCTTGCCTTTGCAGTGGACTGCGATGAGGGCTAGATTCGACGATCTGGGGTACAAGGAAAGGTCTAAGAAGGCCAAGGCGGCTAGGCGAAAGGCAGCAAAGTGGTGTGGTGGCTCGATTCCGAAGACAGAATATTTGTATCGTTTGGTATATTTTTTATTTTAGATATATTATTTTAATACAAGTACGATAAAATAGTAGTAGGAAAAAATATTTAATTTTAGTACTAAATAATATATTTTTAACAGGTACAGAGGGGTGAGGATGCAAACATGGTGACCGTCTTCCTGGCCACCCATCGAAAGGACAAAAATCTCATTGATGAGAGGGCCTCGCAGACTTATGTAAGTATTACTTTACTTTGTGTTAATTTTAATATAACTTGGGCAATTATCGAGTATCCAAACTTTTTTAGGCCGAGTATCTTAGGCTGCGTGAGCGGGTGACTACTAGTGCACCTACATCGGGAGAGACTGGTACTTCCTTACAGCCCTCTCTAGCTCCGTCGGCGGACAATCTATGGGTGACTGCCGCTGGTGGTCTCCAGAAGGGTACGTAGTACGGTACGGGATCCTATGGTGCCCTTGTTACGATGCAAAAATCTAGGGAGTGCATATTCTCCACAGCCCTCGCAGTCGTCAGCCCGAGTCCAGGAGGCCATTGGCCATCATATTGCGTATCTCCGTGACGAGTTGCTACGAAGGATGGAGGAGCAGCCCATGTCTATAAACCCCCTCGATTTATTATGTAGATAGTTAGGGTGGATTTAGAAATTTTGAATATTTGTAGAAGATGTCGAGGTTTAGAGTAAAGATAGTTTACCTAGTAATTAATTCAATAAATTTATAACCCTTGGCGTGCCCTATCATTGTCTGATTATTCGGAGCACAATATCAGCCCATAAATTCTGTTCAATTATTGTACTTCTGACCTGACCCGGCAACTTAGGCATTGGACTTTTCCGTCCTTTAAAATCAATTTTTGTGTGCTCTAAATTAATTGCGCAACATTCCAAAAATTGTAACCCATATTTAATTCTGTGTCGGACACCTGTGTCGTTACCCTAAATTTTGGGATACCAACTTAACCCGTTGAGCCGGACCAACTAAAGGGTCCAAGACTGACTCCAAGCCCCCACCATTTTTGGCCTTTGCGTCATTTCCGGATTTTGACCCCAAGTACCCCAATTAAATTAAATTCGCGGGATACTTTATTTCTATTTAAATCGGGAATACCAACTTTGTAAATCCCATTTTTAATCCTAAATTAATCCCAATGCCTTTCTAATTAAACCCGTGCCTAACGCACAACCCCCCCTCACCATAAAAATTACTAAACATATTTTTTTCCGTAATTTTTGTGTCATTTTATGTGTCCATACAATTTCTCGAATTTACGGGGCTAAGTTACAATTATTGAATTTATGTGGCACCGCCCTATTGGCCATGAACTATGGAGAGGTCCCAAAATGGGGTCCTATTCTCACCTATCAATTCACCCCTCATGAAGAAACCCTCTTCTCTTCATGATCAATCACAATCATTCATTTTGAATAGGTTGATCACAACCATCCATCCCCTTTCCCCAACTCCTATAAAGTAACATCTCACCCCACCCTCAACACACATTCCAACCGGCCCTAATCCCAAGGGAAAACCCCTCTCTCTCTCCTCACTCCTTCATTAAAGCCCCCATGCAAACTTCTTCCTCCACTCTCCATTGCATTTTTCTTCTTCTTCTTCCTTAGCTTCTTCTTCCTCTTGAAGAGAACCGACCGACTCCCGCCGGCCTGTACCCGATTCCGGCCATCGACCCCACCGCGGCGACGTCATCAG
This sequence comes from Iris macrosiphon, assembly GCA_036927795.1. NCBI lineage: Eukaryota > Viridiplantae > Streptophyta > Magnoliopsida > Asparagales > Iridaceae > Iris > Iris macrosiphon. The sequence goes on along the minus strand of JAYESA010000006.1, from coordinate 89,021,014 downwards.
CAACCCGCGCGGCCTGAGAAGCTCCGGCCCGCTGTGTGTGTCCCCACCGCAGCTGTGCACCGCTCCGGTCCGCTGTGTGCGTCCCCCCGCCGCCGGACTGCACCGTCGACCCTCCGGTCCGCTGTGTGCGTCCCCCCGCCGTCGGACTGCACCGTCGACCCTCCGGCGCTGTGGATCTTCCCCCGCTGTACAAGCACCCGACCCGCCGCCGGACTGCACTGCTGTCCCGCCGGCCAGAGCTTCCCCGTCCGACATCTCCTACTCCCACCACCACCAGCCTCCCCGTCCGACTTCCTCATCTCCTTCTCCATCATCACCACCACCTTCACCATTACACTACCACCATCGTCACCACCACCCTTACCTCTTTACCACCACTCTCCCCGGCTATACCCCGTCGTCCGGCCAGAACCACCTCGCTCCGGCCATGTTGGTATACTCCTCCCCCTCTCTTGATTAAATTCCAGAATTTAATAGAAATTAAATTAAGATGTTATTTATATATATGGATGTGGGAATACTAGCTAGGGTTGTGTATATCATGTTGATACATATGGTTAGTGTAGTACTTGAACCTTATGACTAAGGTTGATAATGATTAAGGCTAATGATGAATAATATGAATGTGGAATTTTAAATGACTTGAGGTTGGGTTAATGAGTTTAATATATTTTTAGTGTTTATGTAGTGTAGTAAGCATATAACTTGTGTTTTATGAGGTTGGGTTGGACGATGTACTTAGATGGAATTAGGGTGATTATAACTTGTGAGAATATAATTACGATGATTGGATAGGGTGATCAAGGACTTGGGGATTCGACATGTGTTATGTTGAGGAGATGCAAGTGTGATAGGTGGATCGTAGAATAGGGTTGGCTCTACATAAATTATCACGTTTTAATTAAGATGAGTACTTGAGGAGAATAGAGATTTGACCTTTGAGCAACTAATCAGGATGTATCGTACATGGTGGAAACGTTAGTTTATTTACGGAGAATTTAAATCGAGAAGAATGTACCGATGATTAGCTGATTTGACCATCGTACCGATAGTCAACTGTGGTCAACCCCCCTAGTGACTTATCCATGTGAGTCGTAGCTGAGACTGAGTTTAGGTGTAGATGTGTGTCGCATCCCTTCTTGACGTAGATTATTGATTCTGGTTTGTATCTCATCTTTAGGTACTGCGGGACCTGAGGACTTGGATGCGGTACCAGATCCCCGTCATCAGCAGTCGCACACAGGCAAGTGTACCTTGCCACCCTCTATTTCAGTTTACAGATATTAATTATTTCGTTATGTATATTGTGCACGAATTTATGTTGACGTTCGATACTTCGCGTCCGGATCGCAACCGGGTATTGACGTTCATCGAAACATCTTAGAATAAATGGTTAGATGCGTTGTAGTACCTCGATGCACGTACTTGAGTACATCGACACCCCAGGACACACTCATACACTGTGATCGTGCCAGATTCCTGTATCCTGATACTGACATCATGACAGAGACTGGGACGACCTTAGGGTCGCGTCTGTTGAGTTATCTTCCGTGTGTTGAGACTGTTAAATAGAGGTTCAGGTTCAACGCACAATCGTTGACCGCTTGGGAAGGGAAAGACAGTTACTAGACGTTTGGGCTACTCTGCACGTGCTTATATATATATATATATATATACTATTTCTGTAGTGATCCTGTATCTAGAGTAGTTGTACCACCCGTGTGACTCCTTGCCCGGAGCTGCGGTACGTGCCGTGTGTTTCCGTGTCCGGAGCTACGGTTTTATTTTGGATAGCCCACGCGTCGAACATTGTCTTTAAATTATGTCACACTTGTTTGGTTATGATAGAGTACCCTGTCGTTGTACTTGTACTTTCTGTTTACCTGGCATGCTGTATTTTTGTACATTGTTACGTCCCTCTGAGGACCTGGTTCCCTGCCAGTTTTGCAGCATAGATGATTACGGAGCATTTGGAGTTGCGGTTGGAGTGCATGTCTTGCGAGCATGGTACCAGGTACTCACATTATATCTACCAGTATTATGGTTATTTTATATTGTTTATTTTCATCTACTGTTGTAGCCTAGTTTTTATAGACTCATACTTCTTCTCGAGTCTATTCGAGTTAGTGTGTTATTGGGCGGCCGACTCTAGCACATATAGCTCTTTCAAGTATACTGTTGTACATTGTGGATTGAGACATAGAGGTTTACATTTATGGGATATCTAGATAGTGCCCTTTTATATTACAGCTTATACGGATTTGAGTCAAACCAGAGCCTGGTCGAATGCGTAGTTGGCGTGTCACGTATTCCTGGTCCTATATTTTGGGAGTGGGGCATGACAATGTCCCAGCCGTAAGCAAATGTTGCGACGCTCATCGCATAATTTGATATGCTCTAGCACAACATCATGGAGCTCTGGGATATGACAGCTGATCTTAGAGCGTCGACAAAGCGCAGCGTGATGGGGCTGCATGCATCACAGCTGTCCATGGGCGAGAGGCTGACGATGATGAATGATTCAATGGTTCATAGCAGTACTAGACTGTTATCTACCATGGATTCATACAACCAGCGACTAGCAGAGTTGGAGTAGATACGTCCTCCTGGTGTGCCTACATCGACACAGACTCCACCGACGTCACTGCCTTCTCCATCGACATCGGTATCAATTTTACGGGAGCAGTATGATCTGTTCTTATCCCTCATGCACGCCGGTGGTCATCCTCCTACAGATCCGCAGTAGTCCTAGTTATGACCGTTTATTGATTGTTTGTATTTCAGACCTATAATATTTGGTCATTTATGAATATTCTTTATTTTTGAGGCATTCAGACATTATTTCTTGTATTCTTTAGGACGAGGCTTTCAGACTTAGTTGTGTGGATATTTGTTGTATTATTTACGATGAAATTTTCTACTGATTTGGTTTATAATCTCAATATTTTATTTTCTTCAAATTTTATTATATTATTCATATTAAATGTATGTTAATTTACCGGTATTGAGTGTTCAACCGAAGGGGTCGGCGAATCCAGCAAATTCAACGGAGGGTTGCTCCGGGTCTATTTGTACAAATTATTAATTAATAAACTGCAGGAAGAATGGTTTAGAAATAATTCAATATTCATTTTTTTCAGTATCTTTAGTGACGTTTTTAGCGACGTTTAGCGACGTTTATATACGTCGCTATAAATGTCGCTATATACGTCGCTATAAACATCGTTATCCACGTTACTAATTTAGCGACATATAGCGACAAAAATATACGTCGCTAATTTAGCAACGTAGCGTCGCTAATATAGTGACACATCTACGTCGCTAGAAAACGTCGAAATAGCGACGTTTGGCGACATTTTTTCTGTCAGCGACTAGCTTAAAGGCGACTTCAACAAAACGTCGCTACCGACGTCGCTAAAACTATTTAGCGACATTTTTTTGGTCATTTAGCGAAATTTCTTTACGTCGCTAATTTGACTTATTCTGGTAGTGTCTTGGTACATCTTTGTACCGCCGGGTTGAATAGAATACACCAAATTATACGCCTTTATCATCAGCTCCTGGTGCAACTCCCCCCTTGAAACATATAAACGATCTCCATACCTCAACGTCCTATCCTCGTGAATCCGTAGTCCAGTCTGTACGCCAGTCTCGGTCCTCTCTCTGAGTCTCTAAAATATGGGGTTTGTAGGTTGAGCTTCCTTGATCCTCTCTACCAATGATGAATGTACCTCAAGGCTACCCAGCTGTCCATCCATGCCTGGAAATATGACCTCTATCCCGAGCTCCTGAATGTCCTCTAATAAATGATGTTGCATCGTCAAGAAGTATGCTATCGGTCTCCTACTCAAGGCATCTACTACAATATTTTTCTTGGCAGGGTGATACTATAGGTCAATATCAAAGTCTGTCATCAACTCCAGCCAACGTGTTTGCCACATATTTTTCTCCTTCTGAGTAAAGATGTACTTCAGGCTCTTGTGATCAGTGTATATCTCGACTCGTTTTCCATATAGATAGTGTCTCTATAGATTTAATGCAAATATCATCGCAGCTAGCTCTAGATCGTGCGTCGGATAGTTCTTCTTATGAGTTCTCAGCTGTCTCGATGCATATGCCACTACCTTGACATGCTGTATCAGAACACACCCTAATCCGCTCACGAACGCATCGCTATAAAACAAAAATCTTCCCGATCACGAAGGAGAGTCAATAGAGGTGACATCGTCAGACGCTTCTTCAGCTCATCAAAAGCCATCTGACACTCCTTTGTCCAAACAAACTCTTGGTCCTTTTGCATCAATCGCATCATAGGCTCCGTAATCCTGGAGAAGTTTTCCATCAAACTCTGATAGTAAACGACAAGTCCGAGGAAAATTCTAACCTCTGAAACTGAAGAGGGAGTGGGCCACGACTCTACTGCGGTGATCTTATCCAGGTCAACTGATAGTCCATCACCAGTAATAATGTGACCAAGAAAAGATACATTATCCAAGCAAAACTCACACTTGCTGTGTCACACCCCGGTCCCTCCCGGGCCGCCGCTCCGCCCTGCCCAGCCCCGTGCGGCCGAGAATTAACGAACCGGACACGAATTACCGTGCCTCGGTGCGCCGGACGCGAATCACCCCGCCCGTCCCGCGGGTGCGAGGGAGGAAGGGAGCCAAGCGAATGGCCCGTTCGAGCTTTCGGGGGATGTGATGCCGCACGGGCCTGGGGTTGCGCCCGTGCAAGGCCAATCGTTTAAGTTGATAGTTGGCTATCATCGCATCAATCAAGTAAGCAGCGGAAAGGGACTTTGTTGCAATGCAATGCATTAGCCAACTGAGTGTTCGGGACAAGCGAGGCAACTTGGGTTTCCTTTAGCAAAGGCACACGTTCGTTCCATACATTATGCCCCCTTATACGATAGCATTCTCGGGGCAACAATCAAAACCAGGATTTCCGGGTCTTCGGGACTGTAGCACGCCTATCGCTCCCTCGGACGATCCAGTACCTACGAACAAGTAAACTGTTGGTGGGTCAGCACTTTATACAAGTACTGGTGAGATAAATCAACTGAACAGAAACAAGCATTCACTCAAACAGGCACTAAGTAATCATGTTATAAAATATTACATTACTAGTGATCTTTCTAGTTTTACCTAGGTTCGTTTCATGCAGTTCTAGCAGAGTCGATTTACTTGTTTAGAAACATGTTTGGAAACAGAGTTTCATATTGAATATGCTAGCAAGCAAACCGTTCATGTTTCAGGGTGTGCGCAGCGTATCTCGTGCGACTCGAGGGTCTAATGTAAGGCTAGACACACGATGCACATTCTTAGGGGCAGTCACTATCCAAGCCAACACAATGACTTAGCTATATGCAGGGCGGTCCCCGAGTAACTCAGGATCGGTAGCGGTTAGTCCAGCATACCAATGACTCATTTATCTGATGCTAGAGGCAGCTGTGACTCATGGTTGCTTTGCACTATCATGGTAGCAGCCGGGACACATGCAGTTCAGCTCTCCACCAATAGCCATTGTCCGACCGCGTACGAATGCATGGAACACTATCAAATAAACTCTAGTATGCAGACGAGACGAACCATCAGAATACACTCATTGTTGCGGGGCAATCCGACTTATCACTTGAACACGTTCAGGCACAGTATGGTTCTCTCGAAGCATAGACGATAGTGAACATGTTCATGCACTCTAAGCAGGCGATTCAGGATTCTCGTTTAGCAGACATTGATTCAAAGACAAGCTAGGTGAGTTCGTTCATTAACATGCAAGGCAGGTTCTATCATTCTCTTAAGAAAACATTGCAAGCAAAAACTCAGGTTATTATTAAGGCGTGCAAGAATCAGAGAACGAAGTTCTGCCCACTCACCTTGATACATAACGCCGGCGCGAAGCGGGGCGTTACATACTTACCAACCAACAAAAAGTTTCGTCCTCGAAACTTCAAGGATAAACTTCTCGATATCCCGAGTAGCGATAGTGCCGTCCCTCGCCGTACTCAATCGAAACAATCAAGCAATTCAAGTTCAGGAAACATTTTGTACTTTGAGAATATCTATGGACTTATTGTATGGAACGCTCTTTGCAAAACCATATCGATAATATCTCAGAGTCATAGCAACGGTTTGGGCCAGAGAATCGATTCCGCTCTGATATCATTCTGTCACGCCCCGGTCCCTCCCGGGCCGCCGCTCCGCCCTGCCCAGCCCCGTACGGCCGGGAATTAATGAACCGGACACGAATCACCGTGCCTCGGCGCGCCGGACGCGAATCACTGCGCCCGTCCCGCGGGTGTGAGGGAGGAAGGGAGCCAAGCGAATGGCCCATTCGAGCTTTCGGGGGACGTGATGCCGCACGGGCCTGGGGTTGCGCCCGTGCAAGGCCAATCGTTTAAGTTGATAGTTGGCTATCATCGCATCAATCGAGTAAGCAGCAGAAAGGGACTTTGTTGCAATACAATGCATTAACCAACTGAGTGTTCGGGACAAGCGAGGCAACTTGGGTTTCCTTTAGCAAAGGCACACGTTCGTTCCATACATTATGCCCCCTTATACGATAGCATTCTCGGGGCAACAATCGAAACCAGGATTTCCGGGTCTTCGGGACTGTAGCACGCCTATCGCTCCCTCGGACGATCCAGTACCTGCGAACAAGTAAACTGTTGGTGGGTCAGCACTTTATACAAGTACTGGTGAGATAAATCAACTGAACAGAAACAAGCATTCACTCAAACAGGCACTAAGTAATCATGTTATAAAATATTACATTACTAGTAATCTTTCTAGTTTTACCTAGGTTCGTTTCATGCAGTTCTAGCAGAGTCAATTTACTTGTTTAGAAACATGTTTGGAAATAGAGTTTCATATTGAATATGCAAGCAAGCAAACCGTTCATGTTTCAGGGTGTGCGCAGCGTGTCTCGTGCGACTCGAGGGTCTGATGCAAGGCTAGACACACGATGCACATTCTTAGGGGCAGTCACTATCCAAGCCAACACAATGACTTAGCTATATGCAGGGCGGTCCCCGAGTAACTCAGGATCGGTAGCGGTTAGTCCAGCATACCAATGACTCATTTATCTGATGCTAGAGGCAGCTGTGACTCATGGTTGCTTTGCACTATCATGGTAGCAGCCGGGACACATGCAGTTCAGCTCTCCACCAATAGCCATTGTCCGACCGCGTGCGAATGCATGGAACACTATCAAATAAACTCTAGTATGCAGACGAGACGAACCATCAGAATACACTCATTGTTACGGGGCAATCCGACTTATCACTTGAACACGTTCAGGCACAGTATGGTTCTCTCGAAGCATAGACGATAGTAAACATGTTCATGCACTCTAAGCAGGCGATTCAGGATTCTCGTTTAGCAGACATTGATTCAAAGACAAGCTAGGTGAGTTCGTTCATTAACATGCAAGGCAGGTTCTATCATTCTCTTAAGAAAATATTGCAAGCAAAAACTCAGGTTATTATTAAGGCGTGCAAGAATCAGATAACGAAGTTCTGCCCACTCACCTTGATACATAACGCCGGCGCGAAGCGGGGCGTTACATGCTGAGCTTGGCATATAACCTCTCATGTCATAGTATATCCAGTACGACCCTAAGATGCTCCTCGTGCTCCTCGTGGCTCTTGGAATATACTAATATATCTTCAATAAAAACTCGGATGCATACAACAAAAGACCCCTGGCTAAATGAAAGAAACCGTTGCTTCTAATCCTCCATTTAAAATGGGATGGGTTAAGCAAAATGGGTTCATAATGCAGCCAAATCAAGTGGGTTCGGGTGTTGAAACAATGGGTTGGTTTCTATTTCATAGAAACACATATTTGCATTTGAATAGCACCATTTAAAAGCTGATGTTGCTTGCCATTCCAATAATGCATGCTAGGGTCTCTAGCATATGGTTTAGCTAGGATTAATTAGAGAACATGGTTAAAAGGTTTGGGTTTAAGTTAAAACTCAAACTAACTAAATTATTTATCTAGTATATAACCTCTAATATGATTATAAAAAAATAATTTAATCCTAATTCTAAAAAAATATACGAATATATATAATTAAATCCTAGCTCCAACCCTAACAAGCCTAATGAATATAATACAACTAACAATAATAGAATTATAAAACTAAGCTATAACAAATATTACTAGATATAAATAAATTCAAAATAGGGGAGTTTACATCAAGGCCATGAGTAGCACATGTATTGCATGTCCCGTTGTTCTGGTGGTTGATTTTGATTATGCTTGTCAAGCTATTGACCAGTCTTTCATCATGTATAAGGCAAATTCCTAAGCACCATGGTCAAAAAATTTGAAGAAATTGTCCAGGCTAATAAACTAGATTGATAACTAGAATCATTTAGGAAAATTTCCTGGCTACATGCAATTCCGACATCCCAACGACACTAGTGGATTTAGAGCTCTTCGTCGTGAGGAGCACACTTCCAGCACACCATCGAGTGTTGCATTACAAGTAAAATATCTATACAAGTTAATTATAGAGAAATTTTGACTTACCCCCTACTTTATTTACCATATTTAAGGGTTTACCCCACAATTTTTCTATAATGTACATGTTCTCCCACTTTTGATAAAATTCGTCTGAAATTAACGGTCAACTGCTTTGACCAAAATGCCCCTACTTTATCTTCTTTCTCTTTCCACTCACCCCCCTCACCCCCTCCCCTCCGCTGGTAGGCCGCCGTCGCGCCCCGCTCCCCCTCCTCGCTACCGCCTCCTCCACCGCAGTAGCCCCCCCCCCCCCCCCCGCTCCCCCTCCCCGCTATCTCCCCCTTACCCCATAGCCCCTCGCCCCCCCCCCACTCTGTGCCACCGTCCCCCTCCTCGTCCTCGCTCCCCCCCACTACCCCCTTCCCTGCCCTGACCCCCAAGGCAGCAGCAGCAGCAGGAGTGTCACGCTGCTTGCCCCCGCTCGCAGCTCGATGCCACTCACGCGCACCAATCGCAAATGCTAGCCCTAGCACTGCCTCGGGTGCTGATGTTGCTTCTTAAAGGGGGGAGAGGCGGTGGCGGTTAGGGGGGAGCGAGGGTGGGAAGGGCGGATGGAAGAGATGGGGAGGAGCGGGGACGAGCGACGACGGCCGACTGCCCGCTGTGGGGTGGGGGGAGGGAGGGGGTGGGGGTTTGAGAGGGAAAAGGTAGAAGACAATGGGAGGGGCATTTTCGTCAATTTTTTTAAATTTTTTGGGTTGACCGTCATGATAAAGACGAATTTCATCAAAAGTGAAGGGACATGTACATTATGGAAAAAATGGTAGGTTACACCATTAAATATGGTAAATAAAGAGGGGTAAGTCAAAATTTCTCTTAATTATATCACATATGCCGTACGTCTGGATGATCCGAATAAACTACAGGACATGTGGCTGTATAAAATTTTCAAACTACAAGTGTTAGTAACTAGGATTGTGATAACCCTAATTAGCTAATTATAGTAAGTCGTAGGGCATGATTGGCCGTGATTGCTTAATTTATAGTCTAGTTTAGTTCTGTCCTGATTTATTTAACAACTGATCCAAAAATTATAACCTGGGTACTGATTCCTAATATCTTTGTTTAAATACTCCATAATTGTTTAACTAGTTATTTTACCCGATGCACTTATTTAAATGTTCCTTGTGCTATTTTTTATTGATTTGTCTGCATGCTGGTTTTTAGTTCCTTATATTGGCTCACTTGTGGTACTTTCTATTTTGGGGTCTGATCCCATTGGTTTTGTATGGCCAGATATCGGAGCAGGACCATAGGATCTTCCGTACTTTTCGTCTCAAGATGGTGAACACCAGGAGCACTCGGGGCCATGAGTGTGTTCCTTTTTCATCACCCACTTGATCTTGTATAATTATTCTTTTGAGGCATTTAGCCACCAAGAACGTATTTAGCTTATATTTTGGGACTTGACATTCTAGTCTGTGGGCCTACATGTAAAGCATATTCTAGACTATAGCTAGAGCTGATCATGTAATATGGTGCTCTTGCTAGTTCTTTATTTTGTAACTAGTTTCATGATCATCGATGTATGTATAGTTTGGGACGCCTTACTATTATATGTTTGGTGATCATACATCTTGTTGCTAGTGATTGAGATGCCTAGGATTTTTGACCCAGGAATGACTGTTGGTTTATAGAGTAAACTCCCACATGTCTAGACAGCCGTGACCGTATCTCGAGATATAGAGTACTTTGGTGTACGTAGTTGGCTTTGTCTGCCCCCGCTCTCTAGTATTCTGGTTCTGGGATGTGACAATCACTGCTTGCATTGTATATTCTTCTATTTTTGGGCGCTTAGCCACCGACACCTGTTAGCCGGCTTGTCTGAACATCAGTTCATTTTTACATAAGTATAATATAATCAAACTGCAGGTCATCTCGGTTGTGTAACTAATGACACTCTACTAGCCTAACATTTTGATGGCTAGATTCTTTTAATATTTTGATGGAGCGTTTGGGACGCCTTACGGCTTTATTTTACATGTTCTATGTTGTTGTTACTTGCTTGAATGATTACGACATAGTTGTTCTAAGATCATAGGAGACTTGATTGTAGCATGCACCCCCTTGTCTTTCTACAGCCGTGACCGTCGTATGATGTTATATACCTTATACGGGAGAGCTGGCCATATCCATCTCCGTATTCCGGTACTAGGGCGTGACAACCAGCAACCGAGGATCCATCATACTTTTTCCTGAACAATGGCGCGCACTAGACGGATGGCCGCTGAGGGACGATTCAATTTCTTCTTCCCTACTTGTTACTGTACATTTTACTTTTTTGGGCGTTTAGCTACCGACACTTATTAGTTGTAAATCTGGACATTTAGTTTCCTTTACATGATTGTAATTAATCAGATTGCATCTGATCATGGTCATGTACTTTTGCTACTCCGTCAGCTTCTCATTTTGTACAGCTGGTTTCTAGAATATTTTGGCAGGACGTTTGGGACGCCTTACTTCATTGTCAAATATATTTTATGTTTACTGTTCTTACTTGACTGATTGAGATAATAAATGTTCTATGTGACCCTAAGTGACTTGCTTGTAGTATACACCCCATTGTCTAATTACAACCGTGATCGGCGTATGACGTTCTATACCTTGTACAGGGTACCTGGCCATGTCCGTCTCTGTATTCCGGTACTGGGACATGACAAGTTTAAATATTTAAATATATTTTAGTTAAATTTTATTATGGATATATTTTTACTTTTTATAAAAAAAATTTGAAAAGGCTACCCGTTTAAGCTATACGTATATTCTCACGTAATTAAAAATAAAAAAATAAAATTTAAGTAAATATTGTTTAACTACATAATATTATATAATTATAATCAAACACCTGTGGTTAAGGTATGAGATATTTTTCTTGGTTGGAGTTCGATTCTCCATGGAGTTATCAATAAAAAAAATAATTTTTTTCAACAAATTTTTTTTTTACATAATATTTTTTTTTTTAAATAAATGACTGAGTATTTACAAACGACTTAGAAGATTCACTTTTGAACCATATTGAAGTCTCGTTATAAGAAATAGAGATAGGGATGTTCGAGTGCCTTATCGGATGTAGACAAACATATTAAATCCGTAACATAACCATTTTTACTAAAGAGAAAGTTGAATTTTTTTTTTTTAATCATGAGATAATATATACTACCTCATATTGTGGTATGCATTTTGTATGGTAATCGTTGCAGACGGATCTGCTAATAGTAGAAGTTTCTAGAAGAAAAAAGAGAGTTGATCGTTCCATGACTATTCTTTAAAATCGCGAGAGAAAAAAGGAAAGCGAAAGCGAAAGTGAAAGTGAAACTGGTTAATCATAAAGATTAACTAAACAACCTAGGTCTATCATTTGGTACAGGACTACCCACACCCCCTTCTTATTCCAGAAGCCTCTTCCCTTCCTTTCTTTCTTTCTTTCTCTCTTATCAGTATTTTTTTATCAGTCTGAAATTGAAATTACTTCACTAGAAAGAAAGAAGATGAATACGAAGGTTTGTAGCTTGAAGAGTGGTGCGGTAGCTGTCTTCCCGTCATCTTCCTCATCATCATCCTCTCTCAGGTTCCTCTCACCCTCTCTTAATTTGAGGTCTTGTAATTCCTTTCCCAAACTCAAAATTAGAGCAGAAATTTCAATTATTTCCAAATTTGTCAAGACCTACTCCTCCTACAACAGACCACCACCACCACCAGTAATGGCTCCGCTCCAACTAAAATCCCCATCAGGAAAACTTCTGCTACACACATTACAAGTCCATCCCCATCTACTCCCATCCACAGTAGACCAACAACTCAACAGACTCGAATCGGAGGCTGCAGCCGCCAACCGCATCGACAATCTCGAAGAGATAATCTACTGCATCATCGTGCACAAGTTCACCGAAAATAACATACACATGATTACAACGATTCCTAATTGCCAACTGGATTGCCGAGAGGATGACAAACACAAGCTCAAAGCCGCCCACACCAACGACGCCATGGACATGATTGAAGGACACCTCGCATTTGTTCAGACCAGATTTGGTGCCCACCCCGGCAAGCTCAGGCTCGGGAAGCTCTACTCCGCGTCGGTCAAGTTCGGTTACTATCTGAAACGAGTGGACGAGAGGTTCCAGCTGCAGAAAAACATGGGCACACTCCCTGCCGTCCGTGTCGGGGACGTGGACTCCGCGATACTGTACGATTGCGACGAGGAAGACGATATCGATAACTTGTCCTACGGGCTGAGGATGTATATCAGGGACCTGGAGGAAGAGACGTTGAGGAGGTTCTCCACGGTGAGGTCCAAGGAGGCAATGTCATTGATCGGAAAGCACGAGAAGGCCCTGTTTGGCGATTCGGCAATGATTGAAGTGGCTTTTGGGGTCGGTTCCTCCGGGCTTGCGATATTGGTTCTTGAGGCAGTGGCTTTTGGGTCTTTCCTGTGGGAGGCGGAGTGCTACGTTGAAAGCAAATATAAGTTTTTGGCATGTTGAAGTTATCAAGTATTGTTGAACTTCTTCTGTTTCTACTTTGTAGTTGAGTGTAGATCTCATTCTGTGGAGGAAATTTCAGATCTCTCTTTTGAGTCTTTGATATTTGTTCTTAATCCAAATGATTCACATCTACACTGCATCAAACTATCTTTATTGTAGTATTAATGGTATGAGTCGATGCGGTTAATACCTAGTTTACAAACACTATCAAGGAAGACCTAGAAAAGAGAAATTTCATGCGATTGGGTTTTTTACCAAACTACACCCTCAAACAAACCCAAGTTCAAATGCAAATAAATAGAAGTTTTGACATTGTTAATTAATCAAAGAAGAGTTGATAGAAAACCAATTGCTGGTAGCAATGTACAGGTTAGCTACCTCTCTGTAAACCTAGAAAGCAACAACCCATGAATCCGAGATCGTGATATGTGTTGGACATTCCAAAATACACTATGGAATGTCAAAATTCTGTGTAGGTTTTATCATATAATTTTCATTTCTGCTTCCTCCAGAGTTCTTTATTGACCATCTTGTTGGGAACGAATGCGGAAACCGTTTCCAAAATCAAAGAGTACCTGAGAGAGAATCAAACAAAATGCACAAACCAAAAATGGCAAACATAAATCACAGACACAGAAATTTTTACGTGGAAAATCTAGACGGAAAAAACTACGGAATGATTGGAGTCCAATCCTGAAGAACCTCCACCAATAGAATAAAAAGAATACACCATCTACAAGCTCCTTCCAATCCAACACAGATCTCCACAACACTTAGGAATAGAAAATAGATTACACCACGAAGAGAGAAGACAATGAGAAATTATCCAAAATTGATCTAGTCCTCTGAAACGGCCTCAAATCCTTCTTTCTCCTTCCCAAAGTTGCAATCTCTTGCCTCTCTTTTTTCTCCTTGTTTCATATGTTAGGGTTCGAAAAAGCCTAACTTATACTATAAAACCCATAATCCTAAAAACCGTATTAAGCTATTTTTTTTAATTAATTAATAATTTAATTGTAGTAATTATGTGCTAATTAGAAGAAATAGATTTTATTTAATTTTATTTTAGGTGTTTGTAAATTTAGGAGATTTATGGAGCCATTAGGAATTTTTTCGAATTTATTTCATGTAGGAGGCCCTTTGAGCAGTTGCTAGCTTAATGGTATGCATTAATATAATTTTAGATTTTTCTATGGGTATATATATATATATATATATATATATATATATATATTTAAATAAAAAAGAAATGGAAAAAAAGAAATGGAAAAAGAAAAAGAAAAGAAAAAAAAAAGTTTTATTACTATTGGATCCCTAATGGATCCTTAACCCATCCTATGCTACCACCCGCTGGAAGGAGCCACCCGCCCCTTTTTCTTAGCACCAGCCCACTCACACACCCGTGGACCACTAGACAGCAGCCCCCCTTTGCTAAACAACAGCACAAGCAAACACATCCTAACCCAATACCCCCCCGCGGCCACACGTTAAACCCCCCCTCTCCTCTATCTATATATAATCATCTATTCATACCAAAACCCTAACCCTAGATCATCCATCTCCTCCTCTTCCCATCTAGACCTAGAGAGCGCCGCCACCGCAGCCAGAAACGCCGTTCAGACCGCCCAAATCGATCCCGACGACCGCGACCCCGCGCACCCCGCGCACTGCAGTTTCAAATAGCAGGGTACCTGTGTTCCCGTGCAGTTTTTCGTCACCTCGCTGAACCAAACGCCACCCCGTCTTCATCGGTACGCTCACCCCTTAACCCTCTTCCATATCTGTGTGATAGTAGACCTCGAACAACGCGTAACCATAGACGAAAATAGCGTCAAAGTTGGCAGAAAAAGACCAATTTCTGGGATCGCAGAAAACTGCGGTAATCACCTATGTTCCCGGATTCTTATCTCCCACCACAGAGATCTGAATCCAATTTTTCTTTTTGGTATGCGGAGACCACTTGACCTAGTTTAATTTCTGTTAAATAACATTAGATTATTAACTGCTGTAGGTAGAATTAAATTCGTAGGAAAATCCCAAAAATACACTTTTTTCTAGATTCCCAAAAGTAGTGAAACAGAGAGCGCCCCACCAAACGGGACCGTTCCGCCGTGTACCAAGTGTACCAATCGGTGCGCGCAGTGTACCCGGATACGTGAGAGTTCGCAAAAACTGATTCGGACGCGTGTGCGCGCCAGAATCAGCCCGTACGCGGACAAACCCCGTGTCACAACTTTTGCGAAAGTCGCGCGCATTTTGTGCACGCTCGTCAGATTGCGACGAAACTTGCGCCACTGGACTCGTGGTAACGCGCTGGTACTGTGACCCAATTCTCACGCAATTCTGAGACGGTTGACCAAATTGCCAATTGGCGGGCCATACGGTTGACTTTTTGGACAAAATTGTGTTCGGCCATCGAAATCCACATTTGGACATACCGTTGGGTTCGTATTGACATTTAGAGTTTTTTGAACTATAATTTGTCCCATTTAGAGACTGTTACCCTTGGCACATTTTTCGGTGCAAAGTGGGCCACACGTGGACCCAACTTTTATCCGAAATTACCGTTTTGCTCCTGTGTTCAAATTGGACGAAAGGAAAGTATTTTTTAGCTATTTTGCTCATTCCAAAAATGTTGGGGATATTTATTTCAGCATCCGGAGACATTTGTTCTGAGGCAATAGCTTCTAGTCCTATGTGTTGGACATCTGGACGTTTCATTTTGCAGCTTCTTGCCCGGCAAGTATACCTTGCCATTGTACTGTTATTTATATTCCATATGTTGCATGCATCTTTATTTTCTGTCTTTAGTTCATATATTTTAACTCTTATATAAAATGCGCGCGACGGTGTCGTCGCGGTATATTTTTATTTATGTATTTGCATTGACCTTGTTTATGAGACTATCCCATTATCATGTAGCATCATTAGGTTCATTGGCCGTGACACAGTTGTTACACGAGTGTGAGTCTCATATAAATCATGGACTGCATGACAGGTCTAGCCTCCTATACGTATGGGCTGTGCGCTAGGGATGACTGCTGATAGAAACTTTGTATGCTAGAAGACTTAACAGTTATTAGAGGTCCATGGACATAGCCTATTATAGTACGATGGTCCAATCCTTGTCCTTGTTTGGTTGCAAGGTTGGGCTAGGGTACTAAGAATAGACTATGAACCAAATTGTGTTATGGATGTGACATGCTTAGAGCATGGGGTGGGGAGAACAACAAGTACCGCATTTGGGCTCCTTTGCACTTTCTTTATTGTAACCCGGAAGCTCCGCTGGAGATACGGACGGTGATGACCACTATACAATTGGCGGCCTCTGCCGTTCAAAAGACGGTATGCTTTGAGGCCCCTGATTCTCCGAGAGAGTCATGCCAATCCCATTTTTAGCCAGATAGCCCACTTGTTAGAAAGTTGTTCTCAAACTGCATTCACTTAGACGGTTAGGCGACCAATTGGATATTTTATTTCAGTACTTTATTGGCATGCTTCTATATATCTTGTTATGTCCCTCTGAGGACCTGGCCCCTTCCAGGTGTATCTGTTCTTGAGTATTCGTAGGAGCGCAGATTCGGATGGTCACATATGTTTCGAGGATGTCTTCTCTTTGAGCCCGTGATTGTTGGCTGATATTCTTATATGGTGTTTGTTGTGTTGTACTTATATTGTATTTGCTCTTACATTCGAGTTGGTAGTATATTTGTTTTCACCCAACTATCATCTTTAGATACTTCTTATTGAGATCTAGTTTCATAGATACTGGTTATTTATTTATATTCGATTTTCTGTGGATGAGATTTAGATTATCCCCTATGACTTGTGATCGCTTTATACCACTTGTGGATTGATATTCATATTACAGCGTACGTATGGGTTTGGTTTCCATATATTGGAGTTGTCATACCCATACGGCTAGCATGCTTACGTGTCCTAGTCCTACATATTTTGGGACTAGGACGTGACATATTTTTAGTGGTGGCCCATGCAGGTCATGAGCATATTGTCTCGGTTACTCTACTGTACCGAGCAAGTCTGCACCTAGGAATAGATTATAGGATCTCATCCACAATTGACTATGATTCACTCTCCTTCCAATCCATTCTATTTGAATAATTGTATCCTGTTTGATTCCTGTACTTCCCTGATAATTTCTTGAGTATAGCCCCCTCATAGAATATAGAAGTCCTTGTTGTTAGATAATAAGTAGGGTAACATTCCTATTAAGAGTACAACTAGAGTGTTGACACACCATTAAGTTTAGAATATCTAGTGAACCTGTCACGCCCCAGTCCCAAACTACCGTAGGACTAGATACGTGGCAATGGCCAGCAGTACGCACCGATGGACAAACCCAATTTAATGGATCCATCAGGGCATACTTAAGCTGTAAAACAAATCTACGACAATCATGGCACAACTAATCTCATCCACACAAGATAAAAATATGATCCACAGAATAAATAAGGAATGTAAATCATCAGCTAGTCTCACAAAGTACTTCGGGGAATAACCCGATAAATGTCTAGTACAATGGTTCAACAGACCAGAATATAAAAGACTGAAGTAAATAATAAAAGCTGAGCATGAACATGGATGCTAAAAAGAAGTCTTCAGCTAACACCTCGCCCTCAGATGGTGGTACAGCTCCTGGATCGGCTACTCCTGCTGCGGTCCCGTATACCTCGGGATAAACCACGTCTGCAAAATCTGGGGACAAAATCCATATCCAGGTCCTCAGGGGACATAGCAAGGTACAGAAAATAATACAAGCCAGAATATAAACAGTGCAGCAAATAATGAAGTAAGCAGGGTAAGTATGTAACATCTGTATAAATGCAAGAGAGAAAATCAACAGTACTCAGGTTGAACAACTACAAGCTCTGTGTAGAGGAGCCGGTAGCAGTGGTGTCAAGAGGTGGTCTAGCTCAGCGGGAGATTGAGTAGCCGGCATAACCTAATCAACCTGTAACCTGTGGGTCTCTCCAGCAATAGATGGATCAATAAGGGAATACTAAAATAACCAGCTAAGTGATATGCAAGATGAGAGCAGCACTAGAGCTCCGGCTGAAGCATACTACAAGCTCTGTGTAGGGGAGCCGGTAGTAGCAGTAATAATGAGTAATGGGCCAAGCTCGGGCTTCAGAGTCTTGGGCCTCACAATAGTAGGGGTGTATATATATAATCAGCCTGTAGTCTGTGTGTCTCTCCCCACCCAATGTAACCACGCAAATCATGAACATAACGTCTCACGTCCATGTCAGCGGAGTCATATCTAATGCACAAGTCATAATGTATATAGAATATAGAATCTAGGTCAAGTCCTGTATCCTATACAGAATCACCACGAATATCTCGGGAAGATCCTGTCTCATGATCAGTGTCCTGTGCCCTGGGTCAAAGTGTACTTGGTAAGACAAGTACGAGAATATAAAGTGTCACGTATGTCCATATCTAAATGACATTACCCAACACCGCGTACGATGTGGGCACCCGACTGATAATCGGACGCTAAGTATGTCAAACGGTCCTAGGTTAAGCATGCACAGTAAATATATGAAGTAAGAAAAATAGGTAACAATACTGCAGAGATGGCAAGGTACACTTGCTTGATGTTTGAATATCAACTGTCGTCCTGGTATCGGTGGATCCGGTAGGTACTACTCCGAAAGCTGTAATAAATATCACCCACAGTCTCAGAAGATGTCAAACTGCTAGAAATGCCTGTCCTTACGTCCAATTTGGACACAGGGGCAAAAAGGTCATTTTCGGGCCAAAGTGGGGTCCATGTGTGGCCCACTTTGCACCGAAAAGCGTGTCGAGGGTAACAGTCTCTAAATGGGATAAACTATGGGTCAAACAATTCTAAATGTCAATACGATCCCAACGGTATGTCCAAATTTGGATTCCGATGAGCCGAACATAATTTGGTCCAAAAAGTCAACTGCGGGGCCCGCCAATTGGCGATCTGGTCAACCGTCTCAGAAATGCGTAAAAATTGGGACACAGGACCAGCGTGTTACCACGAGTCCAGTGGCGCAAGTTTCGTCGCAATCTGACAAGCGTGCACAAAATACGCACGAGTTCCACAAAAGTGGCGACACGGAATGTGTTCGCGGATACGGCCTGATTTCGGCGCGCACACGCGTCCAAATCAGTCCCCACGAATTTTCACGTGCCCGATTATGCTGCGTGCACCATTCGGTACACTTGGCACACGGCGGGGCGGTCCCGTTTGGCGGGGCGCGCTCCGATCTCCAACTTTTAGAAAACCGAAAAAAGTGGGTGCGCGCAGTTTTGTGACGAATACAATTTTGTCCACAGCAACTAATAGCACAAAGTTATTATACAAAAAATAAACTAGGTCATGTAATCTACAGGTATCAAAAAGAATTACCGAATTTGGATCTCTGTGGTGGGAGATACGAACTCGGCAATATGGGTGGTCATTCTGGAATTCTGCGATTGCAGAATTCTGTCTGCTCGCGCTGACTTGGCCGCTGTTTTTCACCTAGGGGCACACGTTATCTGTCACCACCACGTTTCAAAAACAGGGGTATTTTTGACTTTTTACAATAATTAATATTATTGTAGTTACAATTTAGTAATTTCGTGATAGGTATATTAATTTAAATAAATATGTGAGGTGTGTAATTAAATATAGTAATTATATACCGTATTCAATTATGTTGTGCTGGTAGACTTGACCTAGAAGTCAGTAGGTGAACACCTGTCCGAATTGTGGGATTCGGTATTTTAATTGTTTATTCTAGAATTTAATTCTTGGAGGTAATAATTAATTACTGTATTTTATTTAATACTTTGCGCATTGCCTTTGCTTCGATATTTGGAGCGCTACCCTGACTTTTGTCTTCCAACAAATTTTACCATCTTGCCCTAGACGTGCCCGTCTCCAATTCTGCTATTTTTGTAACTCATAATTGTGCTCTCTGTACATTATTTCTGGCCGCACAAAAAATTATCGCGGACGTTATTTAATAAATCTCTATTTTGTATCGTTGTGCGTTCCAATCAAAAATTGAAGGCAATCTTGACCTATTTTTCGTGCGGCCCAAATTAGGGTAATATTCTGTTCTGAGTCTACTTCATTAGTGGTATTGATGACCTGACCTGATTTTGGCTCCATGTACTCCTAATTAATTGTTGAACACAACTCGCATTTATTTCTAATTAATTTGAGGATACCATTTTATCTGATTCCGTAAATTCTAATTTAATTCCAGTGCCCTGTTATTTTGAGCCCACACAAAACTTACAGCGCCCCCTGACCCTACAAAACACCGGACACCGAATCGGTCGCCAAATTTTGTCATTTTATGTGTCTGTGCAAATACCCAAATTTAAGGGGGTTAATTTGCAAATTGGCATTTTGTGTCAACACCCAATTGTTTAAAACAATGAGGGAGCCTAATGATAATTTAATTAAATCTCTCACCCACATGAAGAAATTCTCCATGTCCAATCTGGACCACTCATTCAATGAGTGCATCCTCACCCTCCATCAAAATCCTCTCTCCCTATTAAATGACATGTCCCATCAAACCCTAATCCCCAAGCAAGCCCCCACCTCCTCACAAGCCTCCATCCCCTCCAACGTAGGGAACCAACCTCTTCCCTTCTCCTTCTTCTATTTCTTCTCCTTTTCCTTTCTTCTTCTTCTTCTTTGTTCTTTGAAATTAAATTCAAATTGACAAAGGAGGGAAAACCTGGGAACACTGTTCCCTGCTGTGCACCCGGCTTCACTCCCTGTGCCTCGACGCGTCCGGCGACGGCCCACATCTCTCCGGCGGCCGGCCATCTGTCCGCCTGCGCTCCCCGGCTGATCCTCACATTACTCCGGCGGCCAACCCCCTACTGTCGATTCCCATCAGTTTAGCCGGCCCCATCTTCACCATCATCTACAACCACCCCCTCGATCACCACCACCGGCCTCTACTCCCCATCCCCTCAGCCTCCGCACTCCGACCATCCCCACTGTTCCAGACCGAGCTCCTCCTCCCTTGTTCCTCCTCCGGCTGCTCCCATTCCTCTCTGCTGCTCGACACCGCCACCACCACACAACACTCCCTCAAGTCCGGCGGCTTCCCGCGGCGACTGCCCGACCGAGCTGCTCAGCGTCCGGAGGCCGACTCCTCCAGACCCCACCTCCTGCGCCGGCGCTCCACTGGACATCCCTCCGGCTGCTCATCCATCCCTCCATCCATACATCCATCCACATCCCTCCTCTGGTCCGGCGGCCACTGCAACCCGGCAGCCTGTCCCCATCCCCGCTGTGCCCTTCCACGACCACTCCCTGTGCCCGACGGCCCTTCGGCAGACCCTGCTCCCCGGCGGCCAGCACAGTACTCCGGCCAGCCACTGTAAGCCATCCTCCTCTCCCTCTTCCTTCTTCAATGTGTATATATATACATATATATAGGAATATATATATATGTATATGAATGTATTAGCACTTATAATGTTTAATACGTATATTTGTATAGTATAGTGTATATTGATACATAATGTATAGAGTACATTTGGTAATTAATGAATGGTGTACAGTGTATATAAATCAATGTAATGTATAGTTTACATATAATTGGCATATGTATATATATATATATATAAATACGTAGTTTAGTATGTATTATTGATATATATATATATATATATATATATATATATATTATTGTTAAATTGGTATATATGTATATCTGTATTTTGTATATGTATGTAATTATTAATTTGGTATATAAATAAATATGCATATTTATTTTGATATATATATATACTTGTTTTGGTATTTTGGTATATATATATGTATAAGAAATAACACATGTATATTTTGTCACTAATATATATAGTACATAAATCTAATTAATGTTTAATACATAAATACGTACAGCAATTATTTAATTAATTTTAAAACACATATTGTATGGTATATATAAAATATATGTATTAGTATATATTAATTAATGTGTAGATATATATACGTATATAAATGCGTATACGTATATTGGTATGTATTGTGTATATATATTTCTGTATAAACCCTTAGTATTTTTAATATATATATATATATATATTGTATATGTATATACATGTATTTTGTATACATACTTAGTATATTTTAATATATCAAATTAATGTATATAGTAAAATATTGTTCAACCTGTATATATATTATACATATGATTAATGATACATATAAATATTGTATATGTACTAAATTTGGTGTATATATATATATTGTAGGCATTAATGTATATGTATATATTTAATATGGTTGATATGAATATAAATACGTACTTAGTATATGCATTATTGGTATTGTATTAATTGATATATGTATATATGTTTTGTATATACTTTCAACATATATAATTTGTATATATGTATAAAAATATATATTTTGTACATGCTTTTATTATATTCCTAATATACAAAGTATAAACTTAATTTGGTATTAGTATTAGTATATTTAATAATATTGTTGACAATATATATATGTATCATAATTGATTATTAATAATACGTTTAATTGGTGAATCTACTAGGTGATCCTAGGTGATCAGTATCATACTTAGAGAAGTCCCGAACTCAGTGTTTTTAGACTGTGTTTAGTGTAGCATATGATGCAAATGTGGTTTTGCTTGTGATATGTTTATAGGACTGTTGGTTTACCCAGGGGATACTCTGGAACAGGACATCAATAATTACCAGCTAAGAACCCAAGGCGAGTACATTCTCTGATTAGTTTCTAATTTATGATATCTCCTATGTTCACTGTATCTAGTGTAAATATCCATGTTCTTGACACATTGGTTACACGGATTGGTATACACGGATCTCGTCATGAGATGTTATTTCTTATTCATGGTGTAGCTTGTACAAGACTTGTTTTCCTTGTTATCTTGTGCATGTACAGACACTGATTCCCGGGGAGATTTGCTACCTTCCTAGGGAATCCCGTGCCATAGCGTACCATGATTGGATCTACTATACCAGTCGGGGTGGGGAGTATTTTAGTATAGATATGTGATCATACCCAACTTTTCATGCATCATAGCTCACCCCGCATCTCACGTCGGGTGCGGCCTGACCCTCTCCGTGCCTCATAGCTGTTACGTGTGATTAGCCTGACCTCTACATGCATCATAGCTAACCAACGGTTAGCCTGACCTTCGTGAATCATAGCTAATCACATGTAACCAGCCTGATCAAGTTCCCAAGCCGATCACATGTTAAAGCTAGTACTCACACACTTAGTTATAGGTTCTTGCTCTTGGACATATGGTTTCTTTTCCTGCAGTTACTTACAGTATTTTCCAGTATTTCTTTCATTGAACATTTCTCGTACCTATACATGCATCTGGTATATTTCCATCTAGAACTGCTACATAGTTTATGTTATTTATATAGAACTGCTATTTAGAGATGTACTTTGCTCCTTCCTGACTGGAAAATATTTTTTCCAGACTGTGACCTTAGTGGACTTATTTCTGACACTTGGGGATTGGTTGTTACTTATTGCAGGTATGATTATTTTGTCATTAGACTTGTGTTGTATTCTTTTGTTTCTTCAAATTCCTATCGTGCTGTAGTTGTGATTGAGTATGTTGTGAATATTTTTATAGTATTATCCGAATCTCCTTATAGAGTTGGATACTAGCGTGAGATTGTTAGATAGTACTCGACCTAGACAGCGTTCTACCGCCGATGCTACGGCGTAGGCTGGACGTACCCACGCACTCGTGCCCCTAAACCGGGTGCGGTCGTGACATTATCCGAGGTTGACTATAAAACAAGTATTTGAGAGGGTTAAGGGAAGATCATACCTATAAAAATGGAACGGAGTTTGGATGTGCGAGTCGACAGAAAATCACGCCGGAGCGAAGGTACCTCGAGTGGGAAACTGCAGTTCGCGATGTCGGCGTCGACGGGATGGTTGGATGGCTTGGAGAGGCTTCTCTGGCTGCGGTGATAGCTCTAGATGGGAAGAGGAAGTCTGGAGTTTCTAGGTTAGGGTTTTAGAGCTAACTATATATATATATATATAATTTGGAGAGAGAGAGAGATAGTTGGAGGCGGATTGGGTTTCGCGTGTTGGAAGCAAAGGCTGAAGGGTCAATGTGGGCGGGTGAAGCTTGCAATTCAATTGGTAAAGGGAAGGGCGGGTTCACAACAAGCTAATGGTTAATGTAAGTTGGCTGGAGAGGATTCCTAAGTCATAAGTAATATGATTACTATTATTATTATATGTATTAGTTACTCATTTAATACTAGTATTATACTTAGTATTATTTAATTCTTTTCTTTTCTTTCTTTAAATATATATATATACATATATATTTGTATATATATATATATATTCACACATAAGAAAATTTATATAATAGGGTATTGCACATCGTTAGGCTAGCAACTGCTCAAGGGGTCTCCTACATGGAATAAATTTCGAAAAATTCCTGATGGTCCCACAAGTCATCTAAGTGCCCGAACACCTAACATAAAAATTATAAAAATCTATTTCTCCTATTTGGACCTAATTACTACAATTTAATTAATAATTAATAAATAAAGGGTATATACGATTTCTAGGAAGGGGGTTTTACATTCTACCCAACTTGTAAAAATTTCGTCCTCGAAATTAAAATTAAGCCACGATAGAATGCAAGGATGGTATAAGATATAAATTAACAATATAAATTCATACCTTGGTCGGCGAATAGGTTCGAAAAATGCTTGTGCATGTCGTCCTCGCGCTCCCAAGTTGATTCTCCTGGCGCGCCATGCCTCCATGCTACGCGAACCAAGGGAATAGACTGGTTCCTCAATACCTTCTCTCGACGATCAAGGATTCCTACGGGTTGCTCTTGGTATGACAAGCTCGGCCCAATGGTGATCTCTGAATGGTCGAGGACATGACTGCTGTCTGGAGCTGCGACACATGGAATACGTCATGTACTCCCTCCAGTGAAGGTGGTAGCGCAAGTCGATATGCCACCTCTCCAACTCTCTCGAGCACGTCAAATGGTCTAATATACCTTGGACTCAACTTGCCGCGCCCTCCGAATCGGATGGTGCCCCTGGTCGGTGATATCCTCAAGAAGACATGATCGCCCTCTTTGAACTCCAAGGGTCGACGATGAAGGTCTGCCCACTACTTCTGCCTGTCTTGCGCTGCTCGCAAGTGTCCCTGAATCTTCTTGACTGTCTCTACGGTGTTGACCACCAACTCGGGTCCCAGAATCTGACGTTCTCCCATGTCACTCCAACACACAGGAGACCTATATTTTCTTTCATACAATGCTTTAAACGAAGCCATCTGAATACTCGCTTGATAGCTATTGTTGTAAGAAAACTCTACAAGATGTAGGTGGTCCTCCCATGATCCTCCAAAGTCTAACATGCAAGCCCTCAACATGTCCTCCAAGGTCTGAATAGTACGCTCCGACTGCCCATCTATCTGCGGGTGGTAAGATGTACTGAACTTCAGACGAGTACCAAGACTCTCTTGCATGCTCCTCCAAAAGTGCGATGTGAAGCGCAAATCTCTGTCCGATACAATGCTGACTGGTATGTCGTGCAATCTCACGATCTGTCTCATATATAAATCAGCTAAAGCTTCTG
This sequence comes from Iris macrosiphon, assembly GCA_036927795.1. Classification (NCBI taxonomy): domain Eukaryota; kingdom Viridiplantae; phylum Streptophyta; class Magnoliopsida; order Asparagales; family Iridaceae; genus Iris; species Iris macrosiphon. The sequence goes on along the minus strand of JAYESA010000006.1, from coordinate 88,995,354 downwards.
TAGACTGACCCACTCTAAAAGGTATAAAATGGGCTGACTTGGTGAGTCGGTCCACTATTACCCACACTGCATCTCTCCCACTTGGACTCTTGGGAAAACCCATGACGAATTCCATAGTGATGTGCTCCCACTTCTACTCTGGAATTGGAAGTGGTTGCAATAATCCTGCTGTCCTCTGGTGTTCCGCCTTCACTTGTTGACATACCAGACATTTAGCTACAAAGCGAGCTATCTATCTCTTCATCCCATGCCACCAAAAGTGCTATCGTAAGTCACAATACATCTTGGTGCCTCCTGGGTGAACAGAGTACATAGAGCTATGTGCTTCGGTCATTAACTCCTGTCTCAATTCTCCATTTAGAACATACAAGCGGTTTCCAAACCTCAATGTCCCGTCTTCGTGGATTCGAAGTCCTGTCTGCATGCCGGCTTCTGTCCTTTATTTGAGTCTTCGGAATCTAGCATCGGTGGGCAATGCCTCTTTAATCTTCTCTACGAGTGATAACTGAATCTCAAGATTAGCCATCAATCCATTCTGTCCCGGTAAGACGACCTCTATCTGTAGCTCCTGTAAATCTCTCAATAACTCGGGCTGCATCGTCAAGAAATAAGTCATAGGCTTCCTGCTGAGTGCGTCTGCAACAACATTCACCTTTTCCGGATGATACTGCAGATCGATGTCAAAATCCACCATCAGTTCCAGCCAGCGTCTCTGTCTCATGTTAAGCTCCTTCTGAGTATACACATACTTCAGACTCTTATGATCAGTAAAGATTTCTACCCTTTCTCCATAAAGATAGTGCCTCCAGATCTTTAATGCAAATATAACTGCTGCTAGCTCCAGATCATGTGTTGGGTAGTTCTTCTCGTGGACCTTAAACTGTCTCGACGCATAAGCAATGACTTTGCCATGTTGCATCAAAACACATCCTAGTCCACTGCCTGATGCATCACTGTAAACAACAAAACCTCCTGACCCTGAAGGAAGAGTCAAGATAGGTGCTGTTGTTAATCTTCTCTTCAGTTCTTCAAAAGCCTTCTGGCAGTCTTCTGTCCATATAAACTTCTGGTCCTTCCGTGTCAGCTTCGTCATCGGTTCTGCAATCCTCGAGAAATTCTCTACAAACCTTCGGTAATATCCCGCAAGTCCGAGAAAACTTCTCACCTCTGCAACTGATGTGGGTGTAGGCCAAGTCTCTATTGCCGCAACTTTATCTAGATCTACTGAAAGTCCTTCTCCTGATATGATGTATCCCAAGAAAGGCACTTTGTCCATACAGAACTCACACTTACTGAGCTTGGCATATAACTTCTCCTGTCTCAAGGTCTCCAGCACGATTCTGAGATGCTCCTCGTGCTCTTCAGGGCTCTTGGAATATATGAGAATGTCATCAATGAATACCACCACGAATTTATCCAAGAACTGATGGAAGACTCTGTTCATTAAGATCATAAACACTGCTGGTGCGTTGGTTAAACCGAACGGCATCACCAAGAACTCATAATGTCCATACTTGGTTCTGAATGCGGTCTTCGGGATGTCTTCCTTCCTTACTTTGATCTGATGATAGCCGGATCGAAGGTCAATCTTTGAAAATACCCTTGCACCACTCAACTGATCGAATAGATCATCAATGCGTGGTAAGGGATACCTGTTCTTGATGGTCACGGCATTCAGTACCCTGTAGTCTATGCACAATCGTACTGTTCTATCCTTCTTTGGCACAAATAATATGGGTGCTCCCCAAGGTGAAACACTGGGCCGAATGAAACCCTTCTCCAAAATATCATCAACTTGTTCTTTCAACTCCACTAACTCCTTAGGTGCTAGCCGATAAACTGATGAAGTGATTAGCTCTGCTCCTGGAGTTAAGTCTATTGTGAATTCTATTTTCCGATCAGGCGGTAAACCTGGAAGATCATCAAGAAATACATCCACAAATTCTGATATGACTCTTGGGTAACCTGTCTCCCCTTCTACAGATAGTACCCTAAGAGTAGGCTGAACTCCTTGCTCTACTGCTCCTCGGAGAAACTCGAATTCTGGATGTCCTGGCGGTCTAAATATAACCCGCCCAAGTCGGCAATCAAGAGTCGCATGGTACTGACTTAACCAGTGCATACCAAGTACGACATCATAATCCGGCATGGAGAATATCAGAAACTGTGCTCGCATTTCTCGGCCACAAACGACTACAGAGCATGATCTACAGACGTCACTAACCGGAATAATTTTACCTCCCGTAAGAATTCTCTTCATCTTCGGAAGGGGTGCGGTAGCTACTCTATGGGTGGCTACAAAGCTAGCTGCTATAAATGAATGCGATGCTCCAGAATCAAATAATGCTACAGCTGGTAATGAAGCTACTAAAATAGTACCTGCGATGACCTCGCCTGCTGTAGCCTCCTCCTCAATAGCTAAAGTGAATGCCTGTCCTCGCCCCTGTGCTTGGCCTCGCTGCTGCTGAGCCTGTTGGAATAAAGCTGCATGTGGTGCCAGGGGTGGTCTCTGCTGATTCTCTCCTGGGGCTGGTGGTCTGACTCCACCAACTCCTGCCTGCTGTGCTCCTACGGCTGGATACGCTGGTCGTGGTGCAGGCAAAGCTAATCTCGGTGCTCCCTCTCTGCGCTCGGTGCAGTCTCTGGTCTGATGCTGGTTGGACCCGCAAGCTAGGCAGAGTCCCAACTTGCGTCGACATTCTCTCTCAATGTGACCTATCTTGCCGCAGTGGTGACAAGTAGGGAGAGATATGGCCCTGTGTGCTGTCCTCTCTGGCATGCTCCTCTGGGTCCGTTTTGCTGAATTCCCATGTGCTGTCCTCGATGGTGCTGATGTGATATGCCTCTTCAAGGTCGACTCCCTTCTGGTGACGCGCTCCATGCGTCGGGCTGCTGCGAGAACATCGGTATAAGATGTAGGTGCTACCGATCCAATCAATCTCTGAAGCTCGAACTTCAAGCCGTCAAAGAACTTCTCTGCTTTTTCTTCCTCCGTCGAAATCAATGTTGGGGCAAAGCGACTGAGGCGTATAAACTCCGCGTTGTATTCCTCCACTGTCATGCTGCCTTGGATAAGGCGGTGGAACTTGTCTCTGAGCTCTGACCGTGCTACTGCGGGAATATACATCTCTTTGAAGAGTCTGGAGAACTCTTCCCAGGTGACTCGGTCCTGCCCGAGCCTCATCTCCTCTGCTAACCACCAGTGATGTGCATTCTCCGTTAACTGCATTCTGACTGCAGTCATCCACTTCTCTCTAGGAAGTTCAGCGGCTTCCAACTGATGCTGAATGTTTGTGAGCCATTCATGAACTTCTGTTGGTCCCTCTTTACCAGAAAAGGTACGAGGCTTGAGCTGACGGAAGTCGGTGATAGATCCCGTCGCTGATCGCCTTGCTGGTGGATTTACCTGCTCCAATGCGGATACCAGGCTGGTTCTCAGATTTTTGGCCTCCTGACGTTGGGCTTCTTGCTGAATCTGCTGCTGTGCTTGCATCATAGCATACATCATCTGAAATATTTGTTGCCCGTCCATGGCTTGTCCTGGCGGGAAAGCTGGCATCTGGGGAGTGAACTGTGGTGGAGGTGGGATGTCATCTCTCCGGAACCTTGGATTAGGCTGACCAGTTTGATCGTTCTGCGAGGCTTGTCCTCCACTTCCAGGAGTCACTCCATCTCCATAAGTAACCACAGCGTCGTGTGGTGTATCCAATGGAATCTCGTCTCCGTTCCTGGGATCCATTTCTCTGCAACCAAAAGATAAACTGTAAGAAGCTCATAGGAATCAATACAGGATGCAGTTCAAGTAACAATTTCGAGTTCGATATAGAGTTCAACAATGGGTTAAATAAATGGATGAGATCCTAGAACTTATTCTATCCTTAGGGCAGGCTGGTTCGATCCCTAAGTTGAAACCGAACAATTTTGTCGTAGACCTGCATGGGCCACCACAAAAACCATGTCACGCCCCAGTCCCAAACTACCGTGGGACTAGATACGTGGCAATGGCCAGCAGTACGTACCGATGGACAAACCCAATTTAATGGATCCATCAAGGCATACTTAAGCTGTAAAACAAATCTACGACAATCATGGCACAACTAATCTCATTCACACAAGATAAAAATATGATCCACAGAATAAATAAGGAATGTAAATCATCAGCTAGTCTCACAAAGTACTTCGGGGAATAACCCGATAAATGTCTAGTACAATGGTTCAACAGACCAGAATATAAAAGACTGAAATAAATAATAAAAGCTGAGCATGAACATGGATGCTCAAGAGAAGTCTTCAGCTAACACCTCGCCCTCAGATGGTGGTACAGCTCCTGGATCGGCTACTCCTGCTGCGGTCCCGTATACCTCGGGATAAACCACGTCTGCAAAATCTAGGGACAAAATCCATATCCAGGTCCTCAGGGGACATAGCAAGGTACAGAAAATAATACAAGCCAGAATATAAACAGTGCAGCAAATAATGAAGTAAGCAGGGTAAGTATGTAACATCTGTATAAATGCAAGAGAGAAAATCAACAGTACTCAGGTTGAACAACTACAAGCTCTGTGTAGGGGAGCCGGTAGCAGTGGTGTCAAGAGGTGGTCTAGCTCAGCGGGAGACTGAGTAGCCGGCATAACATAATCAACCTGTAACCTGTGGGTCTCTCCAGCAATAGATGGATCAATAAGGGAATACTAAAATAACCAGCTAAGTGATATGCAAGATGAGAGCAGCACTAGAGCTCAGGCTGAAGCATACTACAAGCTCTGTGTAGGGGAGCCGGTAGTAGCAGTAATAATGAGTAATGGGCCAAGCTCGGGCTTCAGAGTCTTGGGCCTCACATTAGTAGGGGTGTATATATATAATCAGCCTGTAGTCTGTGTGTCTCTCCCCACCCAATGTAACCACGCAAATCATGAACATAACGTCTCACGTCCATGTCAGCGGAGTCATATCTAATGCACAAGTCATAATGTATATAGAATATAGAATCTAGGTCAAGTCCTGTATCCTATACAGAATCACCACGAATATCTCGGGAAGATCCTGTCTCATGATCAGTGTACTGTGTCCTGGGTCAAAGTGTACTTGGTAAGACAAGTACGAGAATATAAAGTGTCACGTATGTCCATATCTAAATGACATTACCCAACACCGCGTACGATGTGGGCACCCGACTGATAATCGGACGCTAAGTATGTCAAACGGTCCTAGGTTAAGCATGCACAGTAAATATATAAAGTAAGAAAAATAGGTAACAATACTGCAGAGATGGCAAGGTACACTTGCCTGATGTTTGAATATCAACTGTCGTCCTGGTATCGGTGGATCCGGTAGGTACTACTCCAAAAGCTGTAATAAATATCACCCACAGTCTCAGAAGATGTCAAACTGCTAGAAATACTTGTCCTTACGTCCAATTTGGACACAGGGGGCAAAAAGGTCATTTTTGGGCCAAAGTGGGGTCCACGTGTGGCCCCCACTTTGCACCGAAAAGTGTGCCGAGGGTAACAGTCTCTAAATGGGACAAACTATGGGTCAAACAATTCTAAATGTCAATACGATCCAAATGGTATGTCCAAGTTGGATTCCGATGAGCCGAACATAATTTGGTCCAAAAAGTCAACTACGGGGCCCGCCAATTGGCGATCTGGTCAACCGTCTCAGAAATGCTTAAAAATTGGGTCACAGGACCAGCGTGTTACCACGAGTCCAGTGGCGCAAGTTTCGTCGCAATCTGACAAGCGTGCACAAAATATGCGCGAGTTCCACAAAAGTGGCGACACGGAATGTGTTCGCGGATACGGCCTAATTCCGGCGCGCACACGCGTCCAAATCAGTCCCCACAAATTTTCACGTGCCCGATTATGCTGCGTGCACTATTCGGTACACTTGGCACACGGCGGGGCGGTACCGTTTGGCGGGGCGCGCTCCGATCTCCAACTTTTAGAAAACCGGAAAAAGTGGGTGCGCGCAGTTTTGTGATGAATACAATTTTGTCCACAACAACTAATAGCACAAAGTTATTATACAAAAAATAAACTAGGTCAAAAAGAATCACCGAATTTGGATCTCTGTGGTGGGAGATACGAACTCGGCAATATGGGTGGTCATTCTGAAATTCTGCGATTGCAGAATTCTGTCTGCTCTCACTGACTTGGCCGCTGTTTTTTACCTAGGGACACACGTTATCCGAGGTTGACTATAAAACAGGTATTGGAGAGGGTTAAGGGAAGATCATACCTATAAAAACGGAACGGGGTTTGGATGTGCGAGTCGACAGAAAATCACGCCGGAGCGAAGGTGCCTCGAGTGGGAAACTGCAGTTCGCGATGTCGGCGTCGACGGGATGGTTGGATGGCTTGGAGAGGCTTCTCTGGCTGCGGTGATGGCTCTAGATGGGAAGAGGAAGTCTGGAGTTTCTAGGTTAGGGTTTTAGAGCTAACTTTATATATATATATAATTTGGAGAGAGAGATATAGTTGGAGGCGGATTGGGTTCCGCGGGTTGGAAGCAAAGGCTGAAGGGTCAATGTGGGCGGGTGAAGCCTGCAATTCAATTGGTAAAGGGAAGGGCAGGTTCACAGCAAGCTAATGGTTAATGTAAGTTGGCTGGAGAGGATTCCTAAGTCATAAGTAATATGATTACTATTATTATTATATGTATTAGTTACTCATTTAATACTAGTATTATACTTAGTATTATTTAATTCTTTTCTTTTCTTTCTTTAAATATATATATATATACATATATATTTGTATATATATATATATATATATATTCACACATAAGAAAATTTATATAATAGGGTATTGCACATCGTTAGGCTAGCAACTGCTCAAGGGGTCTCCTACATGGAATAAATTCCGAAAAATTTTTGATGGTCCCACAAGTCATCTAAGTGCCCGAACACCTAACATAAAAATTATAAAAATTTATTTCTCCTATTTGGACCTAATTACTATAATTTAATTAATAATTAATAAATAAAGGGTATATACGATTTCTAGGAAGGGGGTTTTACAGAACCCTAGAATTCCTTATCTATAGATTGGTTTACCATTACCCCTTGATGTATTATAAGGACCTGTGAGTAGTATAGATACTACTAGAGTTAGTTAGAAGTTCTACCATAATGTTTGACCCTAGTATTGAGGAACCAATAAAAAACCAAAATTTAATATTAGGGCTGAACCTAACCTTCATAGTTATATAGTATTGGAGAACTATATACTTAGATCATTGTCTTATTATTAGTAGACAGCATCTTAGGAAGCCTAGAGGAATGTAATCAATATTTTTTTCCTTGATCATACCTCGAACATAGCAACTAGCATACCACTCCCCCTTAGAGAACCATGATGCTATCTAGAGCCCTCTATTTTAATTTTATATATTGTTCCTCTGCGACCTTAACGATCGCTGATTGCGCGACGAATAAATTATCTTCTTCTTTTCTTCATCTTTCAACTCGTGCCACTTGACACCTCTAATTATAGACCCAGTGATTGTATTCTATGATAGGATATATAGTTTGCAAAAGTTATAGTTGTAATCTTGAAATTTGAATGTGTGCCTTGTTGTTAGAACCTGATAGTTGAGTTGTCCAATTAGATTGTGATGATTACCCCTAGTTATAGATTACGTAATTTGTACTCCCACATCGATACAAGTTAGATCTCTTTCCCCTTGACAGCCAGTAACTCTTCTATCCTTACTGTTGACACTTGTTCTATAAGCACTATGACTAAGACATAAGACGACCATGACCTATGTAATATAAGAGGATACCCTAATAAGTATCAAGACCCCTTCTCGTAGACCTTAACAAGAGTTTCTATGGTATCCTTAAGACGATTACAGTACAAGTTTATTGTTATAAGTTGGGTAGTATACCTCATAACATAGTATCACATAGTCTTTTGACCTATTATTGAAGTATAACCGAATGACATTAACTGTATGCTAGCTTAGGATGACAGTGTTTATTCAGACTGTAGAACTTAGAGGCTATACCCCTACTTTGTCGACTATCGACTTAGACAAAGAATTAGTATGACAACTGTAGAGATTCTAGAATCTTATATTTGTGTGAACTTGAATTGTTATGTACCTTCTTTCATCATAATCCAGCGTATTTATAATTGATGTACTACCTTGACTTATGCTGCTATTATAGCCTAGTTTTTGCAAGCTTATTCTTTATCGAGCTTGTTCATGACATATGTTTTATTGGGGGCCCACAATAATATATTTCAGAATCAGTGTATTAGGGTCTAGCTAACCTTAGTGCACTTGGTTCTCCCTTCGCATAACTACTTTACGTGGATTGAGATATATAGTGATTAGTAGACGAATGTACTTGCCCTCTAGACATGCCTGAGCGTATCGTATCGGTTATATAACTATACTGATACGAGCATACGAATAAGGATTTGCCAAATAGGATTTTAATCCACAACTGCCTTGATAATTCTCTTTTGAATTATCTAATCGCCTTGATCTCCATACTTCTATTCTAGTACCTTTCCCTTGAACTCTTTATCATTGTTTTCCCGTCTTCCCTTATTTCGGAAAGACGAAACCTCGTGCTTGGTATAAGTTTGATATACAGATAGTACTAGAGGTACCCATAGGCCAATCGTATTATTTGATGACTGTCTTTTATAATTGATTAAGGGCCTATCATATATGATATAGTCAGTGTTAAAGTTTTGAGGATTGAATGACATGAGAAAATAAATTAAGGAATATTCTTCTTAAGTGTATAGCCTTATATAATAGATGGATAAATTCTAAGTTGAGTAGAAATTGCATTGTCAACTTGAGGAATTTTTTTATTTTGTGACCAAGTAAGATTCGAATATGAGATTAAGTCATTTTATATGTGAAGAATTTTTAAGAATGACTAAGATGATGAGGATTTAATGAATTTTAAAATCTAGATAGTGAGGACCAAATATTTATACTTAAGTACATGATTTAAATTTTGAATATTGAAGGTAAATCATTAGTTCGAATTTTGAGGATAAATATAGAATTTCAGACTTGAACATTGGTGGATTGAATCTAAATTTTTTACAATTTGATAATTTGAATTAAGAGTTAAAATTTTGATTGTTGGATTACATATTTGAAATATTGAGGATGTGAATTGAATTTAAAATTTTGAAGAATACAAAAAAAAAATTCATAAGTGAAAAATATGAATAATATTGGACTAGAATTGTTTTCTAGTGGAGATTATGATAATAGGAGATCATGATGTAAAATTTATATGCATATTTAAATCTTGAAGATGTTATATGGATTTAATTTAAATTTGGATATTGATAATTTGAAAAAGTGAGAAGAGATTACAATAGGTTGAATTTTGATTGGAACAGTGATTATCTTAACCTTGAAGTGATTATGATGGATATGATTATGATTTTAATTATCGCAAAGATATTGCGATTGACTTGCCCTATGTACATAAAGGATTAACAAATTATGCCTTATTTTAATTTCGAGGATGACATATTTTTAAGTTGGCTAGATTGTAAACCCCCTCACCCAAAAATTTGTCCTACTTGGCTTAGATAGTGAGACTGAGGCTAGCTCAAATCCAATTAGAAATAGGACACGACATTTAATTATACAATATTTGTACCACTTAGCGCACCTTACCGTTGCTTCGATAATTGGAGCACTACACTAGCCACTGTCTTCCTACAAACCTCACACCCTTATCCTAGACGTGTCCGCCTTCTATTTTTGATCTAAGTGTAACTCATAATTATGCTTTTTTGTGCTACATTTTAGTCGCACAACATTCATCGCAGACATTATTTCTTAATCCTAAAATAATTCTAACTTTGTATCCTTGTGCGTTCCAATCGAAATCGGAGACACAATCTTAACCCATTTCGTACGACCCAAATTTTGATAATATTCTATCCTGAGCCCTCTATGTCGGTGACACTTGCGTCCACCTAATTTTAGCCCTATGTACTTCCAATTAATTTCCGAACACCTTGCGCATTAATTTTAATTATTTAATCTAATTTTTATCTTTGTGCAACGTTTCAATGGTTGGGTGCTTTTATACAAAAGAGCAATTCGGTGTCCACATCATTGGACATGACACATGAAGAAATCTATTTTTCGTTCATGTGGATTTTTTTATGATTTTTGGAATGTGCAGCACGCAACATCGTCCCCTCCTTTAAACCTAGTCTTGCATTTTAAACAATGCAAATCTTATACCATCCTTGACTTTCTACCGCGGCTTAATTTTAATTTCGAGGAAGAAATTTTTATAAGTTGGGTAGAATGTAAAATCCCTAATCCTAAAAACCGTATTAAGCTATTTTTTTTAATTAATTAATAATTTAATTGTAGTAATTATGTGCTAATTAGGAGAAATAGATTTTATTTAATTTTTATTTTAGGTGTTTGTGAATTTAAGAGATTTATGGAGCCATTAGAAATTTTTCCGAATTTATTTCATGTAGGAGACCCTTTGAGCAGTTGCTAGCTTAATAGTATGCATTAATATAATTCTAGATTTTTCTATGGGTATATATATATATATATATAAATGGAAAAAGAAAAAGAAAAAAAAAGTTTTATTATTATTGGATCCCTAACCCATCCTATGCTACCACCCGCTGGAAGGAGCCACCCGTCCCTTTTTGTCAGCACCAGCCCACTCACACACCCGTGGACCACTAGACAGCAGCCCCCTTTGCTAAACAACAGCACAAGCAAACCCATCCTAACCCAATACCCCCCCGCGGCCACACGTTAAACCCCCCTCTCCTCTATCTATATATAATCATCTATTCATCCCAAAACCCAAACCCTAGATCATCTATCTCCTCCTTTTCCTATCTAGACCTAGAGAGCGCCGCCACCGCAGCCAGAAACGCCGTCCAGGCCGCCCAAATCGATCCCGACGACCGCACACCCCGCGCACTGCAGTTTCAAATAGCAGTATACCTGTGTTCCCGTACAGTTTTTCGTCACCTCGTTGAACCAAGCGCCGCCCCGTCTTCTCCGGTACGCTCACCCCTTAACCCTATTCCATATCTGTGAGATAGTAGACCTCGAACAACGTGTAACCATAGGCGAAAACAGCGTCAAAGTTGGCAGAAAAAGACCAATTTCTGGGATCGCAGAAAACTGTGGTGATCACCTATGTTCCCGGATTCTTATCTCCCACCACAAAGATCTGAATTCAATTTTTCTTTTTGGTATGCGGAGACCACTTGACCTAGTTTAATTTTTGAAAAATAACATTAGATTATTAACTGCTGTAGGTAGAATTAAATTCGTTGAAAAATCTCGAAAATACACTTTTTTCAGATTTTTAAAAGTTGTGAAACGTAGTGCGCCCCGCCGTGTACCAAGTGTACCAATCGGTGCGCGCAGTATACCCGGACATGTGAGAGTTCGCGAAAACTGATTCGGACGCGTGTGCGCGCGGAAATCAGCCCGTATCTGCGGACAAATCTCGTGTCGCAACTTTTGTGAAAGTCGCGCGCATTTCGTACACGTTCATCAAATTACGACGAAACTTGCGCCACTGGACTCGTGGTAATACGCTAGTCCTGTGACCCAATTCTCACACAATTCTGAGATGGTTGACCAAGTCGCCAATTGGCGGGCCCCACGGTTGACTTTTTGGGCAAAATTGTGTTCGGTCCATCGGAATCCATATTTGGACATACCGTTGGGTTCGTATTGACATTTAGAGTTTGTTTGACCTATAATTTGTCCAATTTAGAGACTGTTACCTTTGGCACATTTTTTGGTGCAAAGTGGGCCACACGTGGACCCCACTTTTATTCGAAATTACCGTTTTGCTCCTGTGTCCAAATTGGACGAAAGAAAAGTGCGTTTTAGCTATTTTGTTCATTTCGGAAATGTTGGTGATATTTATTTCAGCATCCGGAGATATTTGTTCTAAGGCCATTGCTTCTGGTCCGATGTATTGGACATCTGGACGTTACATTTTGTAGCTTCTTGCTAGGCAAGTATACCTTGCCATTGTACTGTTATTTATACTCCATATGTTGTATGCATCTTTATTTTCTGTCTTTAGTTCATATATTTTAACTCTTATATAAAATACGCGCGACGGTGTCGTCACGGTATATTTTTATTTATGTATTTGCATTGACCTTGTTTATGAGACTATCCCATTATCATGTAGCATCATTAGGTTCATTGGCCGTGACACAGTTGTTACACGAGTGTGAGTCTCATATAGATCACGGACTGCGTGACAGGTCTGGCCTCCTGTACGTATGGGCCGTGCGCTAGGGATGACTGCTGATAGAAACTTTGTATGCTAGAAGACATAGCAGTTATTAGAGGTCCACGGACATAGCCTATTATAGTACGGTGGTCCAATCCTTGTCCTTGTTTGGTTGCAGGGTTGGGCTAGGGTACTAAGAATAAGCTATGAACCAAATTGTGTCATGGATGTGACATGCTTAGAGCTTGGGGTATGGAGAACAACAAGTACCGTATTTGGGCTCCTTTGCACTTTCCTTATTGTAACCCGGAAGCTCCGCTGGAGATACGGGCGGTGATGACCACTATATAATTGGCGGCCTCTGCCGTTCAAAAGACGGTATGCTTTGAGGCCCCTGATTCTCCGAGAGAGTCATGTCAATCCCATTTTTAGCCAGATAGCCCACTTGTTAGAAAGTTGTTCTCAAACTGCATTCACTTAGACGGTTAGACGATCAATTGGATATTTTATTTCAGTACTTTATTGGCATGCTTCTATGTATCTTGTTATGTTCCTCTGAGGACCTGGCCCCTTCCAGGTGTATCTGTTCTTGAGTATTCGTAGGAGCGCAGATTCGGATGGTCACATATGTTTCGAGGATGTCTTCTCTTCGAGCCCGTGATTGTTGGCTGATATTCTTATATGGTGTTTGTTGTGTTGTACTTATATTGTATTTGCTCTTACATTCGAGTTGGTAGTATATTTGTTTTCACCCAACTATCATCTTTAGATACTTCTTATTGAGATCTAGTTTCATAGATACTGGTTATTTATTTATATTCGATTTTCTGTGGATGAGATTTAGATTATCCCCTATGACTTGTGATCGCTTTATACCACTTGTGGATTGATATTCATATTACAGCGTACGTATGGGTTTGGTTTCCATATATTGGAGTTGCCATACCCATACGCCTGGCATGCTTACGTGTCCTAGTCCAACGTATTTTGGGACTGGGGCGTGACATATACTTCGCAATCCCACAACCAACCTGAACCGTAGGATACGATCCGATGGTGTATAAAATACCTTAATTTTAACTTCAGTCTGCCAACACCGAGTTTGGACCGAACTCGGTAGAATTGGTGTTTGCGAGTAAAAATTAAAATAGCAGCCGAAGGGAGGTTTTGGAACCCATGGGACCGAACTCGGCCAGAGTTCGGCTGGGGACCGAACTCGGCCCGAGTTCGGCATCCCCAGTTCCAGAATGTCATCTCCTGCACCCCTGAGCTTCTTCGTCATCTCTGAATTGCCTCGCCACCTCCCCGAGCTTCTCCGACACACGGATGGCGCTCATCGTACTCCGGGTTGTTCTCCACATAGGTTGGGAAACCCACCCACTCCAACAAATCTCCTCCTTCACAACTATGTGGAGGGGGTCGTCATCTCGACGATCCGCCTACATTACTCAAACTTTTCCCTTGGAAGAATATTTATGAACATGTCTGCTCCGTTGTCATTTGTATGAACCTTCTCAAGCGTCATTTTCTTCTTATCAACCACATCCCGTATCCAATGATACCGAGTATCAATGTGCTTGGACCGGCTATGAAATGTCTGGTTCTTCACAAGTTGAATTGCACTATGGTTATCACAAAGCAAAGGATACTGCTCTTGCTTTAGTCCCATTTTCTGCAATAGATTCTCTACAGCAACTCCTTGCAAGCCTCTGTCGTCGCAATGTACTATGTCTCTGTCTTCGATAAAGCAACACACTTCTGCAGCCGCGACTGCCACGATACTGGTTCACCAGCGAACATCATCACATAGTCCGAAGTCGATTGTCTTGTGTCTACATCTTCAGCCATATCAGCGTATGATACCTAACCAGCTTCGGCTTGTCACCACCAAAAGAAAGTCTCCAATCGGCAGTGCCCTGAATGTATCATAGGATCCACTTGACCACACTCTAATATACCCTTCCAGGATTTGAAAGATACCTGCTAACTGTGCCAACTGCGTAAGCGATGTCTGGCCTCATACACCCCATAGCATACATGAGACTTCCCACAGCTGAGGCATATGAAACCCGTTCCATATCTTCCTTCTCGTCCTCGGTAGATGGATACTGCTCCTCAATGAACTTAAAGTGAGTCGCAAGGGGGTTACTCACTTTCTTCGATCCATCCATCCCGAAACGCTGAAGTACCCGGTGAATGTACTTCTTTTGGGACAAGTGTAATAGCTTGGACTCTCTTTCGGCTGATCTCCATCCCAAGAATAGTCTTTGCTGTGCCCAAATCCTTCATAGAGAAGGTCGCGCCCAGTTGGCGCTTCAACTCTGCTATCCTAGTGGCATTCCGACCCAGCAGTAGAATACCATCAACATAAAGCAGTATAATAATAAAGTCATCATCGACAAAGTACCTTACAAATACACAGTGGTCCGACGTCGTCCGTGCATAACCATGCTCCCCCATAAACAACTCAAACTTTCTGTACCACTGCCTCTAAGCCTGCTTCAGACCATACAAGCTCTTCCTCAACCGACAGACCAAGTATGACTTGCCCTTCTCACATAATTCCTTTGGCTGCTCCATGTATAACTCATCCTCAATATCACCGTAGAGGAATGCCATCTTCACGTCCATCTACTCGACCTCCAAGTCAAAACTGGCTGCCAATGCTAGCATCACCCGAATTGACGACTTCTTGATGACCGACGAAAAGATCTCATCATAATCTACATTTTTTCGCTATCCGTAGCCTTTAACTACCAGCCTCATTGTGTATTGATGGCTAGTAGCATCATTTGTCTGCTTCTCTGTGAACACCCATTAATTTTTCAAAACCTTCTTGCCCTTTGGCAACCATGCCAGATCATAATTAGAGTTGGCCTGTAAGAAACTTATCTCCTCCTGCATAGCCTCCATCCACTCATGCCTGTGTTCGTCTTTCATAGCCTTTGCAAAACTTTCGGGCTCTCCCCCGTTAGTTAGTAGCACATACTCACCCGGTGAGTATCTCGTAGATGGTCGACGCTCTTTGTCTCTCCTTCTCAACGGACCTACTGTTGCTGGTTGTATATCAACAGCCTCCTCCCCTTCAGGAACTGCCTTATTGGCATACTCATCCTCTTGAGGGTCACCCTGACTGTAGTGTCTCGCTCCACGTAGGAACTATGTACAAGTGATATCGCTTTGCTTGCTCGAGCGGAATCCTTCTCGAAGTGTTCTCCGATCGAAACACAAGATGATTGATCTAAGTGAGTGGGCAGAACTTCATTCTCTGATTCTTGCATGCCTTAATAATGAATCTGAGTTTTTGAATGCTTGTTCTAAGAAGATAGTTCCATAAGAAGAATGATAGAACCTGACTCGGCATGCTTAATAAGAGAACTCGAATATCTTGTCATCGAAATGAATCTACTTGCCTAACTAGAGAACTTGAATGCTTGTCTAAAAGAGATAGAACCATTGTCATGCTAGTTAAAGAATAGAATATTGCATGCTTAGTTACACGGACACCGCTATTGAACGAACCACTGTCATGCTAATAAACAAGAGTAAAAGAATGTTCATATGTTTCCATCGAATGGTAAACAAGAATAGAACTACATGCTTGTCTAGAGAGATAGTAGAATGACTACTATGCATGCTTTAATAATAGATTGATTGCCTGTTCGCTATCGCACTAAAGAGATAGAATTGCTTGCTAGATTTATAGAACTGTTCTTACATGTTACTTGTTAAAAGAACTAGATTGCTTGAACATGTTTCATTGATCGCTTGTAAAAAGATAGAACTGTCATGAATAGCTTGAACTGGTGCATCTAGACTAATAGTCCACCCTGAGGCAGGAAGGTGTGGCTATTAGGTAAGAGTATTAAGAGCTCCGGGTCTATAACTTGATTGATATGCTTGCTTGCTCGTTCATCATTCATTAGTTGCATGATAGCATTTTTATCTGATAGGAACTTGCATTCATGCATTTGGTTTGGACAACTTGTGCACATGGTTTATCTCTTGAACGATTTTTGGGGCACTGAGATCGTTCAGCCCGGGAGAGACTAGAATACCCTGAGGCTAAAAATCCTTATTTACGAGAGGGTATAATATAGAGGTCTATTAGTGAGATGGGCTTGTATGTCCCAACTACTAATCCCGTGGAGGAGACCATCATGTAGTTAGGGCTAATGCTAAGCTAGCCTTCTTGTATACCTAACTGTTTGATGCAGAGACAGACAGGGAAGGAGAACCTCGTTTATATATATATATATATATATATATATACAATTGTTGCTAACTTGCATGTCTGTTGTAGGGATAACCGTTCGGCCATGGGTAAGGATCACTGAAAAGTGATCACTTGTATTTCCTTATGTTCCTAGTCAAAAATGCTAAATGAGATACATCTGTGTTACTTGAATATATTGTTGCCCCTATTGCATCGAATTGTATAGTCCACTTGGTGCACTTGTCTTGATTCGAGATGAACAGTCCACTAGAGATAACTTTTATTCCTAAGATATCGAATATGGCTCATGATACATGTTGCACACTGCACGATTGAACACTGTCTCTATAGCTTGCTTGTATGTATTGAATATGAAAACTAGTTTCAAAGACTTATTTTTGAAAAGATATAATCTGACTATAATGTTGTGCTGCATGAAATGAACCTAGGTAAAAGTAGCAAGATCACTAGTAATGTAATATTTTGCCACATGCTTACTTAGTGTTAGTTTCAGGAAATGTTGCTTCTGTTCGTTGATTTTATACTCACCAGTACTTTCTCCAAAGTGCTGACCCACCAACAGTTTGCTTGTTCTCAGGTGCTGGATCGTCCGAGGAAGCGATAGCCGTGCCTCATCCCAAGGACCCAAAATTCTATAGTCGATGCCTTGAACCATATCGAGATTGCTTTGAACTGCTTTTGTATAAGGGGATATAATGTATGGAACGATGTCATTGTAATTGAGAGAAAGAGAGCTTGAGCAAATTGTAATCTCGGCCAAGCGCCGCTTGTAACACATCTTGATTATTAATAAAGGGCTTGTTTCCATATGCCATTATGTTCTTTACTTTTCTGCAATATTGTGCCGCTGCTCCTATCTTGAATATCTTACTTGCCTTTGTTCAAAGCTTTGGGCTTGTGCAAGCGCAGCTTAGGCTTGTACTACATCATGCCCAAACGAGGATGATCGGTCCCGCAAGGACCCAAGCAAGGATAAACGACCCCCTGCGGGATCAGGGCGTGACACTGACCACCATCAGCAGGCTGATGATGAAGGTTGGGAGCAACTCCATGTACTGGCTGCCCCATAACTGGATCATCTACGATGTCCTCTAGAAACCGCTCAAAACAAAATGACTCTAACTCAGATAATTCCTCATCCTCAGAAGGCATCTCGAAATACTGAGTATTGGTCATGGTCTGATTCTCGACGAATACCACGTTCCTGCTTTTGTAGAGCTTTCTTTATACTGGGTCGAAGAGTCTATAGCCAAACTCATCCCGACCGTAGCCAACAAAGACGCACTGCCTCGTCTTCGGCTCGAGTTTGGATCTCTCGTCAGTCGGTACATGCACAAAGGTCTTGCAACCAAACACTTATAGGTGATTGTATGAAGGCTCTTGTCGTACCATACTTTGTCAGGCACATCACCCTGCAAAGGAGCACTAGGAGATAAATTAATAATATAAATATTTGTGTAAAGTGCCTCACCCCAATAATTTCTCGACAAGTTTGCTTCTGACAATAAATACTGCACCCTCACTATCAGCGTCCTGTTCATGTACTCCGCTACACCGTTGAGCTGCAGTATCTTTGGTGGAGTATTCTGGTGTCGTATCCCTTGCTCTCTACAATAAGCATCAAAGGGACCGATATACTTGCTGTCATTGTTCGACCGAACAAATAACATCTTCTTGTCCGTCTCCCTTTCAACAAAGGCCAAAAACTCTTTGAAAGTGGACAGCACATGATCCTTGGTCTTTATGGCATAGACCCAAACCTTACTTAAACAGTCATCAATAAATGTTACAAAATAAGAAGCACCACCAATGGATTTTACCTTCCTAGGACCGCAGACATCCGAGTGAATCAACTCGAGCAACACCGGCTTCCTTAAACTTGGGTGGCTTTTGAAAGACACCATATTTTGCTTTTTCGCCAAACAATGTGTGCATTTCTCCAATTTTGTAGACTTCAATCCTGGAATCACCTTCCTGTTCACGAAGTAGCTCATCTCCTTCTCGCTGATATGGCTGAGCCGCTTGTGCCATAATTCGGTGGACGTATCAGTAGCTGCGTTCACCTCATGTATCCCATGTGCGCTCCCTTCCATATAGTAGAGTCTGGACCTCTTGCTTCGTCTGGCAATCAACATCAAACCTCTGAAAAGCTTCCACTGACTATTTTTGAAGAGATTGAAGAAACTATCATCATCCATCCTTCCAACCGACACCAGATTGAAATGGATATCAGGGACAAGACGCACATCTTTGAGAATAAGAACTGCACGTCCTCAATTGCACATCTCCAATGAAGACCGTCTTCGACACATCTCCATTGTCCATCTTTAACACTCCACAGATGCTTGTTGTGTAAGTAGTAAATAGTGTCATATTTTGAGATACGTGCGCTGAAGCACCTGAGTCCACCAGCCACGAGTTTTTATCGCAAGCGAGGTTCATGACAACCTCATCACCTGTCACGTCCCGATCTTCCGTAGGCAAATCGACCATCTCCGCTAGGCGAGAATTATCGCACTAGCGCTCCCGCGGGACGATCGCTTGACCCATCCGGACGTGATGCCGCACGAGCGTGAACCGCGCCCATGCAAGACCGCGGTTCATTGGCTGAAGGTAAGAGGTCTAAGCCACATAGTGGCACAAATTGTCCGAGTGCAACGAAATTATAAATGCATAGGCGATTTGGTAACAAGTTCACTGAGTCGACAATATCAGAAGCATTGAATAACACAAGTTAAAGTAAAACAAGATCTTTATTGATATAAATAAGTTTTACAGGCGGCGCTTGGCCGAGATTATAATTCGCTCAGATCTCTCTCTGAAACAGTAAAAGCATGCCAAGTGGCTACATTTGTGGAATGATTGTAATGGCAATGTTTAGGCGACGTTCCAATATTATGCCTTGTATATGTGCTTCTGTTCCGGACGCAACACTCCAAGGCTTCAGACTGAAATCCTGGCCTTAGCACGCACGAAGGAGGCATCCGCACCGAACGAGGTTCTCCCGCACCCTACAAACAACCTGGTGGATTATTAGTACACGAATGCACTGGTGTGGAGGCTACTCGCCCGCTCGACAAATCCAAACACGTAATATTGGTTTCGTGCACCAACTATTATATTGTCTTTCTAGTTGCCTTAGGAACAGTTTCATGGCAAAGATTGTATAGCCCAATTCGTATGGCAGTGCGACGTACGATATAAGAGGAAATACGGTGAGACTTACCAACTTACCATTTGTCCTTTCCTGTCCAAGGCAAACAAGTTAATTTAAGCACGAGCATATAAAATATTCAGGGCAATAGCATATGCAATACTGTGTCATGATCGTTCAGGCATTTCAGATGTTCTCGATTGCGATGCAATGAATCGTACGCGGATTGTCGCTAAGCGAGGATGACTTATCTATATGAACAATAGGTCGCTGGCATAGCCATAAAGGACACTAGTCAGTGGCGAGAATGGTATGCAGCAAAAAGAACAATGAGTGCTATAAGCCATCTCGTCCACTACAATAGACTACACAATAGAGTTCCATCCGGATCGGATCGGTCCTAGTGCCCCGGTGACCGCCCGTGGAACAGAGATCTGAAGATCACCTTTTTCAAGTTGTCCGCGACATGCAGGTCTCTAGAGTTATCCAAATTCACATCTTTAACAAGACAATCCATAATACGAGTATAATTGATTCTTGCTCTGAACGAGTATTTGCTCCACGAGCTGTGATTCACTTGACAATTCTTGTTAGATGTAAACTTGACATGATTTCCATTTCAGGGATTGAACTTGCCTTGATGCATCCCCCTGGTGCGGGGTCTGTCTTAGCGACCCAACGGTCCCGGATACTTGTAGGTTCAATTGCACAAAAGAGATATTTGATAGTCTACTGGCTAACTAGAATGCATGTACGGTATACGATAGTGTTCTTTATTGTGGCATGATTTCGTGTGGAAAATATTAAGGCAAGGCAACATTGATCACTTAAGAAATCGCGTTGGCTCGGGGTCGAAGGTAATGTCACACCCCAGTCCCAAAATACCAAGGGACTAGACACGTGGCAATGGCCAGCAGCACGCACCGATGGACAAACCCAATTTAATGGATCCATCGGGGCATACTTAAGCTGTAATATAGGTCTACAATAACAAGTCAAAACTAATCTCATCCACACACAAAGTAATAAGATCAACAGCAAATAAGGAAAGTACATCAATGTCCAGTCTCAGCAAAGTATGTCGGAGAATAACTCGATAAAAGTCTAAACACTGGTTCATCAGACCAGAACAAAGGAGTCCAAAATAAAGTATCTGATGAGTACAAATAACATAAACTCAAGAAAAGTCTTCAGCCATCACCTCTGCTTCTAAGTTGGGTTCAGCTTCAGCAACAGCTTCTGGTTCAGCTTCAGCTCCTGTCCCGTAAACTTTGGGATAATGCTATTCTGCTAAACCTGGGGACATCATCCGGATCCAGGTCCTCAGGGGACATAGTAAGGTAAAAATAATACAAGTCAAAATAAATGCAGTGAAATAGTAAATAAAATAAGCAGGGTATCTACATAACCATCTATGTGAAAATGCAACTGAGAGTATCACTAGTACTCAGGCTGAGACTGCTACAAGCTCTGTGACGGGGAGCCGGTAGCAGTAATAACAAGTAATGGGTCTAGCTTTGCTCGAGAGTCTACAACCTCACAATAGTAGTAGATATATATAGAACAACCTGTAGCCTGTGTGTCTCTCCCCACCCAATGTAACCACACGTCTCATGTCTATAACGTCTCATGTCCATGTCACGTGAGATCATACCTAATGCAACAAGTCATAATCTAAGAATATAATGTCTATGTCCATCCTGTATCCTATACAGAATCACCATGAATATCTCAAGAAGATTCTGTCATATGTATGGTGTCAAGTGTCCTAGGTTATATTGTACTTGATAAAACAAGTACGAGAATGTAAAGGGTCACGTATGTCCATCTCTAAATGACGTACACAACTCCGCGTACGGGGTTGGCACCCGACTATTAATCGGACGCTAAGTAGGTCATACGGTCCTAAGTTTAAGCATGATCAACAATGTAAATAAGCAAGGAAATAAATAATAAAACTACATAATTTGGCAAGGTACATTTGCCTGGGGTTGGAATACCAGTAGCGGTCCCTGTATCCGTGGGTTCCATAAATACTCCTCCAAAAGATGAAATGAACATTACCAACAGTCTCAGAAAATATGAAATAGCTAAAAATGCCTGTCCTTAAGTCCAGTTTGGACACAAGGGCAAAAATAACATTTCCTGGACAAAGCGGGGTCCATATGTGGGCCGCTTTGCACCAAAAATTGGATCAGGGTCAAAGGTCTCCAAATTCATCCAACTTAGTGTCAACAAGTCAGGAACGATAATACGAACCCAACGGAACTTCCAGAATTGGATTCTGATGAGCCGTTCTCAAAATCGCCCGTCAAGTGGAGCCTGTGGGGCCCACGATAAGCGATTTTTAACGTTCTCAGAATCGAACCAAACTTGGCTCGCAGGCCAACGTATTGCTACGTGTCCGTTAGCGCAAGTTTCGTCTCGATCCGACGTGTGTACACTAAGTTACAATGACATACAGAAAAGTCGGATACGGGGCATTGTCCGCGGATACGCACTGATTCTGGTGTGCACGCATATTAGAATCAGCTTCTGCGAAATCTCGCACGTCCGTATCAGCGGCACGCACGCATCGGTGAAAACTGCACGTGACCAAGTCGTCCCGTTTGGCAGGGCGTACTCAGTTCCGGGGTGAAACAGGGCGTTGGTTTTCCTGTTTTTGGATCGCGGTTTGCGATCACCACAGGTCATGATGCACCAAGCGGTTTATACGGGCACCGAGGGGGTCATGCAGGCTATGCGATACAACTGACGGAATAGAAATCGGGACTGCGAGGAGAAAGTTACGAGTACCTGAACAGGGCTCAAAAATTTTGATTCATACGTGTCCGAATCTTGTATTCTGCGTCCTGGACGTGTCCGACCGTGTCCTGGCTAGGGCACGGTTCTGTGTCGTATCCGAGTCGCCGGAGTCTAGCTGGACAGCCGAGGAGTCGCCGGAACCGGTCTGGGGTGGTCGACGACGGGTCTGGGCAGCCGGATCGGGTCTGGAGGCGGCGGAATGCACCGGAGTCGGTGTCGAGTTTGCTTGAGACTCGGGTCGAGGTTCTGGGGTGCGGCGGAGGGCTGCTGGAGGTGCGGCGGAAGGTTCCGGAGGGCTGAGCGGTGGTGCCGGGTGGTCGGATGCTGGAGGGAGGTGGCCGAAATTACCGAGCTTGCCGGAGAAGAAGGGTTGGAAGGGGTTTTTTCGGCGGAGGGCTAGGTTTTTATAGTGGTTTGAAGGGAGAGAGACGGCCGGAGGTTGGCCGAAAGTCGAAGGGGAAGAGTCGGCCGGTCGAGGGAGACGAACCGGGGGGTCCGCCGGCGGCCACGGCGGCGGAAACGGCCGCCGGCAGGGGAAGGGTCGGGCCTTTTCGAATTTGGGTGTTAGGGTTTTCAACCGGTTCGGGTCGGGTACTGGTGGGTCGGGTCTGACCCGGATCCGACCCGTTAATGGGTTGGGCCGGTTCGGGCAGACCGGCCGGTCCGGTTCAGTTTTAAAAATTGGTTTATTTTAATTAGGTTAAATAAATTAATAGTTTTTAAGGCTTTAAAAATCCATCCGGGGTCCAATAAATTTCCGAAAAATTATCCCATGTCCGGTTTTTAATTTTACACTAAAAATATAATTTTTATCACATTTTAATATTATTTAATATATTTAGAAATTTATTTTAAATCAGATTACCTTAGTTTATTTGTTTAAAAATACAGAAAAATGCAAATTAAATTCAGAAAATTAATTTCTAAAATTTTCAGGTGATTACAATCTACCCTCCTTAAGAAAATTGCGTCCTCGCAATTAAAGATTAAGCTACTAAAGAACAGTACTTATGGGATTTATAAAAATTACTTAGGATATACCTGCATCCTCGAATAAATGGGGATATCGCTGGCGCATGATATCCTCCCGCTCCCAGGTAGATTCACCAGGTGAGTGTTGCTTCCACGCCACACGAACCAGTTTAATTGTCTGTCCTCGCAGTGTCTTCTCACTGGTGCCGAGTATACCCACAGGTTGTTCTTCATATCTTAGGCTTGGGCCTACTGCGATCTCAGAATGATCAACTACGTGACTTGGGTCAGTCACGTACCTTCTTAGCTGTGAGACATGGAATACATCATGCACTCCCTCTAAAGATTGAGGTAATACAAGATGATAGGCAACCTCACCAATGCGTTCCAGAATATCAAAGGGCCCAATGTACCTTGGACTCAACTTGCCTTTGCTCCCAAAGCGAATGGTACCTCGAGTAGGTAAAATCCTCAAGAATACATATTCTCCTTCCTTGAACTCCACGGGACGTCGGTGTGTATCAGCCCAATGCTTCTGTCTGTCCTGAGCTGCACGAAGATGATTCTGGATTTGTTTTACCTTCTCCACTGTTTGTATTACCAACTCTGGACCTAATATTTGACGCTCTCCAACGTCACTCCAGCATATCGGTGATCTGCACTTCCTACCGTATAACGCCTCGAAAGGTGCCATCTTGATGCTTGCCTGATAACTGTTATTGTATGAGAACTCCACCAAATGCAAATGATCTTCCCATGACCCTCCAAAGTCTAACATACATGATCGCAGCATATCCTCCAAGATCTGGATTGTATGTTCTGATTGACCATCTGTCTGTGGATGATAGGCAGTGCTGAATTTGAGTCTGGTGCCAAGACTCTCTTGCATGCTTCGCCAGAAATGAGATGTAAATCTCGAGTCTCGATCTGATACAATACTAACCGGCACTCCATGCAATCTTACGATTTGTCGCATATACATGTCGGCTAGTACCTCTGTGGACTGTCCAACTCTAAACGGCAACAAATGTGTCGCTTTAGTGAGTCGATCCACGATAACCCATACCGTATCTCTTCCCCTGGGGCTCCTTGGGAATCCTGTGACAAAATCCATGGTGATATGTTCCCACTTCCATTCTGGTATGGGAAGCGGCTGCAACATTCCTGCAGTCCTCTGATGCTCGGCTTTTACTTGTTGGCAGACTAAACATTTAGCCACAAATCTTGCAATCTCCCTCTTCATTCCATGCCACCAATAATACTGCCTTAGATCTTGATACATCTTGGTTCCTCCTGGATGAACAGAGTATATGGAGCTATGTGCTTCAGTCATTAACTCCTGTCTCAATTCTCCATTTGGAACATATAGGCGATCTCCGCACCTTAATGTCCCATCCTCATGTATGTGAAGTCCCGTCTGCATGCCTGCTTTTGTCTTCTCTTTGAGTCTTCGAAATCTAGCATCAGTAGGTAAAGCTTCTTTAATCCTTTCCACAAGCGATGACTTCACTTCCAGATTAGCCAGCAAGCCACTCTGTCTTGGTAGAATAACCTCTATCTGGAGCTCCTGTAGATCTTTCAATAGCTCAGGCTGCATCGTCAAGAAATAAGCCGTAGGCTTTCTACTGAGTACGTCTGCTACTACATTCGCCTTCCCTGGGTGGTACTGCAGATCTATATCAAAGTCCACCATCAACTCAAGCCAGCGTCTTTGCCTCATGTTGAGCTCCTTCTGAGTATATACATACTTCAGATTTTTATGATCAGTGAAGATTTCCACCTTCTCTCCGTAAAGAAAGTGCCTCCAAATCTTCAGTGCAAATATTACTGCAGCTAGCTCCAGATCATGCGTTGGATAGTTTTTCTCATGGACCTTCAACTGTCTCGATGCATAAGCAATAACTATGCCATGTTGCATCAAAACACATCCTAGGCCACTACCTGACGCATCGCTATAAACAACAAAACCTCCTGACCCTGAAGGAAGAGTCAAGACTGGTGCTGTTGTTAGACGCCTCTTCAATTCTTCAAAGGCCTTCTGACATTCTTCTGTCCATGCAAACTCCTGATCTTTACGTGTCAACTTCGTCATCGGCTCCGCAATCCTTGAAATTTTTTTTACGTACCTTCTGTAATATCCAGCAAGTCCTAGAAAACTTCTCACCTCAGCAACTGATGTTGGTGTAGGCCAAGTCTCAATGGTAGCAACCTTCTCTGGATCAAATGACAGTCCTTCTCCTGAGATAATATGTCCTAAGAAAGGCACCTTATCCATACAAAACTCACATTTACTGAGCTTAGCATATAGCTTCTCCTGTCTCAACGTCTCTAGCACGATTCTGAGATACTTCTCGTGCTCTTCGTGGCTTTTGGAATATACCAGAATATCATCAATAAACACAACCACAAATTTATCCAAGTACTGATGGAAAACTCGGTTCATCAAACTCGTGAATACAGCAGGCGCGTTTGTTAAACCAAACGGCATTACTAAGAACTCATAGTGTCCATACTTGGTCCTGAAGGCTGTCTTCGGTATATTTTCTTTCTTCGCTCTAATCTGGTGATAACCGGATCTAAGGTCAATCTTCGAGAATACCCTAGCTCCACTCAACTGATCGAATAAGTCATCAATACGTGGCAAGGGATACCGGTTCTTAATGGTCACAGCATTTAATGCCTTGTAATCAATACACAGGCGAACTGTTCCATCCTTCTTCGGTACAAAAAGTATGTGTGCTTCCCAAGGTGAAACACTAGGCCGGATGAAACCCTTTTCCAAAAGATCATCAACTTGATTCTTCAACTCCACTAATTCCTTAGGTGCTAGCCGATATACCGATGAAGTGATAGGCTCTGCTCCTGGAGTTAAGTCTATGGTGAATTCTATTTCCCGATCAGGTAATAAACCTGGAAGATCATCAGGAAATATATCCACAAACTTTGATATGACTCTTGGGTAACCTGACTCCCCTTCTACAGATAATACCCTAAGAGTTGGCTGAACACCTTGCTCTACAGCTCCCCGAAGAAACTCAAACTCTGAATGCCCAGGTGGTCTAAATATAACCTTTCCAAGCCGACAACCAAGAGTAGCATGATACTGACTTAACCAGTCCATACCAAGTACAACATCGTAATCAGGCATAGAAAAGATCAGAAATTGGGCTCGCATCTCTCTTCCACAGACTACTACCGAACATGATCTACAGATATCACTAACCGGTATAATTCTACCTCCCGTAAGAATTCTCTTAGTCTTTGGAAGGGGTGCAGTAGCTACTCTATGGGTGGCTACGAAGCTAGCAGCTATGAATGAATGCGATACTCCAGAATCAAATAAAGCTACAACAGGTAATGAAGCTACTAAAATAGTACCTGTTATAACTTCTCCAACAGTAGCTTCTTCCTGAACAGCCAATGCAAATGCCCGACCTCGTCCCTGAGCTAGACCCCTCTGCTGACGAGCCTGCTGGAATAGTGCCGCCTGTGGTGGCAATGGTGGTCTCTGTTGATATCCTCCTAGAGCTGGTGGTCTGACTCCTCCAACTCCCGTCTGCTGCGCTCCCACTGCTGGATAATCTGGCCTTGGTGCAGGCAAAGCTAGTCTTGGTGCTCCCTCTCTGCGTTCAGAGCAGTCCCTGGATAGATGCTGGTTGGATCCGCAAACCAGGCATAGTCCCAACTTGCGTCTGCACTCCTTTTCAATGTGACCTAACTTGCCGCAGAAATAACAAGTAGGTAGGGTTCTTGGTGCTGCTCTCTGAGGTAGATTCTTCTGGAGTCGCTTTACAGAATCCCCTTGTGATGCCTTGGATGGTACTGAGGTAAATGGCCGCTTCAGACTTGACTCCCTCCTGGTGACGCGCTCCATGCGTCATGCTGCGGCAAGGACGATGGTGTACGATGTAGGTGCAATAGATCCAATCAACCTCTGAAGCTCGAACCTGAGTCCGTCAAAAAACTTCTCCGCCTGCTCTTCTTCGATAGGAATTAGAGAAGGGGCAAAGCAACTCAGGCGAATGAATTCGGCATTGTACTCCTCCACCGATATATTGCCTTGAATGAGGCGGTTGAACTTGTCTCGGAGTTCTGACCGAGCAACAGCTGGGATATACATCTCTTGGAAGAGTGGAGAACTCCTTCCAAGAGACTCGGTCATGTCCGAGCCTCCTCTCTTCGGCTAGCCACCAATGGTGCGCATTGTCAGTCAGTTGCATCTGGACAGCAGTCATCCATCTCTCTCGCGGAAGTTCAGCTGCTTCCAACTGATGTTGTGTGTTTGTGAGCCACTCATGTACTTCAGTTGGTCCTTCCTTGCCTGAAAAGGTACGGGGCTTGAGTTGACGGAAATCAGTGATAGATCCCGTCGCTGGTCGCCTAGCTTGCGGGCTCGCCTGCTCCAATGTGTTTACTAGGCTGGTTCTCAGGTACTCTGCCTCCTGACGCTGTGTCTCCTATTGAACTTGCTATTGGACTTGCATCATGGCGTAAAACATCTGGAACATCTGCTGCCCGTCCATTGTTTGCCCTGGGGGAAAGACAGGCATCTGTGGAGTGAACTGTGGCGGAGGTGGGATGTCGTCGCGCCTGAACCTTGAATTATGCTGTTCAGCTTGACCACTTTGAGAGGATTGCCCTCTGTCCTCTGGTGTAACTCCATCTCCATAGGTAACCATAGCATCTTGTGGTATACTCAAAGGAATTTTATCTCCAATTCTTGGATCCAACTTTCTACATCCAAAATAAACTTTATGAGAACGTTCAGTAGAATCAAAGCAGGATGCAAATCAAGTACTTATTTCGAATTCGATATAGAGTTCAAAAACGATTCAACAAATGGATGAGATCCTATAACCTATCCTATCCTTTTACAGGCTTGTTCGGTCCCTAAGTTGAAACCAAATAATTTTGTTGTAGGACCTGCATGGGCCACCACAAAAACTATGTCACGCCCCAGTCCCAAAATACCAAGGGACTAGCCACGTGATAATGGCCAGCAGCACGCACCGATGGACAAACCCAATTTAATGGATCCATCGGGACATACTTAAGCTGTAATATAGGTCTACAACAATAAGTCAAAACTAATCTCATCCACACACAAAGTAATAAGATCAAAAACAAATAAGAAAAGTACATCAATGTCCAGTCTCAGCAAAGTATGTCGGGGAACAACCCGATAAAAGTCTAAACACTGGTTTATCAGACCAGAACAAAGGAGTCCAAAATAAAGTATCTGATAAGTACAAATAACATAAACTCAAGAAAAGTCTTCAGCCATCATCTTTGCTTCTAAGTTGGGTTCAGCTTCAGCAACAGCTTCTGGTTCAGCTTCAGCTCATGTCCCGTAAACTTCGGGATAATGCACTTCTGCTAAACCTGGGGACATCATCCGGATCCAGGTCCTCAGGGGACATAGCAAGGTACAAATAATACAAGCCAAAATAAATGCAGTAAAATAGTAAATAAAATAAGCAGGGTATCTACATAACCATCTATGTGAAAATGCAACTGAGAGCATCACTAGTACTCAGGCTGAGACTGCTACAAGCTCTGTGACGGGGAGCCGGTAGCAGTAATAACAAGTAATGGGTCTAGCTCTGCTCGAGAGTCTACAACCTCACAATAGTAGTAGATATATATAGAACAGCCTGTAGCCTGTGTGTCTCTCCCCACCCAATGTAACCATACGTCTCATGTCCATAACGTCTCATGTCCATGTCACGTGAGATCATAGCTAATGCAACAAGTCATAATCTAAGAATATAATGTCTATGTCCATCCTGTATCCTACACAGAATCACCATGAATATCTCAGGAAGATTCTGTCATATGTATGGTGTCAAGTATCCTAGGTTATATTGTACTTGATAAAACAAGTACGAGAATGTAAAGGGTCGCGCATGTCCATCTCTAAATGACGTACACAACTCCGCGTACGGGGTTGGCACCCGACTATTAATCGGACGCTAAGTAGGTCATACGGTCCTAAGTTTAAGCATGATCAACAATGTTAATAAGTAAGAAAATAAATAACAAAACTACATAATTTGGCAAGGTACACTTGCCTGGGGTTGGAATACCAGTAGCGGTCCCTGTATCCGTGGGTTCCGTAAATACTCCTCCAAAAGCTGAAATGAACATTACCAACAGTCTCAGAAAATATAAAATAGCTAGAAATGCCTGTCCTTAAGTCCAGTTTGGACACAAGGGCGAAAACGATATTTCCTGGACAAAGCGGGGTCCAAATGTGGGCCACTTTGCACCGAAAACCGGGTCAGGGTCAAAGGTCTCTAAATTAATCCAACTTAGTGTCAACAAGTCAGGAACGATAATACGAACCCAACGGAACTTCCAGAATTGGATTCCGATGAGTCGTTCTCAAAATCGCCCGTCAAGTGGAGCCTGTGGGGCCCACGATAAACGATTTTTCAACGTTCTCAAAATCGAACCAAACTTGGCTCACAGGACCAGCGTATTGCTATGAGTCCGTTTACGCAAGTTTCGTCTCGATCCGACGTGTGTACACTAAGTTATAGCGACATACAGAAAAGTCGAATACGGGACGTTGTCCGCTGATACGTACTGATTCCGGTGTGCACGCACATCCGAATCAGCTTCTGCGAAATTCCGCACGTCGGTATCAACGACGCGCATGCATCGGTGAAGACCGCACGTGACCAAGTCGTCCCGTTTGGCGGAGCGTACTCAGTTCCGGGGTGAAACAGGGCGTTAGTTTTTCTGTTTTTGGATCGCGGTTCACGATCACCACAGGTCGTGATGCACCGAGCGGTTTGCACGGGCACCGAGGGGGTCATGCAGGCTACGCGATACAACTGACGGAATAGAAATTGGGACTGTAAGGAGAAAGTTACGAGTACATGAACATGGCTCAAAAAATCTGATTCACACGTGTCCGAATCTTGTATTCTGCGTCCTGGACGTGTCCGGCCGTGTCCTGGCTAGGGCACGGTTCTGTGTCGTGTCCGAGTCGCCGGAGTCTAGCTAGACAGCCGAGGAGTCGCCGGAACCGGTCTGGGGTGGTCGGCGACGGGTCTGGGCAGCCGGATCGGGTCTGGAGGCGGCGGAATGCACCGGAGTCGGTGTCGAGTTTGCTTGAGACTTGGGTCGAGGTTCTGGGGTGCAGCGGAGGGCTGCTGGAGGTGCGGCGGAAGGTTCCGGAGGGCTGAGCGGTGGCGCCGGGTGGTCGGATGCTGGAGGGAGGTGGCCGGAATTACCGAGCTCGTCGGAGAAGAAGGGTTGGAAGTGGTTTTTCCGGCGGAGGGCTAGGTTTTTATAGGGGTTTGAAGGGAGAGAGACGGCCGAAGGTTGGCCGGAAGTCGAAGGGGAAGAGTCGGCTGGTCGAGGGAGACGAACCGGGGGGTCCGCCGGCGGCCACGGCGGCGGAAACGGCCGCCGGTAGGGGAAGGATCGGGCCTTTTCGAATTTGGGGGTTAGGGTTTTCAACCGGGTCGGGTACTGGCGGGTCGGGTCTGACCCGGATCCGACCCGTTAATGGGTTGGGCCGGTTCGGGCAGACCGGCCGGTCCGGTTCAGTTTTAAAAATTGGTTTATTTTAATTAGGTTAAATAAATTAATAGTTTTTAAGGCTTTAAAAATCCATCCGTGATCCAATAAATTCCCGAAAAATTACCCCATGTCCGGTTTTTAATTTTACACTAGAAAATATAATTTTTATCATATTTTAATATTATTTAATATATTTAAAAATTTATTTTAAATCAGATTACCTTAGTTTATTTGTTTAAAAATACAGAAAAATGCTAATTAAATTCAGAAAATTAATTTCTAAAATTCTAAAATTTTCAGGTGATTATAGGTAAGTCGAGGAGTAAAACCATAAGGGACTTTCTGAGCTACAAGATCTAGGGTAGCATGCGAGGGTCTAAGTATAAGCAATATTTTAATTCCATGTTCTAACATAAGCAATACAAGTTGGGATTATTCCCTAAACTAGGTGCGTTGTATTCTTATTAGCATGCAAGGGTGTTTCACCTAGCGACTAGCATGTATCGTTCCATATTTTAAGTGTGCTGGCTAAGCAAAGAAAAGTTCACCGTAGCCACACACCTTAGCGATGATTCGCCTCAGTTAAGTGATGCGTCGAGAAAGCCTCTGAAACCCTAAGCCGAACTCCTGTAGGGACAAGTCTGGATATTTTTTGCATCAAACGAGTATTCTCGCCTGAGCAAAGCGGGTCTGGATATTGCACTTTCGTCGTTTGAATCGGCAGTCTGCTTGAGCGGAATGGGGTGTTATATCACCTACGATGATCACATCGCCTCCATGTACCGAGACCGCCACTGTAGTGTTCTTGCCTTGCTTCCCCTTGTCGCCCTTCTTCTCTTCCTTCCAATCGAAACAGTTCCGCTTGAAGTAGCCCTTCTTGCCACAATGGTAATACTCTGAGTCCTCGTACCGACCATTGGACCTTCTCCTGTATTTGTCTCTGCCACCGTCTGGACCCCTGCTTTTATCCCTTCTGTGGCTCTCTAAACTAGCACATCTGAGTGGGATGTTGATGAAGTGCCCTGAGAATGTCTCCATATCTCTTTATTCAGTACCTCGCTCTTGGCAAAATCTAGACTGACCACGCCTTCCGGAGCAGAAGCGATCATAGACACTCGTAAGGTTTCCCATGAGTCTGGCAATGTACACAACAACTATATTTATTGAACCTCATCGTCGAACTTGACTCTCATCGAGGATAGCTGGTCCACTACACCCTGGAAATCACTCAAGTGATCCTTAATAGACATCCCATCTTTGTACCATAGACCCACCATCATCCGGATTAGAAATAATTTATTTACCTCGGTCTTCTTCACATACAAAGATTCCAGCTTATCCCACAGCATCTTCGCGTGCTCAATATTGGCAACGAGATTGTACACATTCTCGTTAACGAACTGCCGAATATATTCACACACCTGTATATGCTCGAACTTCCAGTCCTCTTTATATTTGTCACTAGGCCTCTCGAAAGAAAATACCGGTAGATGCAGCTTCTTGACAAACAATAAATTATTCATATTGCTCCACCAATAATGATAGTTAGTACCGTTCAGGTTTACCATGCGCACCATTTTCGCGTCCATCTCTCCTCCCAGGTTTGCCTGTCAACTCCTAACACCTTCTGAAATTACAGAACCTAGCTCTGATACCATTTTGTTGGAAACGAAACGCAAAAACCGTTCCCCAAACTAGAGAGTACCTGTGAGAGAACCGAGCAAAATGCACAAACCAAAAATACGAAATACAAATCACAGACATAGAGATTTTTACGTAGAAAACTCAGACGAAAAAAATTACGGGACGATTGAAGTCCAATCCTGAAGAACCTCCACTAATGAAATAAAGAGAATACACCATCTACAAGCTCCTCTCGATCCAACACGAATTTCTACAACACTTAGGAATAGAAAATAGATTACACCACAAAGATAGAAGACAATAAAAAAATCCAAAATTGATCTTCTCCTCCGAAACGGCCTCAAATCCTTCTTTCTCCTTCCCAAAGTTATAATGGAACTCTTACCTCCTTTTTCTCTCCTTGTGGCATATGTCAGGGTTAGGAAAAACATAACTTATACTCCCTAATTCCGCAACCAACCTGAACCGTAGGATACGATCCAACATTGTATAAAATACCTTAATTATAACATCAGCCACCAACACCGAGTCCGGACCGAACTCGGTAGAATCAGTGTTTGCGATTAAAAATTAAAATAGCAGCCGAAGTGAGGTTCTAGATCCCATGTGATCGAACTTGGCCAGAGTTCGGCTGGGGACCGAACTCTGCCCGAGTTCCGCCTCCCCTGTTCCAGAATGTTGTCTCCTGCACCCCCGGGCTTCTTCGTCATTTCCGAATGGCCTCGTCACCTTCCCGAGCTTCTCCGACACACGGATGGCGTTCGTCGCACTCTGGGTTATTCTCCACATAGGTTGGAAACCCCACCCACTCCAACACATCTTGCCTAGGTACTTTCCTTTCCATGCCAATTCAAAACCTTCACTTTATTTTTTTCTTCCACGGTGATGCCCTATGTTACATGAATAGTCGAATACAGACACAGAGACCGAACACGACACGGGTACTTACATTTTCAAGTAGGTACAGAATAGTCGTCTATGTTGCATGAGTACGAATACAGATACAAGTACATATATGATATGGATTACAGACATTTTCCAAGTAGGTATAAAATTAGTCATCTATGTTTACTAATGTGGACACCATTGTCGTGCAACATAGGTGACATCGCTTCCCATATCTTCAGCACTTGGTCCCCACTACAGCTCAAACTTCTCCGACTGATAGAGCAAAAAAATACTATCTTCTACCTAATAAGTATTAGAGTGGGTGGGGTTCCCAACATAACTAGAAAATACCCCAAAGTTGGATTGAGTATTCCTACATATAGTAGGAATATATGAATATATTTGGATTGGATATTCCTACATTTAATAGGAATATGTCAATGGATTTAGATTTGGATTGAATATTCCTACATATAATAGGAATATGTCAATGGATTTGGATTTGGATTTGGATTGGAAATTCCTATATATAATAGGAATACTAGTTGTGGGTTTGAGGTTATATATATTATGTATCTCCTAGTCCTAAAATATATCTCAGATCTCAAAAATATTGCAAAGGAGGCAATAGTGCTTTTACAACATTAGAAGGAGAGAGGAAAAGATTGAAGGCTATTTCGAAGAGGAGATCGGTTTCGGGTAATTCTTTTCTCGTTATCTGCATTCTTCATTTATCTGTGATCTATTTTCTATTCCAAAGAGTTATGGTGATCTGTTTGGATCAGTGAGAAGTTTATAAGAAGTCAGTATAATTTCAGAATGTGTCAGGAGTTGACAGGCAAACCAGGAAGGAGAGATAAAAGAGAAGCCGGTGGACATGGTAAACCTGAACTGTACTAGCTATCATTATTGGCGGAGTAAGATGAATGATTTGTTGTTCGTCAAGAAGCTGCATCTTCTAATATTTGCGTTCAAGAAGCCCAGTAAAAAATTCGAAGATGATTGGAAGTTCGAGCATATACAGGTGTGTGGATAAATCAGACAGTTCATTGACGAGAATGTGTACAATCACGTTGCCAATATTGAGCATGCGAACATGTTGTGGGTTAAGCTAGAATCTTTGTATGCGAAGGAGACCGGGATAACCAAATTGTTCCTTATTTGAACGATGATGGGACTGCGGTACAAAGATGGTGCGTCTATTACAGATCACTTGAGTGAGTTCCATGGTGTGGTTGACCAGCTATCCTCGACGGAAGTTAAGTTCGACGACGAGGTTCAGGGACTATGGTTGCTGTGTACATTACCAGACTCGTGGGAGACCGTACGAGCCTCTATGATCGCTTCTGCTCCGGATGGCATGGTCAGTCTGAAGTTTGCCAAGAGCGGGGTACTAAATGAAGAGATGCTAAGACGTTCTCAGGGCACTTCATCCATATCCCACTCAGAGACGATAGTTTCAGAGAGCCACAAAAGGGGTAAAAGTAGGGGTCCAGGCAGTGGCAGAGACAATAGCAGAGGAAGATCCAAGGGTCGGTACGAGGACTCCGAGTATTACCAAAAATGGCCACATCAAGCGAAACAATTTTGCTTGAAAGAGGGAGAAGAAGGGCGACACTGGGAAGCAAAGTGAGAATACTACAACGGCGACCTCGACACATGGAGACGATATGATCATTGTAGGTGATGAGGTAGTTATGAACCTCGCCTTCGATAACAACTTCTGGCTGGTGGACTCAGGTGCTTCAACGCACGTATGTCACAATAGGGAACTATTTTCTATTTACACAACATGCAACTGTTGAGTGTTGAAGATGGGCAACAAAGATGTGTCAAAAGTTGTTATAATTGGAGATGTGTATTTAAAGACGAAGACGGGTGCAGTTTTTGTTCTTAAAGATGTCTGTCATGTCCCTGATATCCGTTTCAACCTGGTGTTGGTTGGAAGGTTGGACGAAGAGGGTTTCTTCAACCTATTCGAGAATGGTCAGTAGAAGCTTTTCAAATGTTCGATGGTGATTGCTAAAGGAAGCAAGAAGTCCGAACTCTATTATATGGAAGAGATCGCACATGGGACATAGGAGGTGAACGCAGCTACTGATGCGTCTACTGAGTTATGAAACAGACGACTCAGCCATATCAGCGAGAAGGGGATGAGCTACTTGGTGAACAAGAAGGTAATTCCAGGACTAAAGTCTACAAAATTGGAGAGATGTACACACTGTTTGGCGGAAAAGCAAAATATGGTGTCTTTCCAAAGTTATCCAAGTTCAAGAAAGTCGGCGTTGCTCGAGTTGATTCACTCGAATGTTTGCGGTCCTATGAAGGTAAAGTCCATTGGTGGTGCTTCTTATTTTGTGACTTTTATTGATGATTGTTCCAGAAAGGTTTGGGTCTATGCCATAAAGACCAAGGATCGGGTGCTGCCCAATTTCAAAGAGTTTCAGGCCTCTGTTGAAAGGAAGATGGGAAAGAAGCTACTATGTGTTTGGTCCGACAACGGCGGCGAGTACATTGGTCCCTTTGATACTTATTGCAGAGAGCAAGGAATACAACACCAGAAGACTCCGTTGAAGACACCTCAGCTCGATGGTGTAGCAAAACGAATAAATAGGACGCTGATGGAGAGGGTACGGTATTTGCTGTAAGAAGCAAACTTGTCGAACAGCTATTGGGATGAGGTACTTTACACAGTTGCTTATGTTATTAATTTATCTCCAAGTGCTCTTTTGTAGGGTGATGTGCCTGACAAATTATGGTACGACAATGAGTCGTCATACAATCATCTGCGAGTGTTTGGTTGTAAGGCCTTCGTGCATGTACCGAAGGACGAAAGATCCAAACTTGTCTTTGTTGTCTACTGTCAGGATGAGTTTGGCTATAGACTCTATGATCCAGTGGAAAGAAAGCTCTAAAGAAGAAGGGATATAGTTTTCTTAGAGGATCAGACCATGACCAATACTCAGGATTTTGAGATGCCTTCTGAGGCTTAGGAATTGCCTGAGTTAGAGTCATTTTGCTTCGAGCAGTTTTCAGAGGACATCACAGGAGATCCAGTTATGGGGGAGTCAGTACATGGAGTTTCTCGCAACCATGATCATCAGCCTGCAGATGGTAGTCATGGTGACCCTCAGGATGATGAGCATACCGAGGAGTTAGTTCCTGAAGGGAATGAGGCTGTTGATATATAGCCAGCACCAGTGCTTCCGTTGAGGAGGAGCGATAGAGAGCGTCGACCATCAACAAGATACTCATCGGGTGAGTATGTACTACTGATTGATGGGGGAGAGCCCAAAAGTTTTGCAGAGGATATGAAAGATGAATACGGGCAGGAGTGGATGGAGGCTATGCAAGAGTAGATGAGTTCCTTATAGGCCAACTCCACTTATGATCTAGTGCGGTTGCCAAAGGGAAAGAAGCTTTAAAAAATCGATGGATGTTCAGACTGAACCAGACAGATGATGTTACTCGCCCTCGATACAAAGCGAGGCTGGTAGTTAAAGGTCGTGGTCAGCAAAAGGGTATAGATTATGGTGAGATCTTTTCGACAGACTTCAATTAGTCATCTATTCAGGTGGTGCTAGCAATGGCACCCAGTTTTGACTCGGAGGTTGAGAAGATGGACGTGAAGACAATATTCCTCCACGGTGATCTTGATGAGGAGTTGTACATAGAGGAATTCTGTGAGAAGGGCAAGTCACACTTAGTCTGCCGGTTAAGAAAGAGCTTTTTTGGTCTAAAGCAGGCTCCGAGGCAGTGGTACAGGAAGTTTGAGTCATTTATGGAGGAGCATGGTTATGCACGGACGACGTCGTACCACTGTATATTTGTGGGTACTTTGACGAGTATGATTTCGTCATTTTATTGCTCTATGTTAATGATATGCTACTGGTGAGTCAGAATTCCACTAGGGTAGCTGAGTTGAAGTGCCATCTAGGAGCGGCCTTCTCTATAAAGGATTTGGGCACAGTGAAGACTATTCTTGGGATGGAGATCAGCCGAGAGTGAGAGAGAGTCCAAGCTTCTACACTTGTCCCAAAAGAAGTACATTCATCGGATACTTTAATGTTTTGGGATGAACGGGTCGAAAAAAGTGAGTAACCCCCTTGCAGCTCACTTTAAGTTCACTGAGGAGCAGTATCCATCTACCAAGGATGAGAAGGAAGATATGGAGTGTGTTCCATATGCCTCAGCTGTGGGGAGTCTCATGTATGCTATGGTGTGTACGAGACCTGACATCGCTCACGCAGTTCGCACAGTTAGCAGGTATACTTCTAATCCTGGAAGGATATATTGGAGTGCGGTCAAGTGGATTCTACGATACCTTCAAGGCACTGTCGATTGGAGACTTTCTTTTAGTGGTGACGAGCCTAAGCTGGTTGGGTGTACCGATGCTGATATGGCTGGATATGTAGACACGAGGCGATCGACTTCGGGCTATGTGATAATGTTTACTGGTGGAGCGGTATTGTGGCAGTCGCGGTTGCAGAAATGTGTTGCCTTGTCGACGACAGAGGCTGAGTACATTGCGGCGACGGAGGCTTGCAAGGAGTTGCTGCGGATGGAGAAGCTGCTGCAGGAAATGGGTCTAAAGCAAGTGCAGTACCCTTTGTTTTGCGATAGCCAGAGTAAAATTCACCTTGTGAAGAACCAGACATTTCATAGATTGTCTAAGCACATTGATACCCGGTATCATTGGATACTGGATGTGATTGAAAAGAAGCAAGCAGCGCTTGAGAAGTTCATACGGATGACAACGGAGTAGTCATGTTCACAAAAAATCTTCCAAGAAAAAAGTTTGAGTACTGCAGGCGGATCGTCGGGATGACGACTCACTCCACATAGTTGTGAAGGGGGAGATTTGTTGGAGTGGGTGGGGTTCCCAACCTATGTGAAAAATATCCCGGAGTTGGATTGAGTATTCCTACATATAATAGGAATACCTCAATATATTTGGATTGGGTATTCCTACATAATACGAATATTTCAATACATTTAGATTTGGATTGGATATTCCTACATATAATAGGAATATTCCAATGCATTTGGATTGGATATTCCTACATATAATAGGAATATGTCAATGGATTTGGATTGTGTTTTCCTACATATAATAGGAATACTAGGTGTGGGTTTGAGGCTATATATATTAGGTGTCGTAGCTCTAATGTATATCTCAGATCTCAAAAATATTACAAAATGAGATAAAAGTGCTTTTACAACATTGGAAGGAGAGAGGAAGAGATTGAAGGCTATTTCGAAGAGAATATCGGTTTCGGGTAATTCTTTTCTCGTCATCTCCGTTTTTCGTTTGTCTGTGATCTATTTTCTATTCCAAAGAGTTGTGGTGATCCGTTTGGATCGGTGAGAAGTTTGTAAGGAGTCGATGTGTTTTTTATTCCATTAGTGGAGGTTTTTCAGTATTGGACTCCGATCGTCCCGTGGTTTTTTTCATTTGAATTTTTCACTTAAAAAATCTTTGTACTGCGATTTGTGTTTGGCATTTTTTTGGTTTATGTGTTTTTGTTCGGTTCTCTCGCAGGACTTCTTGATTTTGGAAACGATTTACGCGCTTTCGTTCGCAACAATAGTTTATGATGAAATTGATCAAGCACCTCATTTATCAAGTTAGTACTTAGTACTATCTGCAATATTTTCTATTCCCTAAAATAGAATATTACCGGGTCTCTAGATATTCTATTCCCTAAAATAGAATATTACCGGGTCTCCTGAGAATCCACTCGTTAGGATCTTGACACTGACATGCTTAGGTAATGTCATTAGTTTGTCAAACAAGCCAAATTTCCTAAGAAAATGTCCTAACCATGAATTGCGTGATCCTGATAGTGACAAAATTAATTTAGTACTAAATTTGAATCACTTGAGAATTCCCCTATACCGTAATCTTGACAATATAGGCTTTAGGTAGAAGTAGCTGGTAAAAAGGTCTAAATTGTGTTAGCTTATCTACCTATTTCATGATATAACTGATCAACCATGATTGTACATGTTCCCCATCCACATCAAATGCACGGATTCAACATTAAGAGTAGGGCTGTGCAAAATTTGGACCGAATCGATTCGGTCCAAATCGAACCAATCAGTTTTAATCAAACCGGTGGACCATTTGAGTTTGGTCAGTTGTATGTTCTTAATAACCGAACGATTTGGTTCTGTCAATAGATTAATAATATTAAAAATCGATAAAACTGAATCAAATCGATCAACTGATAAACCTTATGTATTTTCATTATTTTGCTTTATTGTTTGTTATTTATTTATTTTTCTTTTCGTTATCGGAGATAAATGAACTATTGTGTTTGCTGGAGATGGAATGATGACACGATAAAATGATTAAAATAATTTATTAGCAACATGAGACAAATGATTGCTCAAAATATTTAAATATTTGTTGGTTTTAGATTTGTTGTGTTCAAATACAAAATCCTATCAGTCGAGCCGAGCCAAATCGAACCGAACCAAGTCAATCGGTTTCAAATCCGGTCGGCTGGATTGATTCGGCTGTCATTATTTCACAACCGAATAATTCCAGTTTGACTGTGGTTGTGACAAAATATGTAGACCACTGACTGATGCGCATCCCTAATTAAGAGTATTGCACATTTGGAGGTATATGGCTAACAAAAATGTTAATTGTAATCCTGGATGTCGTTCTGCAAGCAAGAATTTTTCTTGCCTTTCCTTGGGAGAAAATTAATAACAAGAAAGCTCTCCAGATACTAGAAAGTTCAAATTTATCCACTAGTTTTTGACGGTTGCAATATGAAAAAATTGACCTGATTTGGGATAAACGCAAAAGGTTTAGCAATTTGGTATGATAATTTAACTATTTAGAGTAGATGGTCCTTAATTGATTATCGATGTCATCATCATTTAACTAAATATATGAATTAAAGGCAGCCTCTAGATAGACTAGATTAAAAAAATATATACTTAAGATATGACGGGCCTCAGTTGGGAATTTTTATTGTCGATGTTGTCGTTGTATTCTCCTTGTACTGCGGAAAGGTTACAGCAAGGTCTGTTCAAAACAATATCAATCCACTTGGTCAGTCCGATGATTGACCAGCAAACAACTGTTAGGTACACTTTCTGAATCACACTAGCTACCTGTTATTTCGGTCTATCCAGCATATAACACATGAAATAGAAAAGGTTGATAGTTGCTCCATCTGCATCTCTGTCTACACTACTACTTCATTCACTCCCTCTTCCAAAATCTTTTTTTGTTCTCTCCCTGATGCAAATTTTAAGTTTTGTGACAATTTACCGAAATCGCAACACACAAGAATGACCTATTTGCATCATGAACTTAAAATATTCTTTCTCCAACATAAAGTGGTTCTCCCTCTCTTTAGATGGCCTAAGACTGTACTGCAATATCAACGAAGAAGAAATTTAAAAATAAGAGCCAATTCAGGTGACAACAGAGCCACCGAAATATTCTTTGCAATTTGCATCCCCATCAGAACAGTTTCTGTCTCATACATTACATTACCGTCCTCATTTACTTCCAATAGTCATTGATCAGCAACTTGAGCAGGTTCAATTGAATACAGATGCAGAAGCTACAACAATAATTTGTAAATACAACTTCAAGATTATAAGAACTCAGAAATGAAAGATAACAAACTTGTGACAAAACCTTGAAAAATAATGCATCAACGTTGCTACAACAATAAACTGTACAGAAAAGAAACTTTTGCTAGGATGATGAAAATTATCGTTGTTAAAAGCAAGATTATATCATTTTTTTTTTGTCGATCTGCTCACAGGAACCAGCAAGTTCAATGTGTTGAACTTCTGGAAAGTTCCTTTTGTCCTCGTAGTTGAACTTCACTCGGACAATACTTTGTGGCTTCTATGCTGCTGCAAACTCTACTCTCGTTGCTTATATTCTCTAGTGTCTTGCTAAGAGCAAAAAACAAGAGGATATATAGGAGAGCCAAGTCCCCTAACAGCCAAAACTAACTATGGTGGACAGTTAATCCGGAGAATAACTTCTTCTTAAGTGCGCGGTTACAACAGTAACCTCCACTAAGTGGACAATTACGAAGCTGAAACGTCCACGCTAAACCACACTGAACCAGCCACACTTGAGCTCAAGTCTAATGGGAGCAGCAAACACGCTAGTATATAGGTCCAGCGTAAGCATCATCAACGCCGGAATCTAGCTCCAACGGGAGGAACCTCTACGCTGAAACACAGGTCCAACGAGAGCAGCCTCCACGCTGGAACCCAGGTCCAGCGGGAACACTAGTCTCGCTGGGCAACTAGCCCGCTGGATGCTGTTGTTCCATGTTGCTCCACTCACTGCGCCCATTTGCACCACGTGTTGTACGACAAAATGATGCGCAAAAGTGTCATCTCGGCGATGCTACTCCACGTTGCTCCATGCTGAGGCACCCTGCTGCAACAAAAGCGTCATCTCGAGCCCAAGCGAAGTGCAAATTACATTATCAAAGCACCATTTTTGGCTCACACTTGTATCATTTTTCGAGTTTCTAGTCCCCTTCGGGGACTAGCTCCAAAGAAAATTTCCAAAAAATATGTGAACAAAACCAATTTTTTTTGGAGGATTTGAACATTGCTCTCTAGTAAAATATTCCACTATACAAACTACATGGGATATCACTCCTCATGTGAGCAAGTCAAGAATATTATATTAAAATACACACTTGGAATTTGCCACATTGATGTGGAATCACTTTCTAAAGAGTAATTTCAATAAACTCCAACAATCTTCCACATATTTAAACAGGATAAGTGTTTTCTACATTGACTGTACATCATGCATTAGGATAGATATTACTTGTGACTTGAATATTTTCATATGGGTCAAACAACAATATGATACAGAATGGAGTAAACCTTTAATTGAAGACTGTGACCGATATTTTTTCTATTCACACAATGACATCAATTGTATCTTTGGTCGCACATTAAAGGCCATGAGCTGATCTGGTATCTGTATATGTATCTTGGGTGTCTATAAGTTTATCCTCAAGATACGGCCTACATCTTTATTCATACATATATGTGAGTTCTTAGATAATTTAAATTCTCCAACATGAGGCTTTTTGCCTCATTGCGGTGCTACGCCGCTATGACATGACCCAAAATTGTGGTTCAACCTCTTGGTGGTGTCATTCCATAGTAGCATGGGATCCTACTCTCTTTGTATTATTGTACTACCACTCTTTGTATTTCAGTATGATGCTACATGCCTCTATGTGTTGCTACAACACTATGACATGTCCTGAAGCCAAGGTCCCATCTCATATGGTGCCACCCCACTGTAGCATCAAGTAGTTGCCCTTTTGTAGTACTGAACTACATGTGCTTCCTATGAAGCATGCTGAGCATTCTCATTACTAAAAAAACTCATTAAGGCATAAAACCATCCTTCGACATAACTTGTTATTTATTTAGAGCAAACAGTAGATCACAGAGGTTCTATGATACAATCCCACTAATGTCCTCAAGGACTAACCTCTGTACTTAATGATTCCCAGTCAATGAACCAAAAGCAAGATGTCTAGTAGGTTTCTTTTTGAACTAAGCATAATACTTTATTGTAGAATTACAAAGACATAACATCATAATTCCTTCAAATCCATTTTTTTTGTTATGTCCTCGATCAGCTGGTCTTTAAGGACTTTGATGAACGAATCTACCAGATTCTCCTAGTTTCAAACATCAATTATTGTAATAATGTCATCCTTGATGCGCTCATTCAGTGCTATGTGATAGAGTCTAACAATCTTCTTCTTACAATTGAAGAGATCATTGGATGCCACTGATGCAATCGTGTCTGCTTATCGCAGTATATCGGTATAGTTGAAATCTATGTCATAATCAGAGGAAGAACATACATGAGCTCCCGAAGCTATTATGTTTCATCTGTTGCTGCAGCTAGACCATTGAACTCACCATCTAGAGATGAGTGAGAGAGCAAAATCTGCTTCTTCGACTTTCACGATATAAAAGCTCTACCATAAAGAAGATAAATTCTCATATGGACATTTCGATTTTCTTTTCTGAGCACCAATTAGCATCATTGAAGCCTTCCACCATAGTCGGTTAACCGTTATAGTGCAGTACAAACTTTCAAGTCTTCTTGAGATATCTTATAATTCTTTCTAGTGTTCCATGCCTAGATTGCTTGTGAACCGATTCATCATCCCTACGACAAAAGTAACGTCATGCCTAGCGGCACTTATAACATACATTAAACTTTCGATAACACATGAGTACACACTGTCAAGCTCATTCCCAAAAAATATGTAGGAATTGAGATGTGACAATGGCCAACTACATATCAAGTGGACTCAAGTCTGACTCGAATACGTATATGATATTTAAGTTCAAATAATCTAGCTATCTAACTCTATGTTCTAGAAACTAACTATATCTCAATCCATGATATATAAATCTCATGAAAGAATGATATGCAACAGAGGTTTGTAGTCCAATAATACATCCGTTCTAATAGGCCAAGAGAATAGTATATACCTATAAACACTAGGATATAAGAGTAGATAATATAACAAGATAAAAATATATAACTGCTACAGATAAATGGTACAACAATACCTGAGTCTGGGAATAGAAGTAAAATTACTTCTCCGAAATGAAAGCCATGCAATCTACTAAACTAAACTTGAAGGGAACCAGGTCCTCAGAGGGACGTAGTGTCATGAACCGCATCCGGTTAATCGGACACGAGTACGCGAATACGTCCAGCCTACGCCGTAGTATCGACGATAGTACGATGTCTAAACCTCTTTTATACTCATCCAATATTCCATAGACAATTCTCATATTCACAACAATTTCTATTCTAACTCATTCACAACAGATAAATAAATAGACAGGGAATAAGGACATGAAATAGGAAGTACTAATATACTAAAAATATAGTCTTTGTACATTTATTCATCCATAGTTTTAGTA
The DNA here is from genome assembly GCA_036927795.1 of Iris macrosiphon. NCBI lineage: Eukaryota > Viridiplantae > Streptophyta > Magnoliopsida > Asparagales > Iridaceae > Iris > Iris macrosiphon. The sequence goes on along the minus strand of JAYESA010000006.1, from coordinate 88,950,903 downwards.
CATGGCAAAAGATAAAATAAATCGAGGACAACCCGATTAGTATGTCAAAAAGAAAATACTAGTCTAACTAATTAACTATGCTTCAAAAGTAGTCTCCTGGGTAGAGAGAGGCTCCTTGTCGTGGTTATTGTTATGTCATGTAGGCCATAGAAGGTAGGGACATAATCTTCATCATTGCCTAATATGTCAACGGATCCAGTCAGGATTGGAGCAAGTACCATTACACGATAGAATTATACTAAATAACAATGATAAATAGTGAGAACTGAAACTAAACAACAAAATTATAAACAATAGAGATAATGGAAGCAGGAATATCATAGGACATGAAAATAAAACTACTACAAGGTGATAAGGAACTTCGTGTGTGTACATGTGTATTTAGAATACATAGTTGGCATGTAGGGATTATAAGGCTAATAAGGCACGTCATAGACGGCTACCAGTAAGGAATAATCGAGTATAAGGCTGTTGGTACATTCGTATACTCAACAGATAACAATCATGACATGATGGAAAGGGTAAACCACATGCCTCCTAGTATTCTCCCTCCCGATATGAAAATCAAGGTACATAATATGAAAATCCAGTTTCTAGAACTAAGTGTAACCATGAAAAATGTGCGCTAGTAGAGCAAAGAACTAAATATTATATTATAAAGGATAAAACTGAGGTGCAGGGTACTTGCCTCAAAATATGTTGGAGTCGACGTATCGGTCACGATCGTGCCGGTACGAAAGGAATTCCAAAAACTAAATTTCCAGATAGAATTTTATTTGTAGAAAGTAACATCGCCAGAGGGTTCAAAATCATCCAAATGGTCCAAGTTGATATAAAATAGTCCAAATTTGAAGATTCGGCAAGGATTGAATATTTAGATGTTCCGAAGTTCGCACGTGATCCACTAGAGGACAAAAAATAGTCGAATTAGATAACTGCTAATAATTACAACTTTATATGATTTTTAGATTAGGATGATGCTATGAATCCCATGATAGTGTTGGATTCATAGTTCGGGTCCAGGGTTTGAAGCTTCTAATTATTTTAGAGTTATATATAAGTTAATAGTCATTTTTAGGGAAAGCGAATATATAATATTCATTCTATTCAACAATTATTCTTCTCATAACCTTACTTATTTTTCTTCTGAACTTTCTGATAAAATCTATTGTGATCATAATCACCACTCATTCAATATTTATTATTCCTATCTTCCTAGTAATTACTTTTTAAAAGTAATTTATTTACTATTTAATGGTTACTTAATGATCTCTTAATTTTGGTTATATTAGCTACTACCTGAGGGTATTTTACCTTTTTATTGGGTTTCTTTCTTTTGCTAAACTCTTTCCTCTATTTACTGCTTGCTTTTTCTAACTTTACTCACTATTACATCCTTCCGGACACACATACCCAAACAATATTTGTTACTATTTGCTCACTAGAACACATATGTTTAAAGATCATTCATATTTTATACATATCCTTTGTCAAATATTAACCATGAAACCATCAATGCAAATTCTACATAGAATAGCCATTCTCACACACCTTATGAGCCAAAGGAACCATTCCTATTTAATGGTCCCGTACTATATAATTGTACCACATTGTTACCATTTGGTTTTTATAGGCATCTTCTAATTGCTCTCTACTAGGCTTGCAGGCTGTTGGGAATCATAATCCTTTGTTTACAATTATTTTTATAGTGAAGTACTCATAGCTTGTTTCAGAGGATAATGGTCTGTTTGGATAGACTTACTGAAATTTTGTTCTGAAAATAGTTTTTGAAAGCAAATTATAAAGTTATTTTCTGAACATAGCAATTTTGGTTTTGTGTTTGGTTACTTTCATCTGAAAAGTAGTTTTTTGGATTTTATTTTATTTTAAATTTTGTTTGGTAAAATATTTTTTTGAAGTCATTTTTAAAAAAAATCTGGAAAATACTTTTATGTATCATGTCTATCCAATTCGTGTCCGATATAGTGGACATCGTCATTTGAGTTCGTCGCCGGTCGAGTCCACAGCCGGCGACTTCAGGAAGGTCCTATCCGAAGTCAAATCCCCATGTCATCCATCGAACTCGGGTTTCCAGATCTAGGCCTCCCATGCCAAAATTGAAGTCTTCGTCGATGGACGCATCGACGAAAGCAACGATAGAGCTGGAGATAATTCTATAGTAACATTTGAGAAGACCATAGAGTTAGGAGAGAGAAAGAGGACGGTGGACGAGTGGCAGCGTCAACGAACGCGATGGTGGAACTGGCGCCCCGTGGAGGCATCAACGATCGGGCAAATCGTCTCTAACCACCTCTTCACCGCCTCTCCAACTACTAGGCCCACCGAGAATCCGGGTTCGGTGGAGGAGTAGCAGCGGGTGGAGGCCGAGCTTGAAGCTCCGGTACCGGAGTCGATCAATTCGAGGACGAAAGAGGAGCAACCGCGGGTGGAGGCCAAGATCGAAGCTAGGGTATTGGAGTCAAATTCGAGGACGGAAGAGGAGGAGGAGGAGGAGACGCTGGTGTAGGCCGAGATCGAAGCTCCAACACCGGTGTCGAACTCGAGGACAAGGTTGAGAAAAGGAAAGGAGAGAAGAATTTTGGGTTAGGAAAAAATAAGATTGCTGAAAGAAGAAGGAAAGGAGAGAAGAATTTTTTGGGTTGAAAATTTTTTTTCCCGGAAGGAGGGGGAGGAAGAGACAGAAGTAGAACTAAAGGAGAAATAAGAATGGTTGTTGACGCTCCAAATTGTTTTGGAAAAGCTTCTTTTAGTTGCTCTCTGAAAACAGATTTAAAACGTCGATTTCCAAAAAAAATTGGGAAAGCAAAATAAAAAAGTTTTCAACCAAACACTCTTTTCTATGGTGCTGACGTTTAAACTCAAAAATTTATAAAAAAAAACATAACCAAACAGAGCCTAACTATCTTTCCTTGCTAGTCCTTCTTTGAAGAAGATCCCATGCATATAACATTTTTATTATTACTTTCTTTTCTTCTACGTCCCTTCTTCTCTTATTATTTTTTCCACAATGGTTTGGACAAGCTATATTTGATTTCATCATTTAACTAAAGTTGGAAAAGAAAGGAGGAGAGGTGGAGCTCACATGGGTTGAACGCCGAGCAGATGGTCGGCGGAAGGTGCTTGGGATTGTGGTTGGGTCTGCCAGGCGTGGGGAAACTACCTGGCATGATAGATGGTCGGTAGGAAAAATTTGGCGACAGTGGTGCTTGGCGTGGAGGGCTTAGGGTAAAGACCAGCGGAAGTGGTGGTGGTGTGGTATATTGGAAGAAAATGAAGAAGAATGAAAAAGAAGAAGGGAATGGCTGGTAGGGAAGAAAGAGATGTTTCACTCTTTTAATAATTTCTATCAGAGCAATCATAACCAATTAGTCATGAAATGACAATAATACCCTTGGCTCTCATGCAAGGAGCCACCTGCTCCTCTTCATGCCTCTTCATGACACCTAAACTATAGCAACAAATTTGTGCAATTTATAAAATTTAACTAAGGATTTTATGTAAAAATTTCAAAAAAATGTGTAAAGAAATATTATTCTTTTATATAAATATAAAGATTAAACAAAATGGTAAAAAAAAATATTTATTGAATATTAAAATATAGATATATTTTGTTATATGAAAAATAAGCCTAACACGTAGCGAGATACATAATATACATATGAAATATAAAATTGTAATGCCATATACATATATAGATATAGCTGAAGACCAAGGTACACTATAACTATACAATCTATGTGAAATATAGTTTTGAGGCCAATGTTCGTACATATGGGTTATCGGCCAAATAGGTGAATCGGTTGTAGCGCCCCGTTCTCCCGGTGCGGAGAGCGCGTCTAAGAAATACAAGGCAGTATTGTTCGATCGGGATAGATTGAAACAAGAACTCGTCCTCGTTATGGATTTGTTTCTTCGGAATCGATTCCCATATTCAGGGGACCGTGCCCCCGGGATCGACTTAGCGGCAGAGTCAGGAGGGACCTCTCCGCTGTTATCTTTTATTGCCTCGGATTTCGATGTCGCTTGTTGCTTTTGTGCTTTGAGTTGGTTTTCGGATTTGCTTGTTTTTCTTGAACGGTTTTGATGGATTTCATTGTTTTCGTTCATTGAACTACACTTCAATTTCGAGATTAGAAAGAGTAGAAGAGGTATTGATCGAGCTGTTCATGATGCAGGTGAACGAGCAGTAGGCGGCTTACGAGCGGAGTCTTGAAGAGACTCTTTCCTTCTCCCTTCCAACCATCTAAGTGAGTAGCCACCATCCCGATTAGCTAGCCCTGCTTCCAAGTCTTCACACCTAAAAACTCTTGCATTCTTGTTGCCCCGATCAAGCGATACCGAATAATAACTAAAAGATGCTAAGATAAAATGGGAATAGACTTGGACTATATTGCTTGTCAAACTAAACTTGAGAAATGTTATATTATTGTATGCTAGTTCATTTCCAAGTGTTCTATGAATTATGCTAAGTATGACACACAACTTGTATTGTGCATAATTATTCAGGAAGGCTATGCAAAATAAATCATGCATTACTGCTTGTCGTGTACTCGTGTTCTTGTACTCGTGTTGCCTCAACTGCATGAATTGTTAACTTAATAATCGTGTTCGATCATGGATAACTTGTGCACAAGGTATTGGTTCTGCGGACGGTCGCTGTGGCACTGGTACGATCCGATCCGGGCAGAACTCGTGTATAGTCATCGTGTACGGGACAGGATGGCTTGCAGTGCCTCGTGTACTCTCGTTGCATGCTATCCTTGTCCCAGACTAGTCCATTATGGCAATCTAGCAAGTGATCCTCGTGTATATTTAAACCTGTTGCAAACTAACTTGTGTCTTCATGGCAGGGAAGGCATGGTAAGTATTGTGCAGGTCGTTCAAACGGACAGGTAAAATCTACCGAACGGTGGCAAGTTTATTTCAGTATTTTATATATATACTGCTGCTTGTAAAATAAACTAAGGCAAGATAGAAATCCACAAAAATATGCATGCTTCATATAAACAACGTGTTGACTGGTATAGTTTTGTTTAGCTCGCCTTCACCCGTATGTTTTGACATATTGACCCTCGTTGAAACAGGTTCCCCGCACTAAGGCGAACCGAGCGAAGAGCCGAAGTCATCTTTCTCGATCCAGTCCAGCTATAGGCGCATCCTGATCGCGCCATCCTTGAAGCATTTTGAAGCAGGAGCTTGCAACTCTCAGTACAAAATACAGCTTTGTGACAAGGCCGTCCTCCAGCCCGGAGGTCTATACATTTTGAAGTTTAGTAAAGGGATATAATGTACAGGACTGCTATCTCATTTTGAGTCAACACTTTTGTAAGCCCATGCGGCAAATTAGCTGACTCGTTCAAGAGTTTGTAATAGATGTTCATTATCAATAAAGAAAACTTTTCCATGTTTCAAATCTGTGTTTCAATTTATCTGCGTACTCTGAATATGTGCTCGTTATGCAAAATAATCTAGCCTTGTGCGGGCGTAACCCCAGGCCGGCACGGCGGTCACGCCGGGGGACGCACCTACGATTCGGCAAAATCGGGGCATGACATAGTGTTATCAGAGCACAGATTCAAGTTCCTTAGACTCTCGTACTGGAAAAGTTCCTTCAACGATCAATTCCTGTGCGAACTCTTGAACTCGCTAGGCCAAAATGAGATACGTTCATGCAATAAGTCCATAATATATTATGATCCTAATGTAATTTACCTTCTTTTGAAGGAATGACACCAGCGCAAACACCGGATGAAACACAAGGCCAATGAAGTAGTTCGGGCACTTCGGGAAGTTTAGGAAGCCAGCGAGCCATGCCAAGCATCGATCCCATCCAGCAAATGTTGCGGATGTTGGAGGCAAACCAACAAAGGGACGAGGCTCGCTATGAACGGGCTGAGAAGCGGGCGGAGGAGAGTCAGCTCAAGTTTCAAGACAATATAGAAGCTCGATTCTCAGTCCAACAGAAGCAGGTAGATGCCCTGCAACAGATCGTTCATACTTTGGCTTCCAACCATTCTGCGGCAATGCCAGCGACTCCGGTGGAACAACCTGTGCTTGAAGTAGAGACGCCACAAATTCCAAGGCCGAGGGACGTGACTGCCTTCGACTTTGGCCACTTCAAGAAAGTCTACAATATCCCATTCAACGGGACTGAGGACCCAGTCGTAGCTCTAGATTGGTTGGCCGAACTTGAAGACCACTTCGCTCTGCTAGAGGTCCCCGAAGAGAAGCGTATCGTATGCGCGCAACTACAGCTCCGCCTCAACGCGCACGATTGGTGGGACGTGCATCGACGATCTCTTCAATTTGACCATGGAGAGGAGGCGATCTCATGGACGACTTTTTGTGCCGCGATTGAAGAGGAGTTTATACCCCCTCCAGTACGTCGTCAGATGGAGAACAAATTCGTGCAACTGAGGCAAGGCAGCATGACAGTTAAGCAATACTCTACCGAATTCAACCGTCTCTCCAAATTTGCTAGCGCCTATTTACCTGATGTAGTGAGTCGAGCCAGAAGGTTTGAAGGTGGTCTACGCCCTGCCATTCATGTGCACGTAGTCGTTCATCAGTACGGAACAATGCGTGAAGTCATGAATCACGCCCTATCTCTTGAACCACAATATCCTCACGTTTCTACCGGTGTTGTGCATACCTACAATCACAAACGCCATAGCGACGAGAAAGGAAACACCGCTGCAAAGCGACCAGACAATATCGAACGCCGAGGAGGAAACCTAGGGCCATCATGTAATTTTTGCAAAAAGCGTGGGCACACAGCCAACAATTGTCGCTTGAGACTTGGGTTATGCCTAGCTTGTGGACGATCAGGTCATGCCATCAATTCCTGTCCGAACCTTCCTGATCGTCGCCCTCAACAAAATAATCCCTAATGGTAGGTTATATTCCTAAGTTTCGGGACGAAACTTCCAATTAGTTGGGTAGGAGGTAGCGCCCCGTTCTTCCGGTGTGGAGAGCGCGGCTAAGAAATACAAGGCGGTATCGTTCGATCGGGATAGATTGAAATAAGAACTCGTCCTCGTTATGGATTTGTTTCTTCGGAATCGATTCCCATATTCAGTGGACCGTGCCCCCAGGATCGACTTAGCGGCAGAGTCAGGAGGGACCTCTCCGCTGTTATCTTTTATTGCCTCGGATTTTGATGTCGCTTGTTGCTTTTGTGCTTTGAGTTGGTTTTCAGATTTGCTTGTTTTTCTTGAACGGTTTCGATGGATTTCATTATTTTCGTTCATTGAACTGCACTTCAATTCCGAGATTGGAAAGAGTGGAAGAGGTATTGATCGAGCTGTTCGTGATGCAGGTGAACGAGCAGTAGGCGGCTTACGAGCGGAGTCTTGAAGAGCCTCTTTCCTTCTCCCTTCCAACCATCTAAGTGAGTGGCTACCATCCCGATTAGCTAGTCCTGCTTCCAAGTCTTCACACCTAAAAACTCTTGCATTCTTGTTGCCCCGATCAAGCGATACCGAATAATAACTAAAAGATGCTAAGATAAAATGGGAATAGACTTGGACTATATTGCTTGTCAAACTAAACTTGAGAACTATTATCTTATTGTATGCTAGTTCATTTCTAAGTGTTCTATGAATTATGCTAAGTATGACACACAACTTGTATTGTGCATAATTGTTCAGGGAGGCTATGCAAAATGAATCATGCATTACTACTTGTCGTGTACTAGTGTTCTTGTACTCGTGTTGCCTCAACTGCATAAATTGTTAACTTAATAATCGTGTTCAATCATGGACAACTTGTGCACAAGGTATTGGTTCTGCGGACGGTCGCTGGGGCACTAGCACCGATCCGATCCGGGCAGAACTCGTGTATAGTCATCGTGTACGGGACAGGATGGCTTACAGCACCTCGTGTACTCTCGTTGCATGCTATCCTTGTCCCGGACTAGTCCATTATGGCAATCAAGTCAGTGATCCTCGTGTATATTTAAACCTGTTGCAAACTAACTTGTGTCTTCGTGGCAGGGAAGGCATTGTAAGTATTGTGCAGGTCGTTCAGACGGACAGGTAAAATCCACCGAACGGTGGCAAGTTTATTTCAGTATTTTATATATATACTGCTGCTTGTAAAATGAACTAAGGCAAGATAGAAACCCACAAAAATATGCATGCTTCATATAAACAACGTGTTGATTGGTATAGTTGGGTTTAGCTCGCCTTCACTAGTATGTTTCGACATACTGACCCTCGTTGAAATAGGTTTTCCGCACTAAGGCGAACCGAGCGAGGAGCCGAAGTCATCTTTCCCGATCCAGTCCAGCTGTGGGCATATCCTGATCGCGCCATCCTTGAAGCATTTTGAAGCAGGAGCTTGCAACTCTCAGTACACAATGCAGCTTCATGGCAAGGCCGTCCTCCAGCCCATAGGTTTATACATTTTGAAGTTTAGTAAAGGGATATAATGTACAGGACTGCTATCTCATTTTGAGTCAACACTTTTGTAAGCCCGTGCGACAAATAGGCTGATTCGTTCAAGAGTTTGTAATAGATGTTCATTATTAATAAAGAGAACTTTTTCATGTTTCAAATTTGTGTTTCAATTTATCTGCGTACTCTAAATATGTGCTCGTTATGCAAAATACTCTAGCCTTGTGCGGGCGCAACCCCAGGCCCGCACGGGGATCACGCTGGGGGACGCCCCTACGATTCGACAAAATCGGGGTGTGATATTGGCATAGCTCATGACTAGAGGACATCTATACATATACGAAACTCAGTCATCTACATCCGTTGACGAGTTAAAGATTCACGTTGAGGAGTTGAAGATTCAAGCTAATCTTACTCTTTCAAGTGTTGTAGTAATCTCCATTAAACTTTTCAAGTTTGTGAAAACTTGTGTCTAGAAGACTTATACGATTTTCTATTGATGTTGTTCGGATATTGCTTTAAGATTATTATTGCATATTATAGAAAATCGTACTACTTTTGAACAAATTGTAAATACAGCTTCAAGATTACAACAACTCAGAAATGAAAGATTACAAACTTATGACAGAACTTTGAAAAATAATGCAACAAAGTTGTATATTATAGAGAAAATAAATACTTGCTAGGGTGATGAAAATCAATGCTTCTTTTTGCTGCTCAAAGCAAGATTTGATCCTTTTTCATCGATATATTCCTAGGAAACAGCAAGTTCAATGTGTTGAACTTCTGAAACACTCTTTTGTCACTCTCGGAGTTGGACTTCACTCGGACAGAACTCGGACATCATTTTATGGTTTCTAGGATGTTGTAAACACTTTTTTTGTTACCGATATTCTCTAGTGTCTTGCTAAGAGGAAAAAGAAGAGAATATATAAGAGAGTCAAGCCCCCTAACAGCCATAACTATCTATGATGGATAGTTAATCCAGAAAATAGCATCCAATGAAGTCGGTATCTACATCAATAACCCTACTAAGTGGACAATTATGAAGTTGAAATGCACACGCTGAAGCACACTGAACTAACCATGGTGGAGCTAAACTCCAGTGGGAGCACCAGTCATGTGGGAACTCATGTCCGCGCGAGCAGCCTCCACATTGGAACCCAGGTCCAGTAGGAGCAGCTTCCCCGCTAGCACTGGTTGGGTTGGAGCACTGGTTGCGTTGGAGCACTGAACTGTTAGACAATGTTGTTCCATGTCGCTGGAAGAAGCGATAAACTAGCGCTGGTACTAGCGCAGAATGAAATAATAACATGAAAACTCAACTAGCTCTTGTGGTCTGTGAGGAGAGGTATAACCTCCCTGGCTAGGCGAACGATCTCAGGATCAAACTGCGGGAGAGGTGTGGGATAGTGGGCCCAAATGGCATGCAATAAAGCACACACAAAGTCCCTTGCTATCGATAGGCGTCTCAAAAAAAAGAAGGTAAAACGTTATTTCGCGCCCGATGAGTATTGAGAGCTAAACGGCACAATGATGGCAAAAATGTTATCTTACGTCCGATGCATACATAATAAGTACAAAGTACGTCATCACAATGCCACTTTGCATCCTTCACCCACGTTCGTGTCCGAGTACCAAGAAATGAGTGACAAAAATTAATTTTTTTTTGGAGAATTTGAACCTTACCCTCTAGTAAAATATGTCACTATACCAACCATATGGACTACCTCTCCTAATGTGCTGGAATTTATCACATGAATATGAGACCATTTTCTAGAGAGTAATTTTAATAAACCCTAACACAAAAATCATGTTGGAGTGGGTGGAGTTACCAACCTATGTGGAGAATACCCCGGAGTGCGACGAGCGCCATCCGTGTGCCGGAAAAGCTCATAAAGTGCATCAAGCGTCGTGTATTGGAACATTTATGGTAAGCAAATATTATATTAAATTTCTATCTTTGACTTTAATTATATATTTATGATTGGATCTTTCATATATTAACTTTTCATATAATTGGAATTCCAATTTATGGTAAGTCAATTTATGATTTGATTTCCATTAAATATATAATTGAATGTAATTGGATTTCTATAAATATTTTTGGCTTCCATATATATATATATATATTTCCATATGAAAACCCTAATTCATGCAAGGGTTTATATAAAGGCTCATACAATATACAGCAACATGAGAAAAAAATAAGAGAGAAAAAAGGTGACAAAAGTGCCATTGCAACTTTGGAGAGGAAAATAATGATTGGAGGTCGTTTCGGAGAAGAAGATCAATTTAGGGTATTTCTTATTATCTTTTTTCTTTGTGGTTGTAATCTATTTTCTGTTCCAAAGAGATGAAGAGATCCGTTTTAGATCGGTGAGGAGCTTGTAGAGGGTGTAATCTCTTTATTCCATTAGTAGAGGTTCTTCAGGGTTGGACTCTGATCGTCCGGTGATTTTTTTTATCTGAATTTTTTACGTAAAAATTTATGTGTCTGCTATTTATGTTTGGTATTTTTTGGTTTGTGCGTTTTGCTCTATTCTCTCGTAGGTACTCTCTGGTTTGGAAAGCTGTTTCCGTATTTCATTTCCAACAGTGTGGTATCAAAGCCAGGTTTTTGAATTTTAGAAGGGTGTCAAAAATTGACAGGCAAACCAGGGAGGAGAGATAAACGTGAATCTGGTGCGTATGGTAAACCTGAATGGTACCAACTATCATTACTGGAGGAGCAAGATGAAGGATCTGCTATTTGTCAAGAAGCTGCATCTGCCGGTATTTGCTTCCGAGAGGCCTAGTGACAAATCCGAAGAGGACTGAAAGTTCGAGCTTATACAGTTGTGTGGGTACATCATATAGTTCATTGACGAGAATGTGTACAACTATGTTGCTAGTATTGAGCACGTGAGGATATTGTGGGATAAGCTAAAAATTTTGTATGCAAAAATGACCGGGGTAAATAAATTATTCCTGATCCGGATGATGATGGGTCTGCGGTACAAAGATAGGGCATCCATTACGGATTATTTAAGTGCATTCCAAGGCGTGGTTATCCAAGTATCCTCAATGGTAGTCAAGTTCGACAACAAGGCTCAGGGACTATGGCTGTTGTGTACATTACCAGACTCGTAGGAAATCGTACGAGTGTCTATGATCGCTTCTACTCAGGAAGACATGGTCAGTCTGGAGTTTGCCAAGAAGGGGTACTGAATGAAGAGATGCGGAGATGTTCTTAGGCTACTTCATTCATAACCCACTTAGAGGCACTTGTTTCAGAGAGTCGTGGAAGGGGTAAATGCAGTAGTCCAGGCGGTACAATAGACAAAAGCAGAAGAAGGTTTAAGGGTCGGTACGAGGACTCGTAGTGTTACCATTGTGGCAAGAATGGCCATATCAAGCAAAAATATTTTGCTTGGAAGAGAGAAAAAGGGCGAGAAGGGTAAGCAGGGTGAGAACACTACAACGACGGCCATGACACATGGAGGCGATATGATCATTGTAGGTGATGAGGTAGTTATGAACCTTGCCTGAGATGGCAACACTTGGCTGGTGGACTCAGGTGCTTCAGCACACGTATCTTACAATATGACATTATTTGCTACTTACACAACAAACGACTGTGGAGTGTTGAAGATGGAAAATGGAGATGTATTAAAAGCAGATGTCATTGGAGATGTGCATTTGAGGACAAGGATTGGAGTAGTTCTTGTTCAGAAAGATGTTCATCATCTCACTGATATTCGTTTTAATCTGGTGTCGGTTGGATGGTTGGATGACAAAGATTTCTTTAATCTCTTCAAAAACAGTCATTGGATGCTTTCCAGAGGTTCGATGGTGATTGCTAGAGGAATTAAGAGGTCCGGACTCTAATATATGAAAGAGAGCGCACAAGGGGCACATGAGGTAAACGCAACTACTGATACGTCTACCGAGTTATGGCACAGGCAGCTCAGCCATATCAGCGAGAAGGGGATAAGCTACTTGGTGAGCATGAAGGTGATTCCAGGGCTAAAGTCTACAAAATTGGAGAGGTACACACACTATTTGGTAGGAAAACAAAGTAGGGTATCTTTCCAAAGTCATCCAAGTTGAAGGAAGTCGGTGTTGCTCGAGTTGATTCACTCAGATGTCTGCTGTCCTATGAAGGTAAAATATATTGGTGGTGCTTCATACTTTGTAACTTTTATTGATGATTATTCCATGAAAGTTTGGGTCTATGTCTTAAAGACCAAGTATCATGTGTTGTCCACTTTTAAAGAGTTTCAGGTCTCTTTTGAAAATGAGATAGGCAAGAAGCTGCTATATGTTTGGTCGGACAATGACAGCGAATATATCGGTCCCTTTGATGCATACTGCAAAGAGAAAGGGATACAACACCAGAAGACTCTGCTAAAGACACCACAGCTCAATGGTGTAGAGGAGCGGATGAACATGGCGCTGATGGGGAGGTATAATTTTTGCTTTCAGAAGTAAACTTGTCGGACAGTTATTGGGGTGAGGCTCTTTACACAGCTGCTTATATTATTAATTTATCTCCTAGTGCTTCTTTGCAGGGTGATGTTCCTGACAAAGTATAATACGGCAAAGAGCCGTCATACAATCACCTGCGAGTGTTTGGTTGCAAGGCCTTTGTGCATGTACCGAAGGACGAGAGATCCAAACTTAAGTCGAAGACGAGGCGGTGCATCTTTGTCGGTTATGGTCGGGATGAGTTTGGCTATAGACACTATGACCAAGTGGAAAGAAAGCTACACAGAAGCAGGGAAGTGGTATTCGCCAAAGATTATACCATAACCAACACTCAAGATTTTGAGATGCCTTCTGAGGCTGAGAAATTGCCTGAGTTAGAGTCATTTTACTTCGAGTAGTTTTTAGAGTACATCGCAGAGGATCCAGTTATAGAAAAGCCAGTACATGGAGTTTCTCCCAACCTTGATCATCAATCTGCTGATGGTGGTCAGGGTAACCCTCGGAAGGATGAGCATGCCGAGGTGGTAGTTCCTAAAAGGAAGGAGGCTGTTGATATACAGCCAATACCAGTGGTTCCATTGAGGAGGAGCGATAGAGAGCGTCGACCATCTACGAGATACTCACGGGGTGAGTATGTGCTACAGACTGACGAGGGAGAACCCAAAAGTTTTACAAAGGCTATAGAAAATGAATACAGACAAGAGTAGATGGAGGCAATGCAGGAGGAGATGAGTTCCTTGGAGGCCAACTCTACTCATGATCTGGTGCGGTTGCCAAAGGGCAAGAAGGCTTTGAAGAATCGATGGGTGTTCAAAGTGAAGCAGACAAATGATGCTACTTGCCCTCAATACAAAGCGAGACTGGTAGTTAAAGGCTATGGTCAGCAAAAAGGCATAGATTATGATGAGATCTTTTTGCCAGTCGTCAAGCAGTCGTCTATTCGGGTGGTGATAGCATTGGCAGCCAATTTTGACTTGGAGGTCGAGCAAATGGACGTGAAAATAATATTCCTCTATGGTGATCTTGAGGAGGAGTTCTACATGGAGCAGCCAGAGGGATTCTGTGCGAAGGACAAGTCATACTTAGTCTGCCAGTTGAGAAAGAGCTTGTATGGTCTGAACCAAGCTCCGAGGCAGTGGTACAGAAAGTTTGAGTCGTTTATGGAGAAGCATGGTTACGCACGGACGACGTCGGACCACTGTGTATTTATGAGATACTTTGTCGAGGATGATTTCATCATTTTATTGTTTTATGTTTAGAATATGCTACTGGTGGGTCAGAATGCCACTAGGATAGCGAAGTTGAAGCGCCAACCGGGCGCAGCCTTCTCTATAAAGCATTTAGGCGCAGCGAAGACTATTCTTGGGATGGTGATCGACCGAGAGACAGAGTCCAAGATGCTACACTTGTCCTAAAATAAGTATATTCACCGGGTACTTCAGCATTTCGGGATGGATATGTCGAAAAAAGTGAGTAACCCCCTTGCGTCTAACTTTAAGTTCACTAAGCAGTAGTATCTTTCTACAAGGACGAGAAGGAAGATATGGAGCGGGTTCCATATGCCTCAGCTATGGGGAGTCTTATGTATTCTATGATGTGTACGAGACCAGACATCACTCACGGAGTTGGCACAGTTAGTAGGAATACTTCCAATCCTGGAAGGGTACATTGGAGTACGGTTAAGTGGATTCTACGATATCTTCAGGGCAGTGTCGATTGGAGACTTTCTTTTGGTGGTGACGAGACGAAGCTGGTTGGGTATACTGACGCAGATATGACAGGAGATGTAGACACGAGACGATCGACTTCGGGCTATGTGATAATGTTTGTTGGTAGAGAAGTATCGTGGCAGTCGCGGTTGCAAAAGTGTGTTGCCTTATCGACGACAGAGGCAGAGTACATTACGACGGCAGAGGCTTGCAAGAAGTTATTGTGGATAAAGAAGTTGTTACAGAAAATTAGGCTAAAGCAAGAGCGGTATCCTTTGATTTGCGATATTTAGAGTACTATTCACCTTGTGAAGAACCAGATATTTCATAGCCGGTCCAAGCACATTGAGATCCGGTATCATTGGATACGAGATATTGTGAAAAAAAAGGAAGCGGCGCTTGAGAAGATTCATACAGATGACGATGGAGCAGACATGTTCACAAAGATCCTTCTAAGAAAAAAGTTTGAGTATTGCAGGCGGATCGTCGGGATGACGACCCCCTCCACATATTTGTAAAGGAAAAGATTTGTTGGAGTGGGTGGGGTCCCAACCTATGTGAAGAATATCCCGGAGTGCGACGAGCGTCATCCGTGTGTCGAAAAATCTCAAAAAGTGCATCGAGTGTCGTGTATTAGAATATTTATGGTAAGAAAAAATTATATTAGATTTCTATCTTTGACTTTAGTTATATATTTATGATTGGATCTTTCATATATTAACTTTCCATATAATTGGATTTTTAATTTATGATAAGTCAATTTATGATTTGATTTTTATTAAATATATGATTGAATGTAATTGGATTTTCATAAATATTTTTGTCTTCCATATATAGATTTTTATATGGAAACCCTAATTCATGCAAGAATTTATATAAAGGCTCATGCAATATATAACAACATAAGAAAAAAAATAAAAAATAAAAAATATGGCAAGAGTGTCATTGCAACTTTGGAGAGGAGAAATAAGTATTGGAGGCCGTTTCGGAGAAGAAGTCAATTTGGGGTATTTCTTATTATCTTTTTTCTTTGTGGTTGTTATCTATTTTCGATTCCAAAGAGTTGCGGTGATCTGTGTTGGATCGGTGAGGAGCTTGTAGAGGGTGTAATCTTTTTATTTCATTAGTGAAGGTTTTTCGGGGTAGGACTCCGATCGTCCCGTGGTTTTTTCTATTTGGATTTTCCACGTAAAAATTTTTGTGTCTGCGATTTATGTTTGGTATTTTTTGGTTTGTGCATTTTGCTCAGTTCTCTCGCATGTACCCTTTGGTTTGGAAAACGGTTTCAACGTTTCGTTACCAACCAATTATTTAAAAATTAAGTAAAAAAAAAAATCCAATGAAATTGTGAACACCTGTCTCAAGCAAAGTCCAAAGCTAAAGTTATGTTAAAGTTGGTAACATATATTTTCTTTATAAATAACCCTACAAGAGATAAATATATGGTCACTCACTAGATTCTTGATGTTTCTTTCCCTTCTTCTTTTTTTGTTTTTGTTTTTCCAAAACTCGGTTCTAATTGAGCAATTTGGAGATACATTGAACAAGCGTTCAATGTATTTTTCTCTGGCTGTGGCGGCCGAAGGGGTTTGAAAATCAAACCTACGAGAGAGCATTATTCTGCCACAGTTTATCAATAAAGAAAAAATTTCCATGTTTCAACCTTGTGTCTCAATTATCTGCGTACTCTGAATATGTGCTCGTTATGCAAAATACCTTGGCCTTATGCGATACGCAACCTAGGCACGCACGGCGTCACGCCCGGGGGACGACTATCGATTCCACGGAATCGAGGTGTGACATATTAGTATCAGAGCACAGCTTCAAAGTTTCTTGACCCTCGTGTCGGAAAAGTTCCTTTAACGATCTATTCCCTGTGCGAACTCTTGAACTCGTTAGGCCAAAATGAGACATGTTTCATATAATTAGTCTATAATACATTATAATCTTGACAAAAGTTACCTTATTTTGAAAGAATGGCTCAAGCGCAAGCATCCTCGCTAGCACAGGGTGGAACCCAAGCCCAAGAAAGTAGTTCTGGCACATCGAAAAGTTTACGAAGTCAACGAGCCATGTCCCGTGTTGATCCGATTCAGCGAATGATGCAGATGCTTGAGGCCAGCCAACAGAGGGATGAGGCTCGATATGAACGAGCTGAGAAGCGAGCGAAAGAGAGGCAGAGCAAGTTTGAAAACAATCTAAAAGCTCGATTGGCAGTCCAACAAAAGAAGGTAGATATCCTGTAACAGATTGTGCAGACCTTAGCATCCAACCATTCCGTGGCAACAGCTGCGACACCGGTGGAGCAACCCGCACTTGAAGTCGAAACACCATAAACTCCAAAGAAGAAGGATGTGACTACCTTCGACTTTGCCAACTTTAAATAGGTATGCAATACGCCGTTTAAGGGGACTGAAGACCCAATCGTGGCTCTAGATTGGTTGGTAGAACTTGAGGATCACTTTAAATTACTAGAGGTACCCGAGCAGAAGCGTGTCCTGTGTGCCCAACTACAGCTTCGCTTGAACGCACACGATTGGGGGGACGTGCATCGAAGATCTCTTCCAGTTGACGATGAAGAGGAGACGATCGCATGGGCTACCTTCCATGGCGCGTTCGAAGAGGAGTTTATACCCCCTCTCGTACGTCGTCAGAAGGAAAATGAGTTTGTGCAGCTGCGTCAAGGCAGTATGGCCGTAAAGTAGTACTCCGTCGAATTTAACCGGCTCGCCAAATTTGCAAGCTCTTATTTACCTGATACGGTAAGTCGTGCGAGACGATTTAAGAGCGGCCTACGACCTGTCATCCATGCACACGTGGTCATTCCTCAGTACCAGACGATACGGGAAGTTCTCAACCATGCCCTTTTCCTCGAACCGCAGTATCCTCCAGTTATTGTCGGCACTGTGCATACCTCCAATCACAAGTGCCATAGCAACGAGAAAGGAAACAATGCTGCAAAGCATCCAAATAACGACGATCGACAAAAGGGAAATGTAGAGGCTCGTTGTGAATACTATAATAGGCCTGGGCACACCATCGATGATTGTTACATTAAGAATAGGTCATGCTTCAACTGTGGTAGAAAGGGCCACGTGATCAAGAATTGTCCGCTACCCCCCAAGCTTCGCCCTCAACATCCAAATCCTGCCACAGCACCCAAAGCCAATCGAGCCGCGCCTCAGCAAGAGCATCGTCAAGCTCAAGGCCGACTGTATACTATGACACGAAAAGAAACCCTGCCATCGGACACCGTTGTGTCAGGTATATTGTTTTTCAATAACATACATGCACGTGTGCTATTTGATTCTGGTATAACGCATAGCTTTATATCCACGAATTTTGCCGTGAAAAATAATATAGAAATGATACAATTGTATCTAGATCTTAGTGTTAGCACCCCCTCGGACACGAAAATACATGTCCGTTCAGTATGTCAAGGCGGTTACGTCTGTATTGGAGGAAGGAAACTCTCGCTCAATGTTTTAGTCCTAGATGTTCGGGATTACGACATTATTTTGGGGATGGATTGGCTCGACGCTTGCTTAACAACTATCGAATGTGCAGAAAAATGAGTCATCTTACGCCTACATGGAGAAGCTGAATTCTGCTACACGAGTAGTCCAGCAACTGATGCGTCCAGGGCCTGCATGGTGATTTCGGAAATATCTGCTCGGCGGATGCTACACTCTGGCTGCGAGGGATACTTAGCATTGATTCGGGACACGCAGCTGGATTACGTAAACGTTGAGTCTTCTTCCATTGTGACGGAGTTTCCTGATGTGTTTTCGAGTGAACTACTCGGCATGCCACCTGACCGAGAGATCGAGTTTACCATCGACATATTCCTAAATACTTAGCCGATTTCCAAAGCTAAGTACAGAATGGCCCCTGCTGAACTAAAGGAGTTAATGTGCCAACTACAAGAACTGCTAGATCATGGGTACATTCGTCCAAGCGTGTCTCCTTGGGGCGCACCGGTACTCTTCATAAAGAAAAAGGATGGAACGTTGAGACTATGCATCGATTATCGGGAGCTGAATAAGGTCACTATCAGAAACAAGTATCCACTGCCCAGGATAAACAACCTCTTTGATCAGCTGCAAGGGGCATCGGTATTCTCAAAAATTGATCTTCGCTCGGGCTACCACCAGTTAAAGATTAAGCCCGAGGACATGCCCAAGTCTGTATTCCGAATCCGCTATGGATATTACAAGTTTTCTGTTATGCTGTTTGGACTGATGAACGCCCCTGCCGCTTTTATGGATTTGATGAACCGTGTGTTCCGACCCTTCCTCGATAAATTTATGATAGTTTTTATAGACAACATCTTAGTGTACTCAAAGAATAAGGATAATCACGTAGGATACCTGCGAATGGTCCTTCAAACCCTTCGAGATAATAAGTTGTATTGGAAGCTGAGCAAGTGCGAGTTCTGGTTGAACGACATATCCTTTCTCGGGCACATTATTTCTGCAAAGGGCATCTCAGTTGACCCAAAGAAAATAGAAGCCATCATGAAGTGGAGGAGGCCTGAGTCAGCTAGGACATTCGGAGCTTCCTTGGTCTAGCAGGTTACTACAGAAGATTTATTAAAGATTTTGTGAGAATCACCTTGCCACTGACCTAGCTCACTCGGAAGGGAGTAACGTTCGCATGAAAGAATGACTGTGAAGCTTCATTTATAGAGTTAATGCAGCGCCTCGTCTCAGCACAAATTCTTACCCTTCCAGACAGACCCGATAATTTTAAGATATATAGAGACACCTCGAGAAAGGGTTTGGCATGTGTCCTTATGCAAAGGAACAAAGTGATAGCCTTTGCATTGAGGTAGTTGAAGCCTCACGAGAAGAATTACCCAATGTAGGATCTGGAGCTTGCTGCGGTGGTGTTCGCGTTGAAGTTGTGGCGCCACTACCTCTATGGTGTGTCGTGTGAGATCTATACGGATCATAAAAGTTTAAAATATCTCTATACCCAAAAGGATTTAAATCTACGACAACGACGTTGGCTTAAACTCCTTAGCGACTTTGACCTGATGATCAGATACGCACCGAACAAGGGTAATGTTGTAGCTGATGCATTAAGTCGAGTGTTCGTTGGGAGCTTGGCTATAGATTTTAACCTGCGTTAAGATCTTGAAGGTTTGGATATTATACTTAAAATCAGATACAAAAAGGGAACGCAAGTGGCTCAGCTGCGCCTCGAACCCGACTTATTACAAAAGGCCAAGTTCGCTCAGAAGGATGACCTATTCATGCAAAAGATGCAAGGCATTATCTCAGCAAGAAAGGCAACCGACTTTGCGGTAAGCACGGATGGGACGATGAGAGTGAAGAAAAGATTGTGTGTTCCTAATAATGTAACCCTTAGAAAAGAGATACTCACTGAAGCTCACTATGCAAGTTACACTTCACATCCGGGTAGCACAAAGATGTATCGAGATCTTTGTATGACATTTTGGTGGAAAGGCATAAAAAGAGATATTGTGTTGTTCGTATCGCAATGCATGGCTTGTCAGAGGGTAAAGGCCGAGCACCAGAAGCCGGGCAGAGTGATGCAGAATCTTGCTATACCAGAGTAGAAATAGAAATATATAACGATGGATTTTATTGTTAGTTTGCCAAAGACGCAATGGAAGAATGATGTCGCCTGGGTCATCGTTGATCGACTCACCAAGTCAGCTCACTTTTTGCCTATCAAAAGTACTTGGAGTGCCAATCGCCTGGCCTAGATCTACCTCAACGAGATCGTTCGACTCTATGGGGTGACCGTATCTATTGTCTTCGATAGAGATGGTCGATTCTTATCGCGCTTCTGGGAAAGTCTGCAGTCAGCAATGGGGACGAAGTTGAATTTCAGCTACACCTTGTCAACCAAATCCCTGAAGACATGATACGACTCTGTGCCTTAGACTTGAAGACTAGTTGGGACATGCATCTACTGTTAGCCGAATTTGCATACAATAATAGCTATCAATTCAGCATTCAAATGGCACCGTACGAGGCATTGTATGGGCGAAAGTGCAGTTTCCCGATCTGTTGGGATAAAGTTGGCGAATGGCAAATTCTTGGCCCTTAACTTGTGGAGCAAACTGTCCAGAAGATCTGTTTGATTCGAGAAAGGCTAAGGGTAGCACAGAGTTGCCAGAAAAGCTACTCAAATACGCATCGACGATCTCTTGAGTTCTTGGAAGGTGATCGGGTATTTCTCAAAGTCTCGCCCATGCGAGGAGTTACCAGATTTGGAGCAAAAGGGAGGCTAAGTCCAAGATTTGTCGGTCCGTTCGAGATACTAAAGTGAGTCACCTCAGTCACATATCAGATTGCCCTGCCACTGTCATTATCTGAAGTACACGATGTCTTCCATGTTTTACAGCTTAGGAAGTACGTGTATGACCCGAGTCATATGGTAGATCTTGATCAACCGGACCTAAAGGCAGACTTATGTTGAATATTCTGTGCAGATCTTGGATTATAAAGAGAAGCTGCTTCGAGGTCGTTCGGTTCCTCTCGTGCGCGTGCTTTGGCAAAATCATTCGGTCGAAGAATTGACTTGGGCGCTTGAGTCTGAGATGAGAAAAATATTTCCTTCATTGTTTCATAGTGGTAGGTTCTATTCCTAAGTTTCATGGACGAAACTTCCAATTAGTTGGTTAGGATATGGTGCCCCGTTCCCCCTATTCGGGGAGTGCAGCTAAGAAATACAAATCGGTATCGTTCGATAGGGATAGATTAAAACAAGATATTATCCTCGTTATGGATTTGCTTCTTCAGAATCGATTCCTATATTCAGTAGACCGTGCCTCGAGGATGTGTAATGTCCCACAATCGCATGGTGCATTACACTGAGTCGAATTAAATAACGCAATAATTAATTACATTTTTAATTTGTTGGATTTGGGAACAAGTATTGATTAAGTTGGTTTCATGTGCAGTTCTCAAACGAAGTTCAATGAAATCAGATGTTCGTTCAGAGCAGTACTGGGAAAGCAGGATTATAGCGATAATGTCGTCTTCCTTAGTCCGATCGGTCGGATGATTTGGAGAGCACGGCCTGCCCGCACGGTCATACCAATTGAGTAAATCGTACTTTGCATCGGACCATGGGTTTAAGGGATCGGCCGTATCGACAATGTAGGGTGCTTAACAGAATCATACTTGGTGAGTGGGCACTGTCCCTTCTCCTCTACTCCGTCATGCCTAATAATATGGAACACATGTAATGGCTTGAACACTTGGACTGGAACTTGGAAATTACTATACTGTGGCATGTATAGAGTGTACGTCGTTTGGTTGGATATGATTTGTGGCTTGAGTTAGTTTTGCGTTAGGCAGTTGGAGCTTGAGTAGGAAGTTGGAGATTGAGTGGATCATCTTGGTTACAACATCAAGGTAATTTGGGCGGGCGAGCAAGCGTGCATCGGTGCACGAGTATCAGTTGGGCGCTTTGTCATGTAAAGCGTGCAATTATGGTTCAAAACTGGACAACTGCATCGGTGAGGACATTGTGCCACTGTTGGGGCATTGTGCCACAGAGTTTTCTGAGCGAGGGGTGTTGCACCAATTGGAACACTGTGTCGAGAAGCGGCATAGTGCTTATAGGGATAACTTGAGATGGTGCCTTGGGATATAAGTTGGAGAATGGTTATGGATAGTTGGTTGGATTGAGGCGGGAATTATTTGGTGGGGCGAGAATGCTCGATTCTCTCGTCATACCTACTTGGTGTTTACATCGTTCACGGACAACCTATTGTGCACATGGTTTGGTTTCCTCGAACGGGATAGGCTCTGGGGCACCGGGACCGTTCGGCTATGGAGAAAACAATGGTAACGTGCCTTGGGCGTGGTGCCGGCAGTTCGATACGACCAGGCGGGCTAGCTATCCAGTCTGGATCGGATAAAACTGCAATTGATCAGTTCTTTATGGCTTGGCTAGTGACTTCATATAAATAAGAGTTAGTTTGCTTTGGTTTGGTTTGGTTTGGTTTGGTTTGTGCTTTTCGTGTAGGCGGCGGCCACCTTACCTCGGCAAGAGTGTGCATATTGATGATTGGATTAATAAGGCTTGGATTGTGGCTTTGTTTGAGGATGGATATTGAGGCTTGGATTATGGTTCGATAGGTTCACGCGTTGCTTGGGTTGAGTAGGATGGTTTGCATGCAATTTTTCTTTTGAGTTGGATATATATTTGCTTGTATATTGGCTTGAGTTGAATGCTTGCATGTTTAACCTACTTTACAGTTTTTCCTAACATGTTATACCTTTGCTATGAAATAAATCTTGGATTCAAGTAGAAAGATCACATATAACTGTTTGCATTCACTATTCTACTTAGTATCGGTTTAGACGAGTGGGTTACCCCTGTAGAAGCATAAAAAATATACTGGGGAACTATACGCGTAAAACCCCCAAACATACATAAAGTACGAGTAAAATAGAAGCTTCAGAACCATACGCGTAAAATAAGACTTCAGTGCTGCCCGCGTAAAGTAGCATCTCAAGCCTGTTTTGGCGTAAAAAGGTTGCTACACTCCGGCGTAAACTATGTATGCTTTTAATGCAACAGAAAATTGTATGAGGAACTCTTTGTATTCTTCGAATGAACCTGTCAGACAGAACAGTGAACCTGACTCCTGACAAAGAGTACTACACAACGATCGAGAGGACGAATGTAATGATGATTCTGCACAGAGACCCAGACTGTCGTTTAGTAAAATAATCCTTGATATGAGACGTTGTTTACGTATTCAAGGAATACGTTGCCTATTCTACACAGGCAAAGATGAACTTTACGCTCAGGATAAGACGAAACCATCCGCCACGTCAAAAGCTGCTCTTCGTACAGAACTCGAGGCACGTCTCTGCAGTTAATGCACGAGATGGGGGCAGATCTCTGCATTTAATGCATGAGATTTGGTCCTACTTTTAACGACAGGGAGAGCTAAAATTAGGGCTAATATGCTTACGTCACTATCTCTGCATGTTACGCCAAACCAGGCTATTTTCAGCTATAGGAGTACGACGTATGCTATCTTCTTGAAATACACCAACTCAGGCTACATTAGCAAAGGTATGTGATAAAGCTACTTGGCCCAGAATACGCTCAAAACCTCAGTCAAGGAAGAATAATTGGCTATCTTTACACTAGTTACCTATCCATGCAGCATCAAGCTTCACGCCGAACTTGGCTTTTATGCCATTAAGACAACTACTTGGCTTTTACGCCATTAAGTCAGCTACTTGGCTTTTACGCCAACAAGACAGCTACTTGGCTTTTACGCCATCAGAACAGCTATTTGGCTTTTACGCCAACAAGATAACTAGTTGGCTTTTACGCCAATTAGACAGTTATTTGGCTTGTATGCCAACCTTCTCTACGCGAAGGCAGTTACCTACGTGGCTTGCATGCCGTGATCTTCGATGAGCAATTATTCAGATGGGATACGTGTCACACGCAGATTCAGGAGATCATTCAGATGTGGGTAGCAGTTACTATAATCGTCGCGTAAAAGGTACAGTTTTCTCCGCTGTTCGGTTTCTACGCCTACTGGTCAGTTACTGTGACCGAACTCTATAAATAGAAATCTCCGAACACAGGAGACAGGGGACATTCAGGTCAAGAAAAGATCGGAGAGAAAAGAGAGATCGGGATCAGAAGAGACCAAAGAGAGTACACATAGAGAGTGGTGGTTGATAACTTTGGCAACGAAATTTCAATCCCTCCTGCAATCTTTGAAGCTTCTTCTTCTTCTTCTACAACACTTCTTCATCATCGTGTGGTCCAAGGAACAAAGTGATCGACCGCAGATCAGACTCCTATAGCAATATTTCCCCAGAATTATTTTTTTGTACTTAACATCCTCGTATAGGATTAATTGTACTTCTTTTTCTTGTTTGTAAACAAAGAAAGGGTTTCGTATAAACCTAGTTTCATTTCTTCTGTTTATCATCAAACACAAGATGGTAACTCTGCTGGGGACTACTTTCTCATCTGACGAGAAAGTTATTGCTTAACACGATGATGTATCCGTCGGATCAATAAAGAAGACTTTGGTCGTCCAATTCGACCAATCGGCTTATGAAGACATGCTTCGAGCAGGGGGTAGCTCTAATTTCCTCTCTGTCCAGGATAACAGGAAGCTGCGTAAAGTATGGACGCCCCAGACATCCTCTACCCTTCCTGCGGACTCTCCCTCTCCGATCAATATGGTTGTGACATCATGACCTTTACGCTCTGTGCGTAAAAACCTGTCTCCCGTCTGTGACGTGGCAGACAAAACTTCTGGCAATGCCTTCGTGCCAATCCAGAAGTCTGTAATGCATCCCGCGAGTAAAACTTCGTCTCCCGTCTGTGACGTAGCAGACAAAATTTCTGATAAGGCCTCAGCGCCAATTCAGAAATTTCAAACGTGCCCCGCGCGTAAAACTTCGTCTCCCGTCTGTGACATGGTAGACAAAATTTCTGACAAGGCCTCAGTGCCCCCGCAAAAAATTAAAATGCGCCTTGCGCGTAAAAATGCTTTTGATGGACCCTTGGATCACATCAAAGGAAAATGAGTGGCGAATCTCCCGACCTCTAGAGTTGTACGCCATCAAGAGAAGAAGATTACGTGGACTCCTCCTGTTTTACGCGAATCTGTACAAAGCTCCAGATTACGCCAGGATAAGCCCATCCGCGTAAAGAAGACCTGCTTCATGGGAAAATACGCTCCCCAGACGGATGATGGATCATATGCCACTCACATGAGCGAACTACTGTATACTTATGGCAGAGAGAGGGTCATGATTCCCAATATCTGTGTTCCAACTGATGTAAAAAGGCAGAATAAGCCTCCTCCTTCTTCTTCTATTAATCCTCCTGATTTGTGTGATTTCTTAATCCAGAAGCGCAAAGACAGGAGATCTTCTTACATGTCTATTACACCCCCTAGGGAGCACTGTTGTAATAGTCATAAAGTTGTAGTTAACTACTGCTGTTCTAAGGCAAAATGGTCAGTTTTTGACCGGTTGAACTATACTTTGTCTCTACAGGAAGAAGAGCCGACATTCGCATCAGTGAACATGGCTTCACATATTCCTAGAGGAAGTTCAAGCTCAAGACGTCATCCCTCTAGAACTCCAAGCCAAAGGATTGAGAATATTGAAGCAGGTATTTTTCGAAACACCCGTTCGAGGTCACGACAACCGGCTTCATATTCTTCTGATTCCGACACTGGGGGTCGCCAGTTTCTCGAATCGGATGCTGAAAGTATAGACTCGATCTCTACAGAGATCTATACTAATCCTTCAATAGCATCCAAGGAAATGGGAGTTTATGCCATTGGAGACGAATATGAAGAGGCTTCCCCATCAGGAAGTACTGACCAACGCATCGCTGTATTGGAAGCATCGCTTAAAGAGATGCATTCCATGAAGGAGAGTATGCGTTAGATGATGGTGACTCAACATACAGCAGCAATAGCTCAAACATCGGTTCCTCTGACTAAACTACGTGTGGGGGTGGACCTACCTCCATCCAACACAAACCAGGAGCCTATTCTAAATTAAGAGTCAGCAGCTCCTCAACTTATAAATTCGGAGAATGTATTACCTCCGGTTGGAGTTACAATACAACCGATCTCTCACCACTCTGCGGTCCCTCTCCCAGCTGAAGATCCGATGCAGGCAGTTCAGGAATTGAAAGCCCAATTTGATGCCTTGAAGCATAAGGATCGGCTCAAGAAGTTGGGGATCAACCAGCCATACCCAGCTATCTGGGACGAGATCCCTTTCCCACCTAAATACAAACTATAGGCTATGGTTTTGTTTGAGGGAAAGACGTCACCGAGCCACTACATGAACTACTTTAGCATGATGACAGTGTTGTTGCAAGGGAATGACGTCCTTCTCACTCGAGTTTTAATGGTTGTCTGTCTGGAGTGTCCTATCAATGGTACCGTAGTCTGTCGGACAACTGTATTACTTCTTTTAATAATTTCAAGACTCTGTTCTTCGCTCGATTCTACAAAGGAGAAATGGACATGTCTATGTCCTCGCTCATCGAAGTAAAGCAGAAGGAGAAAGAGAGCGTTCGTACTTTTATCGAACGCTTTCGTCAGGCTACTTTGCAAATGCCTCCCGGAGTTTCAGATTCTGCCTTAGTAGACATTTGCAGGAAGAACCTTCTCCCACTAATCTCAATGTTCACGGGACAATATCAGTTCCATGATTGGCCCTCATTTATCATCTCAGCGGTAGCCGCTGAAGATAATAGTCGAAAGGCGCGTGACAATGGAATCATGATCTCTACCTCTGATAGAGGGAAGCGGTCATCTTCCAATAATGATCATGCTCATAGTTCCAAAGGGAAGGAAGCTCTGGCAATCAACACGTCCAGGCAAGATACTCCGGTAACTATGCAGACAAATCCTGGGACTTCCAAGCCTAAAGAAGAATATTCTTTTGACGATGACGATATTATGAGCATATTCGATTGTCTAGTCAAAAGTGGCAAGCTTACTTTCCCCAAGATAAAGCGGCCAAATAAAGTTGGCAGTACCAATAACCCTAAGTACTGTATTTTCTACAGATACATACATCACCCCACAAAGGCATGTTATGTATTAAAAAGGAAAATCCAGGAGCTGATCGACGCCAAGGCCATCACTCTGGGTAATAGCGAGAAGACGGTCACTGCCAACATAATCTCGCTCTAGTTTGGCAATATGCCCCCTCAGGAAGTCCCAGATGGTGTAGTACCTATTCCACGGGCAATGATGAACATTGTTAATCTCCCTCCAAGCAGGGGTCAAAATCATGACCTGGTACCCCTAACTACAAAGCATGGTGAGATTATATGGGTTCATCCTGATCTGGTGTCAGAGATTGAGGAAGAGACTCAAGCTGCTAAAGCTAAGTCTAAGAAGAACTCAAAATACAAACTATGCCATATGGTTGCAATATCCCCGACATCAAAAGAAGAGGCTTTAGTAACCGGAACCCGGTCAGGCAAAGCCTACCTCAAGGACTATGGAGGAAACCAGGGGGAATCAACGGCAGACACTTCAACTGCCAAACCTCCAGAGCCTGAACCTGTTATACCAGAGGCAGGTCCTTCTAATCCAACTTCGGTAGACAAGAGAAAGCAAAAAGAAGTTTATTTTGATAAACCTTTGAAGAATATTCAAAACAAAGGTTTAGAAAAACCATATAACTTCGATATCTTGGCCCAGTTGGCTAATACACC
Organism: Iris macrosiphon; assembly: GCA_036927795.1. Lineage (NCBI taxonomy): Eukaryota > Viridiplantae > Streptophyta > Magnoliopsida > Asparagales > Iridaceae > Iris > Iris macrosiphon. Next base: position 88,923,080 of record JAYESA010000006.1, on the reverse strand, counting down.
AGCAAGATTGTCCATTTTTGAGCTCCTAAGGCTATCCAAAGACACTCGTCAAGCCTTGAGTGAAACATTAATGCAGGCGGATGTATGTTTGACTCAGCTTAAGTCCCCAGATAAAGAGCCTGTGGCGTGCCCACAATGCCATAGTGTGATGGAAGTGGTCCCTAATATCACTTTCACTCAAGAGGACATGTTGTTGAAACATAACAAGCATGATAGGCCTCTTTATTACACCGAATATGTTGGCTCCATGGAGGTAGACCGGATTCACATAGATCCAGGATTGTCGATCAGCATTATCCATAACAGTCTGCTAAGGCCGTTGAGAATCCCTACAAGCGAACTGGCTTACACTACTACCACAATCGTGGACTATAATGCCAGGAAGAGCAAACCGTTGGGGAAGATTCGTCTAAGGATCCAGATTGGTGATCTTAGATCAGTGGCTACTTGCTACGTCATTGATTCAGAGGTGTCTTACAATATTCTGTTGGGCAGACCTTGGATCCACGATCACAATATCGTTCCTTCCACCCTACATCAATGCTTCAAATATGTAGACGCCCAAGGGACAGTAAAAGTAGAGTTTGCGGATCTCAATCCTTTCAAAGGGGTTGAATCCTACTATTCTGATGCCATGTTGTACACCCAAGACTATATGAAGGAGGTATCAGGCAAGACGAAAGAGGAATCCCACCGGGAGCCAGCAGAACCATCTACTGAGCAACCTTTATCAATCTAGGTGAAAGGACGGATTACCCGTCCGAAGGTCATGGAACCCATGGCTATCCACTTGAGCAGAACCAAATCGGGAGGAGGAAGTGATCCTCTAGTGATCACTTTGAACCAGAAGCCCCCACCTTTGGTCATCAACCTCAGGCGCAACAAGCAGCCGACTGATGTAAATACAACCGGAAACGTGGTTTCTGACGATAATAAAGATTCTTTTTTCCAGTATAGTGATGCTCAATTTTTAAATAAGGAATCCTCCCTCCATAACGATATAGAACCTATAGCACAAAAAATTCTTGGAAGCTATAGACTCCTATCAGCCGTATGTGTGGGAAGTGCGTCAACATCTAATGTCATCACGATATATGGACAGATTCTCTCCAAACAGAGAAATAAGAATCTGAACCATTTGAAGATGAATCCTGGGCTCAACAAATGGATACCCAATGGGAACTCCGGTTCGAACAAAGAGAACCACCCACTGAAGATAAAGTTATCCAAGTCGATGTTGGGGATGAATTTTTACCAAAGCCGAATTTATCAGTAACAATCTTTCCGAAAAAGAAAGGGAAGAAATAATCCAACTGATAAAAGAATATATCGATGTCTTTGTGTAGAATTATGAAGATAAGCCAGGTCTTGATCCTAAAGTAACTACCCATAAACTCAACATACAGCCCAATTCGAAGCCTGTAAAGCAACATCAACGCCGATTTCGTCCGGATATGATGGATGCCATTGAAGCTGAAATCAAGAAGCTAATAGCCTATGGGTTCATCCGGGAAGAACAACATCCTGATTGGGTCGCCAATGTTATCCCGGTCATGATGAAAAGATGGAAAGTGCGTGTTTGTATCGATTTTCGAGATTTGAATGCGGCATACCCTAAAGATGAGTTCCCTCTTCCCATTACAGATGTCATGATCGATAATACATGCGGTTTTGAGCGCATGTCGTTCATGGACGGATTCTCAGGATATAATCAGATTAAGATGAATCCTGAAGATGAGAAGCATACTGCCTTCCTGACACCGTTGGGGGTATATTGCTATACGGTTATGCCTTTCGGACTGAAGAATATCGGGGCTACGTATCAACGAGCTATGAGTAATATATTCCATGAGCACTTACACAAAATAGTAGAATGTTACGTAGACGATATTGTTGTCAAAAGCTGCCTCAAGGATAATCACATCCAAGACTTGAAGACAGTATTCGAATTGATGTGCCAACATCAACTCAAAATAAATCCTACAAAGTCCTTTCTTGGTGTATCCAGTGGCAAATTCTTGGGATTTGTCATTACCGCTAAAGGCATTCAAGTAGACCCTGATAAAGTAAAGGCTATCTTAGAAATGTGACCATCCCGTAATCTGAGGGAACTCAGGGGATTTCAAGGTCGTCTGGCTTATATCAGGAGATTCATATCCAACCTCTCTGGAAGATGTCAACATTTTTCTCGCCTGATGAAGAAAGGTGTGTCATTCGTATTGGACGAAGCCTGTCAGCAAGCGTTTAATGACATCAAATATCTTACTAATCCTCCAGTTCTGGTGCCTCCCGTCATAGGAAGACCATTTTTATTGTATGTTCGAGCAATAGATCATTCTTTAGGGGCTCTTCTCGCACAGAAGAACAATGAGGGTCATGAACAGGCTATCTACTATCTAAGCAGGATGATGATCGGAGCTGAACACCGGTACAATCCAGTAGAAAAAGAATGCTTGGCCCTAATATTTGCCATTCAGAAGACGCGATATTATGTCACGGGCCAGACTATTCATATCATCTCCAGAATTAATCCTCTTCGGGTATTGATGAACAGGCCAAGTGTTCTTAATTCCCGACTCGCAACTTGGGCGATGCTATTAACACCGTATGATATGGTATATGTCCCTCAGAAGTCCATCAAAGGTCAAGTCTTGGCTGATTTTTTAGCTGCTCATCCAATTCCGGAAACCTCTAAACTATACGAGGATATTTCCGACAAAGTTGCAGAATGTAATTCTGTAATGGAAGAGGATACATGGCAGCTATTCTTCGATGGTGCCTCCAGGACTGGTCCCAGCGGAAACGTGGTTTCAGGAGTGAGAATTATTCGGGTGACTCCTGATAAACTCGTCATCTATCAAGCATATTCTCTTAGCGAACCCTGCTCTAATAATGTGGCAGAATATAACGCCCTACTAATCGGACTTCAAGTCGCTAAAGAATTGGATGTTGAATACCTGAAAGCTTTTGGTGATTCTCAGTTGATCGTCAATCAGGTCAGAGGAATATATGAAGTCCGCAATCCATACCTCATTCCTTATCACTAAGCAACAATCGAGATAGCCATGTCTTTTAAAGGATTCTTCCTAGAGCACGTGCCTCGATCTCAAAATTTGGAAGCTGATGCTCTGGCCAGCCTAGCTGCAGATCTAGCTATTCCTATAAGAAGGAAGAATTTGGTGATCCTTCTTAACAGAGATTTATTCTGTGTAAAAAATAATTTTCACATAGAACGCAGTTACGCTGTAAATACGGTTCCTCCTAAGAGAGACTGGAGAAGTCCCTTTATAGACTTCGTGTCATACGGAATCTTACCAGAGGATCCTAAAGAAGCAGTATCCATCAAAAGACGATCACTATGCTTCTATTTTGATGCGTCTTCATAATGTCTATATCGCCGAACATACGATGGACTACTACTAAGATGTCTCTCTGACGATGATGCAAACGGGTTATCCGAGAAGCTCATGACAGTGTATGTGGAGCACATCAACCCGGTCCTAAGTTACAGGATCGTATCAGGAGGATGGGCTACTACTGGCCTACCATGATTGCAGATGCCATAAAATATGCAAGATAATGCAAAGCCTGTCAGGTTCATGCAGATTTTATACATCAGCCTTCTGAGTATTTACATCCTACGATTGCATCATGGCCCTTTGAAGCTTGGGGTATGGACATCATAGGTCCTATTCACCCATCATCTTCTAGAGGATATCGGTTCATATTGGCTATCACAGATTATTTCTCTAAATGAGCGGAGGCGATCCCTCTTGCTGAGGTAAAGACTTCCAACGTAATCAACTTTATCAAGCATCATGTGATTTATCGCTTTGGGATACCCCGAAGGATAATTCATGATAACGGGCCCCAATTTATCAGCCAAGCATTTTACCGATTTTACGATAAGAATCGGATACAGTTGAAATCAAGAAGTAACTACCCATAAACTCAACATACGGCCCAATTCGAAGCCTGTAAAGCAACACCAACGCCAATTTCGTCTGGATATGATGGATGCCATTGAAGCTGAAATCAAGAAGCTAATAGCCTATGGGTTCATCCGGGAAGAACAACATCCTGATTGGGTCGCCAATGTTGTCCCGGTCATGATGAAAAGTTAGAAAGTGCGTGTTTGCATTGATTTTTGAGATTTGAATGCAGCATGCCCTAAAGATGAGTTCCCTCTTCCCATTACAGACGTCATGATCGATAATACGTGCGGTTTTGAGCGCATGTCTTTCATGGACAGATTCTCAAGATATAATCAGATTAAGATGAATCCTGAAGATGAGAAGCATACTGCCTTCCTGACACCGTTGGGGGTATATTGCTATACGGTTATGCCTTTCGGACTGAAGAATGTCGGGGCTACGTATCAACGAGCTATGAGTAACATATTCCATGAGCACTTACACAAAATAGTGGAATGTTACGTAGACGATATTGTTGTCAAAAGCTGCCTCAAGGATAATCACATCCAAGACTTGAAGACAGTATTCGAATTGATGTGCCAACATCAACTCAAAATGAATCCTACAAAGTCCTTTCTTGGTGTATCCAGTGGCAAATTCTTGGGATTTGTCATTACCGCTAAAGGCATTCAAGTAGACCCTGATAAAGTAAAGGCTATCTTAGAAATGCGACCATCCCGTAATCTGAGGGAACTCAGGGGATTTCAAGGTCGTCTGGCTTATATCAGGAGATTCATATCCAACCTCTCTGGGAGATGTCAATATTTTTCTCGCCTGATGAAGAAAGGTGTATCATTCGTATTGGACGAAGCCTGTCAGCAAGTATTTAATGACATCAAATATCTTACTAATCCTCCAGTTTTGGTGCCTCCCGTCATAGAAAGACCATTTTTATTGTATGTTCGAGCAATAGATCATTCTTTAGGGGCTCTCCTCGCACAGAAGAACAATGAGGGTCATGAACAGGCTATCTACTATCTAAGCAGGATGATGATCGGAGCTGAACACCGGTACAATCCAGTAGAAAAAGAATGCTTGGCCCTAATGTTTGCCATTCAGAAGACGCGATATTACGTCACGGGCCAGACTATTCATATCATCTCCAAAATTAATCCTCTTCGGGTATTGATGAACAGGCCAAGTGTTCTTAATTCCCGACTCGCAACTTGGGCGATGCTATTAACACCGTATGATATGGTGTATGTCCCTCAGAATTCTATCAAAGGTCAAGTCTTGGCTGATTTTTTAGCTGCTCATCCAATTCCGGAAACCTCTAAACTATACGAGGATATTTTCGACAAAGTTGCAGAATATAATTCTGTAATGGAAGAGGATACATGGCAGCTATTCTTCGATGGTGCCTCCAGGACTGGTCCCAGCGGAAACGTGGTTTCAGGAGTGGGAATTGTTCGGGTGACTCCTGATAAACTCGTCATCTATCAAGCATATTCTCTTAGCGAACCCTGCTCTAATAATATGGCAGAATATAACGCCCTACTAATCGGACTTCAAGTCGCTAAAGAATTGGATGTTGAATACCTGAAAGCTTTTGGTGATTCTCAGTTGATCGTCAATCAGGTCAGAGGAATATATGAAGTCCGCAATCCATACCTCATTCCTTATCACTAAGCAACAATCGAGATAGCCATATCTTTTAAAAGATTCTTCCTAGAGCACGTGCCTCGATCTCAAAATTTGGAAGCTGATGCTCTGGCCAGCCTAGCTGCAGATCTAGATATTCCTATAAGAAGGAAGAATTCGGTGATCCTTCTTAACAGAGATTTATTCTGTGTAAAAAATAATTTTCACATAGAACGCAGTTACGCTGTAAACACGGTTCCTCCTAAGAGAGATTGGAGAAGTCCCTTTATAGACTTCGTGTCATACGGAATCTTACCAGAGGATCCTAAAGAAGCAGTATCCATCAAAAGACGATCACTATGCTTCTATTTTGATGCGTCTTCATAATATCTATATCGTCGAACATACGATGGACTGCTACAACGATGTCTCTCTGACGATGATGCAAAACGGGTTATCCGAGAAGCTCATGACGGTATATGTGGAGCACATCAACCCGGTCCTAAGTTATAGGATCGTATCAGGAGGATGGGCTACTACTAGCCTACCATGATTGCAGATGCCGTAAAATACGTAAGACAATGCAAAGCCTGTCAGGTTCATGCGGATTTTATACATCAGCCTTCTGAGTATTTACATCCTACGATTGCATCATGGCCCTTTGAAGCATGGGGTATGGACATCATAGGTCCTATTCACCCGTCATCTTCTAGAGGACATCGGTTCATATTGGCTACCACAGATTATTTCTCTAAATGAGCAGAGGCGATCCCTCTTGTTGAGGTAAAGACATCCAACGTAATCAGCTTTATCAAGCATCATGTGATTTATCGCTTTGGGATACCCCGAAGGATAATTCATGATAACGGGCCCCAATTTATCAGCCAAGTATTTTACCGATTTTATGATAAGAATCGGATACAGAATATGGCCTCAACGGCTTATAATCCTGCTGTTAATGGTCTGGCGGAAGCCTTCAACAAAACCATCATCAAACTCTTAAAAAAGTTTGTTTCTTCGAACAAAAGAGATTGGAATAAGAAACTGGGAGAATGTCTCTGGGCATATCGCACAACGGTACAAACACCAACAGGTTGTACCCTATTTTCATTAGTTTATGGGTGTGAAGCAGTTCTCCCCATTAAAATCCAAATTCCATCACTCAGAATAGTCGTGGCTAATGAGTTGACTCAGGAGGATAATGATCACTTAAATCTTCAAGAGCTAGAAGGATTAGACGAGAAACGCCTTCAAGCTCAGCAGCGCATTGCGTTCTACCAGGCACGCATTTCCAGAGCTTTTAATCAAAAAGTGAAGGAAAGAGTGTTCAAAGTTGGTGAATTAGTTTTGGCTGTGAAGAGGCCAATGATCATTACACATAAAAATAAGGGCAAATTCCAGCCTAAATGGGAAGGTCCTTATGTGATTGAAACGACATTCTCAAATGGCGCCTACAAATTAGCCAAGCCTAATAGAGATTTAATAATGGCTCATATCAACAACAAATTCCTGAAGAAGTACTATGCTTAATCTCCTTTGCCCAAAGGAGTAATGTGAAGATTTTATTCTGATAGCATTTCATACAAAGATTGGTTGGATCATATTCTATCATGTTATTATGACCTCTGAATAGATATGTTTGACTAATTTAAAAATTTAAAACCTATCACGTCCATATTACCTCAGATAGTATTTTGTATACAAATTTAGTTGGTGCATATTCTATCATGTCCATATAATCTCTGAATAGATATATCCAACTGAAATTTACCGAAAGTATATCACGTCTATATTACCTCTGATATCACTTTTATCTTAGCCTATCATTTTATTCAAAAGTGATAGGTCCACAAAATCAGAAAAAAATATCTTTATCATCTCTGAGAATAACAAAATTACAGAGAAAGCAAAAAGATACATCATTGGGGAGGAGCAGTTAAATTCCTAATCTGTCGCGCCAAAGCAGCCATCCTATCATTTATGGAGTTCAAAATATAGTTGCGAGCCCGTTCCAGCCTTGCCTCGTCGTCGTTCAAGTGAGATAGTTCAGACCGAGCATCAACAAAACTGGCATGGATGACACCAGCACGCATCAAGTTCTGCTGAGCTATCTCCACTTGGCCCTTAAATACATCACAAGCTGCCGATGTCTTGAGAAGCCTCTCCCTGGCCTGAGCGAGTTCAGCTTCCAAATCTCGAACCCTCGCTTCATCTACCTCATATTCGGCCTGGTACTTAGTTAGCTGAGGAATAAAATCCAGCAAGACAGCCCGCTCTTTATCCATCTCCTGCTGCTGTTCCTGGATGGATTTGTTTAGAGTTTCTATTTGCTCAGCAAGCTCTGCAGTTAAGGAGTCATACTTAGCTCGAACCAGATCGTCGATGCTGCCCTGAGATAGTTGCAAATACTCATTAATGGGTCGTTCTAAACCATTAACTATTTGCTCTAGAGCATCAGCTCTGTCATTATTACTGAAATTCCTAATCTGCACTATCAGGAGATTGCAGGACATCTTCAGAGCATCAAAACCTAAGTTCTTCTCCAGCACCAGCGATATTAACTCTTTCAAAATGAGATAGAATATGCTAGTGTATTGATCCACTAGCATGGAAAAGCTCGAATGGACGCCGGGAGTGGCCACAATATCAATAAATCTTCCTCCAGGAATGACTGCAGAGGATGTCTCCATGGTTGTTGCTTCAACAGAGGGTGCGACAAAAGAAGAGACACCAACAACAGTTGAAGTTGTTGGTATACTCGACGAAAGAGGTACGGACGAGATGGGGGGTTCATCTTCCCCTGATGTCATTTGAACTCCCACTGGCGGGATGACATCTGAGAATGTTGCGGATGAGAGATCGGCAGTTTCAAAGCACTCTTCTTCGACGTCGATCACCACCGTTTTATTAAATGGATCCACAACAAAATCAGAAGTTGTGTCAACTCCACCCTCCCTAGAGATGTCTTCACCTGAAAAGAAGACAAGAGAAAGTTAATATCACCTTGATGTTAATTTTCCTAAAGAAAATGTGAAGACAACATTTACCCATGGCCGATGGCATGTATGTTACGTCTGCAGCCTGAATAGCTAAATCATCTCTTAATGATGCTAGACAAGCTGTCATACCTGGAGAAGAGGGTGCACCAACTGACACTGGCGGGTAGTCTTCCCAGTCTTCACCCAGATCCACTCGAGGTTCATCGGGTGAAATCTCGCTGAAAATACTTACAGACGAAGAAGGGTTACTCCCATTATTGGTCTGGATAAAGGTATATTGATTCTGAATATGCTCAGTCTTAAAGGCGACCTCGAAGCACTACCAGTAGCGGTAGTAGCGGCAGCGATCGCGAGCAAAGAATCTCCAGCACTAGCAGCCGGAACTGTGGAGGTTCCCTCTCTAAAAGGCGAAGGACCTCGGATCAAAGAATCATTCCCAACTGGGGAAATAATAGGTTCACTCCTAGAAGCCCCCTTGGTGGAAGTCTTTTTAGGACCTCTGACCACCTTCTTCTTGTGGGGGGAAGGCTCTTTCAGAGTGGAAGCCTTCCGTTTATTGGAGATAACGAGAGGCTCTGCTGGCGGAGCTATTACGCCTCTCGGTATTATCAACAAGAACTCGTCTGCGCACCAGTAGGGTCCTCACCTTCATCAGATGAGACAGACGGTATCTCCTCCCTTTCAGTTGACCTATGGGTGGGCATCCTGAAACTTCCATTCACATCAAAATCACGATAGAAGGTGTTGATGGACGCATAAAACTGTGCGTACGAATAAAGGACGTGCAACTCCATAGAGAGAGAGGTCACAAGCACAGCAAAAATTATACCTGTACAACCCGTGATGAAGTACCTCCATCCTCTAGCTCCATCAATAAGTCCACCATTGGACTTGAAGCTGGTTATGGGGTTCCCCATATGCAACTGGTCGTACCCAAATTGCCTGACGAACCGGCTGGGCAGATAAGGCTCCAAGTAGCAGTGTTCCTCACTTCTGTACAGCAGGTGGGAAGGTCTAATGCAGACCAACCAATAAAAGGCTTTAGGAGAAAGAATAGTTCTCCCTTGACCTCCATCCTTAAGTTTTGTCCCATGTTGATTGATATGTACAGGGGGGACGATACAGAAGAGCTTCCAGCCATGGGCAAAATTTAATGCTTGCCGGCAATCTATGACGCTCGCCACGTTCCAACGGGAGTTCTTGTAATTCAACAAGAAGTTATTTTCCGAACCACTGGCAGGACCAGGAGACATCACCCTGGTATTGTGAAGGATTAACCATCCCATCAGGTATAGGAATGGTATTTCCACTCGGGAAAATCCTTCATGCTGCGTATCATCAGCTAGCAGCCCATCAGTAATGGCCCTCAGGCCAGCTTGTATTCTACAGACCATGGCAGGAAGCAAGCCCAATCATGCTCCAAATACCAACCGTACTGCGGACCATAAGGTGTTGCAATGAATGCGATCCGCAGACGCAATGCCAGGTACTACCCATCGGCGTAGCCAGAGAGAGAGGAAGCCAGCCAGTTGAGCCTCCCTTGACAGAGGCTTGCTATAATGCCTCATATAACTAAAGACTTTAGTGCCTGCGGGATAACCCCCTATCTCCTCATCGAGAATATAATCTGAAGCCCCTGCATCTTCGATGAGATCATCGACCGTGGCGGCACTAAGCATGCTCAGGAAGTTCAAGGGCTTATCTCGGCTATCTACAACCTTGTCCGGCTTAGCATTTTTGGCCTGGTGGAAGAAGAGGTAGGATACCCATTTATTGATATGATCCAAATTAGAGGGCTCTTTGTAGAAGGTGGTGCAGGCAAGGTAGTGGCTCATCAGCTCCTGGTACACTGCCACTGCCCGAGGGTTTGTATCCCTCAGCTCCCTGTTTGTGGGAACGTACTCTTCATAAGGAGTATCCCCCATTGGCAGCTTTAAAATCTCTGCCATCTCATGAAGGGCTAGGCCTAAATCACCTAGCGGAGTGGCAAAAGTCCCAGTGAGCGAGTTGTATCGCTCCATCAAGGCTAAGAACAAGTTGGGGTTGACAGGCAGCCCAACACTAGTGGCGCTCATAGCAGCGAACAAGCCAATACTTTCCAGCTCCGTCTGGAAGTGCTTCAGGGCCCAGGCGGTTAAACTGGCCCATCGAAGATTCCCAGGGCTAAGCCATCCACTGGTCTGAGGGTTGACCTTAGGGTACACTCCTTCCTGCCCCATAAATTCATTACAGAAAGTCGATATCTGAACCGGCTGGATCAGTGAAGTATCCTTACTCGGGACGATACCCGGCAGTAATCCCCTAAAAGGCATAACAGAGCCTGAAGGTCTGCTCATAAAGGCTCCTTGGTTCAATCCTTTGTTGTACAAGATTTTTCCTGGGCGGCCATGAAGATCGGGAGTCAAGGTCCATATCATCTTCCTAGGATGTGTGGCATGGAAGAACGCAGAGATAGGGTAGTCTCTGGGCATCCTGGGCAGATACATGACCGTGCCCTCAGCAGTAAACATCCAATCCTCCTTCTTAGGTTTAGTCTGGGACTGTTTGTCAATGACATCCCCGAACAAGAAACCTGGTTTCTAATACTCCGTCCCATCTATATATGTCAGGGGCTCCCTACTGATCATACTCAGCAACATGCGTTCTCCTTGGGACGAGATCAGGGTTTCCCTTCCTTCAGGATAATTGACTCCAGAGATGGAGAATGTCACATGGGACAAGTCCTCCGGATAGTTTGAGTTTAACATCCCAGCAGCAGAGCCCATCACTTCAGCTAAAGGAGAAATCTGCAAGTCCACTACAAAATACAAGAAAACAAGTCAGGTTTTACGCTAGATATTACATTCTTGCAGGCTACGCAAAAGACTAACAGTTTGAGCTTTTACGCCGGACTGCGAAGAAAACTTAAGTTTTACGCTGGAATCCATCTTCAGTACGTAAAACTCAAGACTGGCATTATACGCCAAAATTTAACAGTCCGAGGCTTTTACGCCAGACTGCCAAAATTTGAGTTTTTACGTCAAAATTTACATCCAGTGCGTAAAACTCAAAGTTGGTAGTATACGCCAAATTTTGACAGCCTGAGTTTTTATGCTAGACTGCAAAAATTTGGAGCTTTTACGCTGACACATTAGGAATATGGGCGTAATAATAAAACATCTATGTGCATCATCTTCCTCGAAGAGGTTCTTAGCACAGAAGATGACCTTGCGCATACACGCACAACGTATGCGAAGGGTTTTCTTTTTCGAAGTCTTTACCTGTAATATCCGGAGCACAGCTCGATGGTGGAGCACTGCATTCAGATTGGGACTCGCTCAGCCTAATGGGAGTTTCTCGTGCTTTAGTAGTGGAGTGAGATAAGGAACCGACCTTCTTTTCCTTAGCAGTGGAAGCTTGTTTGGGTGCCATGGCGAATCCGAGTTCTCAGGAAAGAGACAAAAAAGAAAGTTTTTTTTGGAAAGCAAGGGTTTTGCGAAGACAGATAAAAAATTTCTCTCTCAAGACCTTGGGCTATTTATAGAGTTCGGATAACTCTTCGAATCCCTAACCAAATTCGATATTTAATAGTCGGTTATGATTTGGGACCACGTCAGTCTATCATTTGAAAAAAGAAGACGGACAGTCATACTGCGTAACGGATCCGAATTTTACGCTCAGAGGCTATAAATCTATGGTTTTATGCTCAGAAGCTTTTACGCTCAGAGGCTATAAATCTATGGTTTTACGCTCAGAGGCTACAAATCTATGGTTTTACGCTCAAAAGCTTTTACGCTCAGAGGCTATAAATTTATGGTTTTACGCTCAGAAGCTTTTACGCTCAGAGGCTACAAATCTACGGTTTTACACTCAGGAGTTTTTATGCTCAGAGTCCACAAATCTACGATTTTACGCACAGAAGCTACAGATGTATGATCTTACGTCCAGAAGCTAACAGATGCTATGGTCTATGACTTTTCGAAAGACCAATTACAAGGGTTTACGCAAAAAATGCTCCTTTTTGGCTATAAAACATTTCAAGTGCCTGAAACACACAGAGGTCAGCATTGAAGATGACTCTTCTTCTTGGGTCATTGGAAGTTCATTCGAAGTCTAGTCAGAATCTTTTATATCTAAGTTCAAGTATGGCCTGGTGGGCAGGCATTTCTCACCCTACTTCGAGGGATTTTTCGGGGAAAACCATTCTTGAAAATGACGATCTGAACAGAAACTCTTCATATCAGAGAAGTGACAGTACAGAATTTTTTTGCGACTCATCGTCCAAAAACAGCATGACAGTTGATCTTCATGACAACACTAATGCTAAAGAGCTTTTTATGCATCTTCCGTTACGCGTAAAAGATGGGACATGACCAGAAAAGCGCTTAGCAGAGTCAGCATAAAAAGATGGGTCTAAGCTGCACAGTATCAAACTTTATCACAGCAAATATGGTGAATCAGCTTGCGTAAAAGAAGATAATTTTATTGATCATGATTACATATGATGGAAATCCAGTTTACAGAGGATTTTTCATTTTCATGATTACATATGATGGAAATCCTTTCTCTACAAAGGATTTCTTATTTTCTTTTAAAGATCACACCGAGAATCTTTTATGCCAGGTTCTCATATTGGTGGAGATCTTTTTCTTCTTCTACGGCACTTCATCGGCTTCTGCGGCCGATGAACAAGAAATGATTAATGGCGGGAGGATACAGAACTGGGCATGCATTATTCAAGCCCACCCTCCATATGCCTTGGCAGCTACGTCCTAGAATTGTGTTGGGGATTCAGACCCAACATAATACTGGAAGACAGGACCAAACTGCCTACCTTCGCCCAGCGCCATAATGGAAAAAAATACAGCTAACAAGCTGTGTGGTCTAATGTGACCATTTCTCTCTCCTGGACGAATCGTTATATAAAATTGCTGATTATCCCGAGCAAAGGAAGCTATGATATCCTTCCATGATCCATCGTTGTAGAGGACATTTGCTCGAAGATGCTTCTTTTTATGCCTCCTTACATGCTGGAAGAGCATGATCTTCTTCTTCCTCAGGCCAGCCCAATGGATCTCGGCAACCATCTCTTTTAGCGAAGGAAGTATGGAAAGAAAGGTTCACTCACTTGCCTTTATATAGGCATAAGAGAACACATCAAATCCCAACAAACTTCCTAAAATCTGTCGAGAAATCAGCCTCGCAGAATGAGTCAAATTTGACCGTTTTATGCTTCATTCAAAGTATTTCAAATTACGAGAAATTTGAAAACTTTGAAGGGGATTTTGTAGAAGCATGAAAAATATGCTGGAAAACTATACGCGTAAAACCCCCAAACATACATGAAGTACGCGTAAAATAAAAGCTTCAGGACCATACGCGTAAAATAAGACTTCAGTGCTGCCCGCGTAAAGCAGCACCTCAAGCATGTTTTGGCGTAAAAAGGTTGCTACACTCCGACATAAACTATGTATGCTTTTAATGCAGCAGGAAATTGTACGAGAAACTCTTCATATTCCTCAAATGAACCTATCAGACAGAACAGTAAATCTGACTCCTGACAAAGAGTACTGCACGACGATCGAGAGGACAACTGTAATGATAATTCTGTACAGAGCCCCAGACTATCGTTTAGTGACATAATCCTTGATATGAGACATTGTTTACGTATTCAAGGAATACGCTGCCTATTCTACACAGGCAGAGATGAGCTTTACACTCAGGATAAGACGAAACCAACTGCCATGTCAAAAGCTGCTCTTCATACAGAACTCGAGGCATGTCTCTGCATTTAATGCACGAGATGGGGGCAGATCTCTGCATTTAATGTATGAGATTTGGTCCTACTTTTAACGACTGGAAGAGCCAAAATTAGGGCTAATACGCTCACGTCACTATCTCTGCATGTTACGCCAAACTAGGCTATTTTCAGCTATAGGAGTACGCCGTATGCTATCTCCTTAAAATATGCCAACTCAGGCTACATTTGCAAAGGTATGTGATAAATCTACTTGGCCTAGAATACACTTAAGACCTCAGTTAAGGAAGGATAATTGGCTATCTTTACGCTAGTTACCTATCCATGCAGCATCAAGCTTCACGCAGAACTTGGCTTTTACGCCATTAAGACAACTACTTGGCTTTTATGCCATTAAGTCAGCTGCTTGGCTTTTACGCCAATAAGACAGCTACTTGGCTTTTATGCCATCAGAACAGCTATTTGGCTTTTACACCAACAAGATAACTAGTTGACTTTTATGCCAATAAGACAGTTATTTGGCTTGTATGACAACCTTCTCTACGCGAAGGGCAGTTACCTACGTGGCTTGCATGTCGTGATCTTCGATGAGCGATTATACACGTTACCTCATAATGGGACACGCGTCATATGCAGATTTAGGAGATCATTCAGACGAGGGTAGCAGTTACTATAACCGCCGCGTAAAAGGTACAGTTTTCTCCGCTGTTCGGTTTCTACGCCTACTGGTCAGTTACTATGACCGAACTCTATAAATAGAAATCTCCGGCCACAGAAGACAGGGGACATTCATGTCAAGAAAAGATCGAAGAGAAAAGAGAGATCGGAATCAGAAGAGACCAAAGAGAGTACACATAGAAAGTGGTAGTTGATAACTTTGGCAACGAAAGTTCAATCCCTCTTGCAATCTTTGAAGCTTCTTCTTCTACAGCACTTCTTCGTTATCGTGTGGTCCAAGGGACAAAGTGATCGACCGCAGATCAGACTCCTATAGCAATATTTCCCCAGAATCATTTTTTTTTTGTACTTAACATCCTCGTATAGGATTAATTATACTTATTTTTCTTGTTTGTAAACAAAGAAAGGGTTTCGTATAAACCTAGTTTTATTTCTTCTGTTTGTCATCAAACAACCCCGCTCACCAGTACGACTGTGTACTGACCCACGTTTGTGGATATTATTTCAGGTACACATGTGTAGTAGCGCTGCTTGGATATACGGGACATAATGTATGAATGGTAAGTACCTTTGTGGGCAAGAGAAAGAGCAAGAGTGTTGCATCGCCTTTGTGGCATTATCGTTTACGACATTTTCATTGGACCCTATCAAGAGCTTCGCTGCATATACTCTGATGTGTGCTTGGTACACAATACTTGACTTTCGCTGGAACTTGGTCGTTTTGATGATAACTTTGATGTTTGAAAATATCGCCTTGTGCGAGCGCAACTCCAGGCTCGTACGGCATCATGTCCCGATGGGAACGATTGTCCTGCGGGAGCGCTACAATATGGTAATTCACGTTCAGCGGGGATGATCGAGCTTGCGGAAGATTGGGGCATGACATATTGGTATCAGAGCGTCCGGTTTATTTCCTAGGACTTTGTCCTTTGGTTCATCACAAACTCTAAATAGCTTTTGCGTGTCGTTTAGCTCTTGGCTCTACTCGATGCCGCATTAGATGTTTCATACAATAAGTCTATATATTTGTTGGTTATTGGTGCATGTTGTTCTTCGTTGCGTTGCTTTTATTAGTTTTTGGTAGATCGCTTAGCATCGTTGGGCATTGTTGCATTCGTGCAGCAAGTTGTGTGGCGTTATTATATTTGTGCAGCAAGTTAAGATTTGTGTCACTGAGTTGGCATGGCTTGTCGTTCGGGGAGTTTCTGGTTGCATCAGTGGATCAGTTGGTTGGCAGACGAGATTGGTTATGTAGCATGTTGTGAGTAGAAGCATCAGATAAGAATAGATCGTTGTACGAGTTGCTCGTATAGCGAATGTGTTGGATGGAGTTTGATTTTTTGGCTAGGTATATCACAGAGAGTATTGGCTGAGCAGGTTTGAGTTGGCTTGGGGATATCAGGATAGTGTTGCACGAGTTGCTCTTATGGCTAATGAGAGGAATAGTTGGGTATTGGGTTGGTTTACTTGGAAGAGATCATTGCACGGGTTGCTCGTGTAGCAAAAATATCAGACGGTTTGAGAATAGTTGGAAGTATTAAGAATGGAACATGGCACAAGTTGCATAGGGAGAAAGATAAAAAGAGTTAGATGGTTCATGCGTTGGCTGAGTTTCGTGTCAGACTTGAGTTGGGGATGGCAGAAACACACATAATAGATGGTTCAAATGGATCTTGGATCAGTACAAAGAAGGAGAACAGGAATTTAAGTTGGTTGGTGCACATCGGCTGAGTTAAAAAATAGAACATGGAGCAAGCGAAAGTTGAGTTGTGATCAACAGGATCATACCGGAATAGTCAGTTTGGAATAGACGTTCGTCGACACAGAGTAAGCGCTAGAGCGACTCTATTTTCAAGTGGTATATGGTGCAATAGAATTTGACTCAGGTATTCTTCGATACATTAGACTTGAGAAATTAAGAACGGATTTATGTAATGGAAGTATCGTTGGACTTGAGAGATGGACGAGATCGAAACAAGCAATAGAAAGAGTATTTGGAATTTGAAGGATCGATGTGGACCAAGTATTGGAAACAAGTAGAGATCGATCAGATGAAAAGCTGAATATCAGAGTTCGCTTGCACAATTTAAAAGTTCAGTGGAGCATTCATGGATGCAAAATGAGAGATGTGCATGAGGAATGAACAGTTGGGGTACGCTTGAGTGAGTGATGGGTGAATTGAAGGATAGCGAGCATGAACTACGAATTATGGAAGCACATTGGAGCTGTTGGTTGAGTAATGAAACACGATCTGGTTTGGAGGGGCAATGATGGATTCGTAGGAACTTGAAAGATTTTGGATATTGGCGCTCGAGAAGTTTGACTCAGGTTTAGCGAAAGTAAAATTTGGCAAAATGGTGCAACGATGGTAGATGGATTCTTTGAAAGACATAAACGGGCATGAGACAAGTTTAGTTGATGTTAAGTCAGATTGGAAGTTAACACTTGCAGTACTGAGGCAAATTGAGGCAACAAGTAAAGGCAATATGGATTTGAGATTTATGTTGCATCCGTGCACGAGTCATTGAGAGTGTGTAGACTAATCGAAACACAAAGAAAATTAAGACGGGCTAAGGAATGAAACGAGAGCAAAGATTATGGCATATGGAGTTTTGAAGATAGCTAAACGAGAGAGCAACATTAGAGCAAATCACTATACTGCTCAAGCAAGTTGAATGTGCACTGTGAAACATGGCATACAGATAAGAATTTGGAGCAAGTCTTTGGTTTCGAAAATCATTACAATTGGTAGTACGAGAAGTCGAACATGGCAGTTTAGAAAATTTGATGGGTTCAGAAAAGAACGACGGATTGATGGAAGACGATTTCAACGAGCACAGTTCTCGAATTATGGCTTGGATAGATAGTAAGACTCTAGGTAGTTAAGCGGCATTTGGTTGACAGATTCGTCAGAGGTAGTGCATGAAGTTCTTGGAGTCAGAAGTTCATTCGGAAGGCATGGTTGGATTATGGCTCAGATTTGCAGAGGATATATAGCATGGTTCGTAGTAACTGTCCATCGTGATGACTTACAATTATCGAGCATAGCTTCGGGATAGCTGACCCTAGCGACTTGACCGCTAAATCAGAGATGAATATTATATACCCATAGATCGACCCTTGCAGCGGCGCATTTGGGAATGCGTTAAGGGTGGATGTGAGCAGTGTGTATTGGAGATTGGCCTAAGTGACTGAGTGTTGGATTTGAGAGATCCTTGGGATAGCCTTCAGCTGAAGATGCAGCCGGAAGATCGGAGCGATGGTGGGAATAGCCTAAGTCAACTGATGAGATTCGGAGTCGCAAATTTTTGAAGATGGCATCGCCTCTGACTCATCGTGCCCCAGAAGGGAATAGCATTCATATGAATTGATGATTATGAAACTAGCTTGTGAAGTTAAAGCAACGACTCGTTCAGATCAATCCTTGCAATACTGGAAGGGACAGATATGCCTCAAATCTATAAGATGCATCGAAACTTAGTCTGGGATGCGTGCTCGTACAGAAGGCAAAGGTGATATCCTATTCTTCGAGGCAGTGGAAGCAGCACGAAGAACTATTTCATGCGCGACCTTAAAATTGTGGCGAGTGTGTCCACATTGAAATTGTGGCGACACTATCCCTATGGCGTGGCGACAAAATCTTCGTGGATCACATGAACCTCAATATAGATGTTCACCTAGTGAGTTATTGAGATTGAGGAAGAGGTGTTGGGCTGAGCTGATCTAAGAGCATAGTTTGATATTTGGGTAAGTCGCCTAGCTGGGGTAGTATCAGTTGTGATGATCGTTCAGAGCATAAAATAATATTTGGAGACGGTGCTTGTAGAATATTGTGCGATTGGAGTCATGCTAGAGTTTGGTTAGTTGAGTTTGGATGGTTCTAGTGTGGATTCAGAAATAGTTTAATGGATTTAGTTGGAATACGAACTGATTCGAGTCAGGTGGGAAGATCGTCATTAAAAAATCATCGTATTTGAGAATAGCGCTTGTGCGAATGAGTTATGGAATGAATGCCAGGATTGGTTCAATTGGGAGTGAAGCGAATGAATGCCTCGGACATAAAGATACTTTATAACTTGTTCAAATTCGCAATCGCTAAGCTCGGCAGAAATGCATGTATTTCAGGGATGCCTTAAATATGTTTATGATCCAAAACTAAGTGATATGAGGAATTCGTATTGAGCTGCAAGAAGGATGTGGGAATATGGAATTTGTGCGAGACTTCAGCGCAAGCGAGATGCTGGGTCTGGATTAAGAGAATGTGAGTTGCATGGAGCAGAGATATGAATTGGACAAGCGAAATGCGACAAGGAATGGATACTAGTATGGTTTGAGGACGAACCTGATTCTAAGTGGTATATTATGTAATGCCCCGCGACCGCACGGTGCATTATGCTGAGTCGGATTGAATGAGGCAAAAGCTAGTTACATTTTTAATTTGTTGGATTTGGGAACAAGTATTGATTGAGTTTGTTTCATGTGCAGATCCCAAACAGAGTTCGATGGAATCAGATGTTCGTTCAGAGCGGTACTGGAAAAGCAGGATTGGAGCGATAATATCGTCTTCCTTAGTCTGATCGGTCGGATAATTTGGAGGGCACGGCCTGCTCGCACGGTTATACCAATTGAGTAGATCATGCTTTGCATCGGACCACGGGTTCAAGGGATCGGCCATATCGGCAAGGCAGGGTGCTTAACGAAATCAGACTCGGTGAGTGGGCTATGTCCCTTCTCCTCTACTCCGTCATGCCTAATAATATGGAACACACGTAATGGATTAAACACTTGGACTGGAACTTGGAAATTACTACACTGTGGCGTACATAGAGTGTACGCCATTTGGTTGGATATGATTTGTGTCTTGAGTTGGTTTTACGTGTGGTAGTTGGAGCTTGAGTAGGCAGTTGGAGCTTGAGTGGATCATCTTGGTTGGAACATCGAGGTAATTTGGGCGAGCGAGCGAGCGTGCATCCGTGCACGAGTATCAGTTGGGCACTTTGTCATGGAAAGCATGCAGTTGTGGTTCAAAATCGGACAACTGCATCGGTGAGGACATTGTGCCACTGTTGGGACATTGTGCCACGGAGTTTTCTTAGCGAGGGGTGTTGCACCAATTGGAACACTGTGTCGAGAAGCGGCATAGTGCTTATAGGGATAACTTGAGATGGTGCCTTGGGATATAAGTTGGAGAATGGTTATGGATAGTTGGTTGGATTGAGGCAAGGATCATTTGGTGGGGCAAGAATACTCGATTCTCTCATCATACCTACTTGGTGTTTGCATCGGTCACAGACAACCTGTTGCACACAGGGTTTGGTTTCCTTGAACGGGATAGGCTCCGGGGCACCGGGACCGTTCGGCCATGGAGGAAACAATGGTAATGTGCCTTGGGCGCGGTGCCGACAGTTCGATACCACCAGACGGGCTAGCTACCCAGTCTGGATCGGGTAGAACTGCAGTTGATCAGTCCTTTATGGCTTGGCCAGTGACTTCATATAAATAAGAGTTGGTTTGCTTTGCTTTGCTTTAGTTTGTGACTTTCGTGTAGGCGGCGGCCACCTTGCCTCGGCAAGAGTGTGCATATCGATGATTGGATTAATAAGGCTTGGATTGTGGTTTTGTTTGATGATGGATATTGAGGCTTGGATTGCGGTTCGATAGGTTCACGCGTTGCTTGGGTTTGAGTAGGATGGTTTGTATGCTAGTTTCCTTTCGAGTTGGATATATATTTGCTTGTATATTGGTTTGAGTTGAATGCTTGCATGTTTAACCTGCTTTACAGTTTTTCTTAACATGTTATACCTTTGTCATAAAATAAATCTAGGATTCAAGTAGAAAGATTACTATATAACTGTTTGCATTCACTATTCTACTTAGTGTCGATTTAGACAAGTGGGTTACCCCGCTCACCAGTACGGCTGTGTACTGACCCACGTTTATTTGCATTATTTCAAGTATGCAGATGTAGTGGCGCTGCTTGGATATACGGGACATAATATATTAACAGTAAATACCTTTGTAGGCAAGAGAAAGAGCAAGAGTGTTGCATCGCCTTTGTGATATTATCCTTTACGGTATTTTCATTGTACCCTATCGAGAGCTTCGCTGCGTATACTCTGATGTGTTCTTGGTACACAATACTTGACTTTCGCTGTAACTTGGTCAATTCGATGATAACTTTGATGTTTGACAACATCGTCTTGTACGAGCGCAACTCCAGGCTCGTACGGCATCACGTCCCGATGGGAACGATTGTCCTGCGGGAGCGCTGCAATATGGTGATTCATGTTCAGCGGGGATGATCGAGATTGCGGAAGATTGGGGCGTAACAGGATGGACTTAGCGGCAGATTCAAGAGGGATATCTTCGCTGCAAGTTTTTGTTGTCGCCTTGTTGCTTTCGTGCTTTGAGTTGGTTTTCGGATATGTTTGCATTTTCTTGAACAGTTTCGATAGATTTCATTACTTTTGTTCATTGAACTGCACTTCAATTCCGATCTTTGAAAGAGTAGAAGAATTATTGATAAGCTGTTCGTGGCAATATAGGTGATCGTGCAGTAGACGACGTGCGAACGGAGTGTTGAAGCACATCTTTCCTTTCCTTCCTCAACTAACTTATGAATGGCTATATTCAATTCAGTTGATCCTTCTTCCAAGTTTTCACATCTAAAATCTTGCATTTGTGCTTGTTCTGATCAAACGATACCATAATAACTAAAAGATGTCAAGATAAAAAGGAATAGACTTAGACTACTTTTTGCTTGTTAATAAACTTGTGAGCGGTTACCATATTGCATACTAGTTCGTTTGGAATATTCTTCAGATGCTTCATATTCAAGTAAGAATGTATACTTCTTCTAGATTATGTGCTATGTATAGAACATACTTCGCTATAAAATATATTGATCAGGGAGACTATGCAAGACAGATCATGCTATGTGATTGTCTCGCGCTCGTATTGCCTTAGATTACATCAGGTGATTGCTTACTATAAATATCGTTTGATCACGGACAACTTGTGCACAAGGTTTTTGGTTTCCGCGGACGGGTGTCGTGGCACTGGGACCGATCCGATCTAGGCAAAATAATTCGTATAGTCGTTTGTATGGACGGAATATTATGTAGCGGGGCTCGCCACCTGCGTTGTATATCGTTCTCGTCTCGAGACTGTAACCCGTCCTTTATGTCATTATGCCAGTGATCCCTTCGTATATTTAAACATGTACAAGCTAACTTGTGTCTTCATGGCAGGGAAGGACATGGTAAATATTATGCAGGTGGTTCCAACGGGCAGGTAAAAGTCACCGAACGGTGGCAAGTTTATTTCGGTAACTTCCATATCTACTGCTTGCTTGTAAAATAAACTAAGAAAAGATAGAAAGACCACAAATAACTTGCATGCTTTCATATAAACAACGTGTTGATTGGTATAGTTGGGTTAGATCACCTTCACCAGCGCATTTTGATGTACTGACCCTCGTTGAAACAGGTTTCCCGCACTAAGAAGATCCTGCGAGGAGCTGAAGCTACTTCCCGTTCCAGTCCAACAACAGGCACTCTCAGATCGTACTTTAGTGAGAAGTATTTTGAAGACTCGGGAGCTAGCAACATAACTTATGCAGCTCAGAGGAAAAGCGATTGTTCCACCTGGAGGTCTTTATTATTTTGAAGTTTTAGTAAATGATGTAATGTACAGGACGACTATCTCATTTTTAGTCCACTTTTGTACGCCCGTGCGGCAATTATTTGACTCGTTCAAGAGTTTGTAAAAAGATATTCATTATCAATAAAGAAAAAAATTCATGTTTCAACCTTGTGTCTCAATTATCAGCGTACTCTGAATATGTGCTCGTTATGTAAAATACCTTGGCCTTGTGCGGTGCGCAACCTAGTCACGCACGGTGTCATGCCCGGGGGACGACTATCAATTCCACGGAATCGGGGCATGACAGAGACACCTATATATAGCCTCAAACCCATAACTAGCATTCCTATTATAGATTGGAATATCCAATCCAAATCCAAATCCAAATCCATTGACATATTTCTATTATATGTAGGAATATCCAATCTAAATCTATTGAGATATTCCTATTATATTTAAGAATATCCAATCAAAATAAATTGAGGTCTTCCTATTATATGTAGAAATACTCAATCCTACTCCAGGGTATTTTTTACATAGGTTGGGAACCCCACCCACTCCAACAAATCTTCCCCTTCACAACTATGTGGAAAGGGTCATCATCCCGACGATCTGTCTGCAGTACTCAAACTTTTCCCTTGGTAGAACATTTTTGAACATATCTGCTCTATTATCATCTTTATGGACCTTCTCAAGCGCCACTTTCTTCTTGTCAACCACATCCCGTATCGAATGATATCGGGTAACAATGTGCTTGGACCTGCTATGAAATATCTGGTTCTTCACAAGGTGAATAGCACTCTGACTAACGCAAAGCAAAGGATACTGCTCCTGCTTTAGCCTAACTTTCTACAGCAACTTCTGTTACGCCCCAGTTCCAAAATACGTAGGACTAGGAATACGTAACACGCCAGCCGTATGTATATGAACTCCAATATATGGAAACCATAAACATACCTACGTTGTACATGAATATCCAATCCACCAGTGGTAATATACTGTCACAACAAGTCACACGCAATCTACATCTCATCTATAGCACAAATAATAAGTAGGAATAAAAAGCTGAATAATAACTGAATATCAAAGATGAGTATCAAGTCTGATAGTCAGATGGAAACAAATCCACTACAAAACGACTATACTGAAACTACTAAAGAGAGACGAGAATTAACTCTAATATAAGATAAAAGTCTCTAAAATAGTAGCAACAAGGATCTCTAAACAGCGGTAATAAAATCACAGATACTCCGAAGGTAAGACCTCCTCAGTCTAGTAAGTAGCGTCAGGTCCAGGTCTATACCCCTGCGGATACTCCTGCTCGTCTATATCTGGAAAGGGACCAGGTCCTCAGAGGGATATAATAAGATACATAATAACATGCCAATAAGTACTGAAAAGTAAACATCCAATGAGGTCGCCTAACCGTCTATGTGAATGCAGTTTGAGAACAACTTTTCACCAAGTGGGCTATCTGGCTAAACATGGGATTGGCGTGACTCTCTCAGAGAATCAGGGGCCTACAAAGCATGTCATCTTTTGAACGGCAGAGGCCGCCTGATAATATATAATATATAAGGGTCATCATCGCCCGTATCTCCAGCGGAGCTTCTGGGTTACAGAAGAAAAAGTGCAAAGGAGCCCAAATGCCTTACTTGTTGTTCTCCCCCCATGCTCTAAGCATGTCACATCCATGACATAATTTGGTTCATAACCTATCTTTAGTACAATAGCCCAATCCTGCAACCAAACAAGGACAAGGATTGGACCACAGTACTACAATAGGCTATATCTATGGACCACTAATAACTGCTAAGTCCTCTAGCATACAAAGTTTCTATCAGCAGTTATCCCTAATGCACGTCCCACACGTACCGATGATCAGTCAATACGTACGTCCGTGATCTATATGAGACTCACAACTCGTGTAAAAATGTGTCACAATCAAATGAAATCTAATGATGCTTTATGATAATGGGGCGGTCTCATAAACAAGGTCAATGCATATACATAACTAAAAATAATCACGACAACACCGTCGCGCGCAGTTTATATAACAGTTAAAATATATGAACTAAAGACAGAAAATAAAGATGCATGTGACATATGGAATAAGAATAACAGTACAATGGCAAGGTATACTTGCCTGGCAAGAAATTTGTATAGTTCAAGCGTCCAAATGTCAAGGACACAGGGTCTGCAACTAAGGCCTCCTAACAAACGTCTCCAGATGCGGTGAAGACGGTGTTGAGTTTGGTGGAAGAATTTTGGGTTAGGGTTTGGGAGAGTTTGGTAGTATATATAGAGATAAAGAGGCGGTGGGGGTCGATTCACACGTGCAGAGGGGGTAATTTAGTGGTTTCAAAAACCACTGCTGCTGTTGTTTCTTTCTTTCTTTTGTTTTGGTTTTCGGTTTAGGGTGTACTGCATGGGATATATATAGAGATAAAGAGGTCGGTTTCGCGGGGGAAAGAGAAGTTGGTTTTTACTGCTGCCGTTGTTGATATTTTGCTTAATGGGTTGTGGGTTCAGGAAGGTAGGGTAGAGGCTAAGGGGTTTGGGTTAGATCCAATAGGAATTATATATATTTATTTTTTTCTTTTTCTAATTAATTATATATATATATATATATATATATATATATATATATATATATATATACATATATATACATAGAAAAAATTTAGAATTATATTTGTGCATGCCATTAAGCTTGCAACTGTCCAAAGGGTCTCCTACATGGAATAAATTAGGAAAAATTTATAATGGCTCCATAAATCCCCTAAATGCACAAACACCTCAAAATTAAATAAAATCTATTTCCTCTATTTAGCTCATAACTACTATAAATAAATTAAATAATTAATAAAAAAAATTAATACGGTTTTCAGAATTAGGGGTTTTACATTCTACCCAACTTATAAAAATTTTGTCCTCGAAATTAAAACTAAGCCACGGTAGAAAGTCTAGGATGATATAAGGTATAAAATGAATAAAATAAATTTATGCCTTGGTCTACGAATAGGTTCAGAAAACGTTTGCGCCTGCTGTCCTCGCGCTGCCAAGTTGATTCTCCTAGTCTATTCATCTACTGAGCTGGCTTCGGTGCTGGAAGTGCTAGCCCCTATACTGGCGGTGGAAGTGTCAATGTCTGCTGTATTAGACAGTCTCTTGCCAAATACGGTCCAGAACCACACCTTATATATTGTCCTAAGTGGTTCCGATAATCTCTCGAAATGTGCCCGCGTCTCCCACAATAATTATATTGGGGATTTTTTGGAATCTGGTACGGTCCGACTCTGCGCTGATACTGTTGTTGTTGTTGTTGTTTCAAAGGACGTCCGATAGGCCCTCCTTGTTGTGTCATTGCTGGTCCTTATTGTATCCTTCCGGGTCCTTGTTGTGTTCTCAGCTGACCTCCTTTTCCTCTGCTGATGGTTTCTTGCAATCTGGCTTCTGTCAGTAATTCAGCATAAGAGATCCGGGACTGTGAGCTAGTGTAGTGTTGGAGCTCCTGAGTCAGTCCGTGATGAAACCTTTTAGCCTTGGCCAAGTCATCTAGTATCAAGGCAGCGCTATATTACTGAGACGACTAAACTCGGCATCATATTCGTCAACTGTTCGGTTCTCCTGCTCCAAGTAAAGAAACTGATCATACAATGCATCTCTGATGGTGTCCGGAAAGTACTTCCTTTCAAAGCACTCCAAGAATTGCTTCCAAGTTTGGTATGTACCCAACTGGCGCTCCATGGATTCTCACCAGTGATGAGCATTACCATCTAGAAGCATCCTTACACCTATCATCCATAAGTCTGCAGGTAGTTGTGATACCTCTAATAACTTCCGAGTGTGAGTGATCCAGTTGGTAGTTTCCTCTGGGCTCTCAATGCCTTTGTACGGCCTCGGACCCATTTTACTGAACCAACTCTAGCTCGAGGTACTGGAACTAGTGCTTGAGCTGGTACAGTAGTCTTTGCAGCCATCCTCTCAAGTGCTGCTAGAAACTCTTGTCTCTGTTCTGCTGCTTGCTACCCCTGCTCTGCAGCTAGTGTGGCGGCCTGTTATCGCTGTTCCTGCATTATCATCTGGAAGAATTGGAACAGTTGTGCCTGGCCATCCTGCGGTGTCGATGAGACTAAGAGATTCCCATTAGGTGAAATAGGAAGATCAGATGGAACTGGATTGTGAATCTGTCCATCTGGTCCCGGAAGTCTAGGAATTGTTGAGGTCCCTCCTTGAGTCTGACCATTGACTCCAGAAGTTGTGTCGCTATCGGTGATAGTACATCCATCATGCATATACATCTCTCTGTAGGTGATGTACGCAACGATTAGAAGAAGTACAGGAATCAAACAGGATAGAAGCATTAAATAGAATGTAGAAGCATAAAATATGCTGGGGAATTGTTCGCGTATTTTACAGTCAAAACCCCCAACATACATGAAGTCCCTCCCTGTGTAGAATAGAGCTTCAAGGTTGTTTGGCGTTAAAGGTTACTAAGCTGTCCGCGTATAGCAGAGATTCAAGGCTGTCTGCGTAAAATACGACTTCAGAGCTGTCCGCATAAAGCAGAGATTCGATTCAAGGCTGTCTGCGTAAAATACGACTTCAGAGCTGCCCGTATAAGGCAGAGATTCAAGGCTGTCTGCATAAAATAAGACTTCAGAGCTGTCCGCGTAAAGCAAAGATTCAAGACTGTCTGCGTAAAATAAGACATCAGAGTTGTCCGCGTAAAGCAGAGATTCAAGGTAGTTCTGCGTAAAAGGTTGCTATACCTTCCTGCGTAAAGTCTGCGTAAAAGTCTGCGTAAAAGTCTGAAATACGTTATTTTTTTAATGCAGCATAAAGTTATACGAGGAACTCTTCGTATTCCTCGGATGAATTTGTCAGACAACTCAGTGAACCTGACATCTGACAAAAGTACTGCACGATGATCGAGAGGACGGCTGTGATGATAATTTTGCACAGAGACCCAGGTTGTCATTTTGTGACATATTTTTGATACAAGTCATTTTTACGCATTCAAAAGGAAGAAAAATGGAGTCTTCTGAATACGCTGCCTATTCTACATTGACAGAAATGAGTTTTTACGCTCAAGACAAGACAAAATCAGACGCCACGTCAAAAGCTATTTTTGTACAGAGATTGAGGCATATCTCTGTATTTAATGCACTAGATTTTGTCTATTGTTAAAAATTGGTCATGACTGGGAAAGCTAAGACTGTGACTAATACACTCACATCACCATCCTTACATTTTACGCCAATCAGGCTATTTTACGCTGGTTATCTATTATTCATAAATCATCAAGTTTATGCAGGGGTAGTTACCTACGTGGCTTGTATGCCATAATCGTCGAGAAACAGTTATACGCGTTACCTTATAAAGGGATACGTGTTATACGCAGATTTAGAAGACTATTTGAACGTGGGCAGCAGTTGTCATAACCGCAGCATAAATGAGGCAATCTTCTTCATAGTTTGGCCTTTTATGACAACAAGACAGTCATTTGGCTTTTATGCCAACCAGGCAGTCATTTGACTTTTACGCCAACAAGACAGTCATTTGGCTTTTACGCCAACAAGATAGTCATTTGATTGATCTCTATAAATAGAGACCCCTGGTCACAGGGTAAAGGATTTTTGGCGGACAACTTTGTTTATCCCAACATAGGATAGTTGAAAGAAATAATGAGGTTTTAGTCAAGCGTGGATGAGATCCTTATACTTTATTCCTATACGCAGGCTTGTTCGGTACAGTTACGTAACCGAGACAATATATCCTTGACCTGTATGGGCCACCACTAAAAACATATCACGCCCCAGTCCCAAAATACGTAGGACTAGAAATACGTAATACGCCAGCCGTATGTATACGAAATCCAATATATGGAAACCATAAACATACGTACGTTGTACATGAATATTCAATCCACCAGTGGTAATATACTATCACAACAAGTCATACGCAATCTAAATCTCATCCACAGCACAAATAATAAGTAAGAATAAAGAGCTGAATTATAACTCAATATCAAAGATGAGTATCAAGTCTGATAGTCGGATGGAAACAAATCCACTACAAAATGACTATACTGAAATTACTAAAGAGAGACGAGAATTAACTTTAACATAAGATAAAAGTCTCTAAAAGAGTAGCAACAAGGATCTCTAAACAGCGGTAATAAAATTACAGATACTCCGAAGGTAAGACCTCCTCAGTCTGGTAAGTAGCATCAGGTCCAGGTACGTACTCCTGCGGATACTCCTACTCGTCTATATCTGGAAAGGGACCCGGTCCTCAGAGGGACATAACAAGATACATAATAACATGTCAATAAGTACTGAAAAGTAAACATCCAATGAGGTCGCCTAACCATCTATGTGAATGCAGTTTGAGAACAACTTTCCACCAAGTGGGCTATCTGGCTAAAAATAGGATTGGCGTGACTCTCTCGGAGAATCAGGGGCCTACAAAGCATATCATCTTTTGAACGGCAGAGACCGCCTGATAATATATAATATAATATATAAGGGTCATCACCGCCCGTATCTCCAGCGGAGCTTCCGGGTTATAGAAAAAAAGTGCAAAGAAGCCCAAATGCCTTACTTGTTGTTCTCCCCACCCCATGCTCTAAGTATATCACATCCATGACACAATTTGGTTCATAGCCTATCTTTAGTACAATAGCCCAATCCTGCAACCAAACAAGGACAAGGATTCGACCACCGTACTACAATAGGCTATGTCCATGGACCACTAATAACTGCTAAGTCATCATCTAGCATACAAAGTTTCTATCAGCAGTTATCCCTAACGCACGTCCCACACGTACCGATGATCAGTCAATACGTACGTCCATGATCTATATGAGACTCACAACTCGTGTAAAAATGTGTCACAGTCAAATAAAACCTAATGATGCTTTATGATAATGAGGCGGTCTCATAAACAAGGTCAATGCATATACATAAATAAAAATAATCACGACGACACCGTCACGCGCAGTTTATATAACAGTTAAAATATATGAACTAAAGACAAAAAATAAAGATGCATGCAACATATGGAATAAGAATAATAGTACAATGGCAAGGTATACTTGCCTGACAAGAAATTTGTATAGTGCAAGCGTCCAAATGTCAAGGACACAGGATCTGGAACTAAGGTCTCCTAACAAACGTCTCCAGATGCAGTGAAGACGGTGTTGAGTTTGGTGGAAGAATTTGGGGTTAGGGTTCGGGAGAGTTTGGTAGTATATATAGAGATAAAGAGGCGGTGGGGGTCGATTCACATGCGCGGAGGGGGTAATTTAGTGGTTTCAAAAACCATTGCTGCTGTTGTTTCTTTCTTTCTTTTGTTTTGGTTTTCGGTTTAGGGTGTATTGCATGGTATATATATAGAGATAAAGAGGTCGGTTCCGCGAGGGAAAGAGAAGTTGGTTTTTGCTGCTGCTGTTGTTGATATTTTGCTTAATGGGTTGTGGGTTCAGGCGGGTAGGGTAGAGGCTAAGGGGTTTGGGTTAGATCCAATAGGAATTATATATATTTATTTTTCTTTTTCTTTTTCTAATTAATTTTATATATATATATATATATATATATATATATATATATATATATAGAAAAATTCTAGAATTATATTTGTGCATATCATTAAGCTAGCAACTGTCCAAAGGGTCTCCTATATGGAATAAATTAGGAAAAAATTATAATGACTCTATAAATCCCCTAAATGCACAAATACCTCAAAATTAAATAAAATCTATTTCCTCTATTTAGCTCATAACTACTATAAATAAATTAAATAATTAATAAAAAAATTAATACGGTTTTCAGAATTAGGGGTTTTACATCTTCTTCATGCACAGTAACTCCTTGCAACCCTCCGTCGTCGTAATATATTCTGCCTCTGTCGTCGACAAGGCAACACACTTTTATAAACGCGACTGCCACGATACTGCTCCACAAGCAAACATTATTACATAGCCCGAAGTCGATCGTCTCGTCTCTACATCTCTAGCCATATCAGCGTCGGTATATCTAACCAGCTTCGGCTCGTTACCACCAAATAAAAGTCTCCAATCAGCAGTACCCTGAAGATATCATAGAATCCACTTGACCCCACTCTAATGTACCCTTCCAGGATTAGAAGTGTACCTGCTAACTGTGTCGATTGCGTGAGCAATGTCTAGCCTCGTACATACCATAGCATACATAAGACTCCCCACGACTAAGGTAATGAAAATCGCTTCATATCTTCCTTCTCGTCCTTGGTAGATGGGCACTGCTCCTCAGTGAACTTAAAGTTAGCCGCAAGGGGGTTATGCACTTTCTTCGACCCGTCCATCCCGAAATGCTGAAGTACCCGATGAATGTACTTCTTTTGGGACAAGGGTAGAAGCTTAGACTCT
The DNA here is from genome assembly GCA_036927795.1 of Iris macrosiphon. NCBI lineage: Eukaryota > Viridiplantae > Streptophyta > Magnoliopsida > Asparagales > Iridaceae > Iris > Iris macrosiphon. The sequence goes on along the minus strand of JAYESA010000006.1, from coordinate 88,892,054 downwards.
CTCTCTCTCTCTTTCTCTCTCTCTCTCTCTCTCTCTCTCTCTCTCTCTCTCTCTTTCTCTCTCTCGGCTAATCTCCATCCCAAGAATAGTCTTTGATGCGCCCAAATCCTTCATAGAGAAGGCCGCGCCCAGTTGGCACTTCAACTCTGCTATCCTGGTGGCATTCCTACCCACCAACAGCATGTCATCAACATAAAGCAACAAAATAATAAAATTATCCTCGACGAAGTACCTCACAAAAATATAATGATCCAACGTCGTCCGTGTATAGCCATGCTCCCCCATAAATGACTCAAACTTTCTGTACCACTCCCTCGGAGCCTGTTTCAGACCATACAAGCTCTTCCTAAAGCGGCAGACCAAATATGACTTACCCTTCTCAAATAATCCCTCTGACTGCTCCATGTACAACTCCTCCTCAAGATCACTGTAGAGGAATATCGTCTTCACGTCAATTTGCTCGACCTCCAAGTCAAAACTGGCTGCCAATGCTAGCACCATCCGTATAGACGATTGCTTGACGACTGGCGAAAAGAACTCATCATAATCTATGCCTTTTCGCTGACCGTAGCCTTTAACTACCAGTCTCGCTTTGTATCAAGGGCAATTAGCATCATCTGTCTGCTTCACTCTAAACACCCATTGATTCTTCAAAGCCTCCTTACCGTTTGGCAACCGCACCAGATCATAAGTAGAGTTGGCCTCCAAGAAATTCATCTTCTCCTGCATGGCCTCCATCCAGTCCTGCATATGTTCATCTTCTATAGTCTCTACGAAACTTTCAGGCTCTTCCTCGTCAGTCAGTAGCACATGCTCACCCGGTGAGTATCTTGTAGATGGTCGACGCTCTCTATCGCTCCTCCTCAATGGAACCACTGGTGCTGGCTGTATATTTACAGTCTTTTTCCCTCCAGGAACTGCCCCCTCGGTATGCTCATCCTTCTAAGGGTCACCCTGACCACCATTAGTAGGCTGATGATCAAGGTTGGGAGAAATTCCATGTATTGGCTCCCCAATAACTGGATCCTCTGCGATGTCCTCTGAAAACTGCTCGAAGCTAAATGACTCTAACTCAGGAAATTTCTCAGTCTTAGAAGGCATATCGGAATCCTGAGTGTTGGCTATGGTCTGATCCTAGACGAATACCACGTACCTGCTTCTGTAGAGCTTTCTTCCCACTGGATCATAGAGTCTATAGCCAAACTCATCTCGACCATAACCGACAAAGATACACCGCCTCGTCTTTGGCTCAAGTTTGGATCTCTCGTCCTTCGGTACATTCACGAAGGCCTTACAACCAAATACTCGCAGGTGATTGTATGACGGCTCTTTGTCGTACCATACTTTGTCAGGCATATCACCCTGCAAAATAGCACTAGGAGATAAATTAATAACATAAGCAGCTGTGTAAAGTGCCTCACCCTAATAGCTGCCTGGAAAGTTTGCTTCTAACAGTAAATACGGCACCCTCTCCATTAGCGCCTTGTTCATCCGCTCTGCTACACCGTTGAGCTCCAGTATCTTTGGTGGTGTCTTCTGGTGTCGTATCCCTTCCTCTCTGCAATAAGCATCAAAGGGACCGATATACTCGCCGTCATTATCCGAACGAACACAAAGCAGCTTCTTGTTCGTCTCCCTTTCAACAGAGGCCTGAAACTTCTTGAAAGTGGGCAGCACCTGATCCTTGGTCTTTAAGGTATAGACCCAAACTTTTCAAGAACAGTCATCAATAAATGTTATAAAATAAGAATCACCACCAATGGATTTTACCTTCATAGGACCGCAAACATCCGAGTGAACCAACTTGAGCAACGCCGGCTTCCTTGAACTTGGGTGACTTTGGAAAGATATCATATTTTGCTTCTCCGCCAAACAGTGTGTGCACTTCTCCAACTTTGTAGTCTTTAGCCCTGGAATCACTTTCTTGTTCACCAAGTAGCTCATCCCATTCTCGCTGATATGGCTGAGCCGCCTTTGCCATAATTTAGTAGACGCATCAGTAGCTGTCATGCCCCAGTCCCAAAATACGTAGGACTAGGAATACGTAACACGCCAGCCGTATGTATACGAACTCCAATATATGGAAACCATATACACATGTACGCTGTACATGAATATCCAATCCACAGTGGTAAATATATGTCACAACAAGTCACACGCAGTTCTATATCTCATCCACAGCACAAATAATAGAAGAATGGAAATCAATAAATGAATATCAAAGAAGCAGTCTCAAATAGTAATCTCAAAGTGCAATAGTCGGGTGGAAATAAATCCACTGCAAATCGACTATAATAAACTACTAAAGAGAGAAGAGAATAAACTCTAATATAAGAATAAATGTCTAGAAAAGAATAGCAACTAAAATCTCTAAACAGCTGCAATGAATCACATATAATCAGAAGGTAAGATCTCCTCAGGCTGATAGGTAGCATCAGGTCCAGGTCCATACTCCTGCGGATACTCCTGCTCACCTATATCTGGAAGGGACCAGGTCCTCAGATGTAACCTCCGATTTCCAATTTCCGAAATAATTAGATTTTTAAGTTATTTTAAATACCAAGTTTATAAAATAATTTCTCCTTGAATTCTTGTATTTGATTTTTGAACAATGGTCGATTTTAGAAAGTAAATTAAAATCTTTTATAAAAAATCATTTTTCCTAAATGTCGATGTATTATAAAATAAATAAATAAATAAATAATAAAATATATATATTTCTCTAGTTATAAATATTTTTTGGCTTGAAATCATAAAATTATTTATTTGATAAAAAAAAAATTATTTAAAGGACTAGTTGTTTTCTTCATAATAATTTTTTTTTAAAATTCATTTGGGATAGTAAATAAATAAATTACATACTTTCGGAGATTTTTGCAATATGCATTAATTAGTCGCTATTCAGAATCAGTTAGCCTTGGATATATATGATCTGGGCCATCCATTATTGGGCCAAACCTCACCCTTCATCCCACACCCTCTCTCCCTATTTAAGTCCCTCATCACCATTCCCAAGAAACTCTAGTTAGCCCTCACAAATCCCTACAAAGCCAACAAACCACCACCATTTTGTGTGCTCGTGTCCGTGTGTCCAGCATTACCGTGTCAGCCGTGTTGGCCTCGGGTCCGACCCCGGGTGTCCCACCGTATCCATTCATTTTCTGTGTCCAGATTTACAACAGTACAATCAGATTTTTTTTCGTGTCCGACACACCCGGACACATCCACCTCTACCACAGTACACCCAACCCTGTGTCCAACACCCGGATACATCCACCTCCACCACAGTACACCGAACCCATCGTGTCCAGCCTCGGACCTCCTCACCCTCGCCGAGTCGACCGCCGCCGTGGATCCGCCTCAAACCCGTCGAACCCAGAACCGCCGCCGCCGCGAGCCGAGCACCCGCCACAGCAGACTGAGCTCCGCCGACGCCTTGCCGGCCCGACCCCGGCGAGACCCCACCGCGCCGACGCCGTGCCCGCGTGACCCCGACGAACCCCGACGACGACGGAGACCCCTCCCCAAATGTGAGCCCTCTTTTCTTTTTCCCTTTTCTTCTGTGAAGTAATAGTGAGTTAAACGTAATTAATTATATATTAATCAGTTAGTTAATATAATAGATTAGTTAGTTAATTAGATTAGTAGTTAATTATTAATTAATTAGTTTAGTAATTTCATATAATTAGTTTAATTTATAATTAGAGTAGTTAATTATTTCTTAATTAGTTAATTAATTCGTTAATCAGTAATTAATTTGTTAATCAGTAATTTAAATTATAACCAGTAGTTAGTTTATTTAATCAGTAGTTAATATAATTAGTTAATTTATATTTAAATAGTTTAGTTTTTATTTAGTTTAGTAATAAATATAAGGATTTGATTATGTGAAAAACTATAATAATTTTTGGGTTATATTATTAGTTCCAATAATAAAAATAAGTTCAAAATTGTTTAATTGGACTGGTAGCCAAATTATTACTAGAGATATATAAATATATTGGCTTTTACGTAAAGTCTAAATCTGTATAAATAAACTTTTAAATTATAATTATTGTTCAAAATAATTTTGAAATAATTTTTATTCAATTAAGATGTTACCTTAATAACGAACAACGACCTTCTCTTATTAGCCTGGAATCCTTATCTCGGTTTTTGTGCCGAACTCCGATCTTGGACTTCTTTATATAGATTCTAGCTATTTGGACTGCTCCGGACCCATTGGAACTAATTGCTATTTCATTTGGGATCACCTTGAGGAGGGTGGCATTATACACATTCTTTGATTAGTTATATATATATAATGTTGATTGATATATATATGCAAATACGTATTTTGGTATATAAAATGTAATAGTATACGTACTATTTTGATATATATATATATATCTCCTTATTGTTCAATTGGTATAGTATAATATGTATATGTGTATTTCCCTTAATATATATATGTAGGTATTTTGGTATAAAAATATATAATGTTTAGTATATGTATATATTTTGTATATATATATGTACTTAATATATTTTCAAATATGTATAATTAGTATAAATGTATATATATATATATATCTTGTACATACAATTAATGTATTGTATTTATAATTAATGTGATGTACTAGTATTAGTATATATTTTAATAATAACATTGACAATATATATATATTTTTAAAAATGTATTGTTAACATATGTATGAGTATACATATATAATGTTCAACTAGTATAAATCAGATATGTATTTAAAAGGCATATATATATATATATATTGTAAATACATTTAAATTGGTGCATGTATAAATATTGTAAGTATTAATAAGTGTAATGTATTTTACGTATCCCTACTAGGTGATCCTAGGTGACCGGTATCATACCTAGAGAAGTCCCGAACTCAGTATTTTTAGACTGTGTTAGTGTAGCATCTGATGCAAATGTGGTTTTGCTTGTGATATGTTATAGGACTGTTGGTTTACCCAGGGGATACTCTGGAACAGGACATCAATAATTACCAGCTAAGGACCCAAGGCGAGTACATTCTCTGATTAGTTTCTAATTTATGATATCTCCTATGTTCACTGTATCTAGTGTAAATATCCATGCTCTTGACATGCTGGTTACACGGATTGGTATACACGGATCTCGTCATGAGATGTTATTCCTTATTCATGGTGTAGCTTGTACAAGACTCGTTTCTTTGTTATCTTGTGCATGTACAGACACTGATTCCCGGGGAGACTTGCTACCTCCCTAGGGAATCCCGTGCCATAGCGTACCATGATTGGATCCACTATACCAGTCAGGGGTGGGGAATATTTTAGTATAGATATGTGATCATACCCAACTTTTCATGCATCATAGCTCACCCCACATCTCACGTCGGGTGCGGCCTGACCATCTCCATGCTTCATAGCTGTTACGTGTGATTAGCCTGACCTTTACATGCATCATAGCTAACCAACGGTTAGCCTGACCTTACATGAATCATAGCTAATCACATGTAACCAGCCTGATCAAGTTCCCAAGTCGATCACATGTTAAAGCTAGTACTCATACACTTAGTCATAGGTTCTTGCTCATGGACATATTATTTCTTCTCATGCATTTACTTACAGTATTTCCAGTATTTCTTTTATTTCTCGTACCTATACATGCTTCTGGTATATTTTCATCTAGAACTGCTATATAGTTTATATCATTAATATAGAACTGCTATTTAGAGATGTACTTTGCTCCTTCTTGACTGGAAAATATTTTTCCAGACTGTGACCTTAGTAGACTGGTTTCTGACACACTTGAGGATTGGAAGTTAATGATTGCAGGTATGATTATTTTGTCGTTAGAAATGTCTTATATTTTTTGCTTGCCTTGATATCTCATCGTGCTTTAGTTTTTGTGATTGAGTATTTCTAGCATTATTTTATGATATCCACGTCTCCTTATGGAGTTGGGTATTCACGTGAAATTGATTAGATAGTTACATGACCTAGACAGCGTTCTACCGCCGATGCTGTGGCGTAGGCTGGACATACCCACGCACTCGTGTCCCTAAACCGGGTGTGGGTCGTGACACGTTTTAGTGGTGGCCCATGCAGGTCAGACTTCGCTATTTGTGCGATGTCGTAGTAGTACGACGTCATAGTTGTACTATTGCGTACCTGCTATAGAATATAGGACATAGGATACTAGGATGAGAGAGGATACTCAATCACTAAATTAATTGAGAGATTCCTGGGACGACCCTTGAGAGTCTCATTATAAATTTTCTAATTTAAATCCTTCCCCCTTGTTCCCGTCTGCTCTCACTTGTTGTTATTGAACTTGATCCTTATTGATCAGTTATTAAATTAAAATCTTGGTATCATTGTTGAGTTTGATTCTTGTTGACCAGTTGTTAAATTTAATTCTTGGTATCGTTGTTGAGTTAATTTCCTATCGAGATGAATTTTACGGGCTAAAATTTACGGTATCATCTGATGACATATCTTGATGAGAACAGTAAGAAAGGTAATACGTCTACTTTGGTTATGGACCTTAGAGTTTATCGCAGCCATATTAGCTGTGGTGACAAGAACGTAGGAACCTGACTTGGATGTACATACTATAGTTATGAAACTTAGAGTCTCTCGCAGCCATACCGGTTGGCGTGGTGAAGATTCTAGACGACATGATTATAGAGTTGCATACCTTAGTTACGAAACCTATCGTTTATCGCATCTATGCTTACTGGCGTGGCGAGGATTCTGAGTGTCATGATTTCAGACAGACGTGTATGATTATCAGGTTGTATCTTAAATTGGTTCTTAAAGTATCATCTCAAGACTTATCTATTTATGTCATTCCAGGACTTTGTTCCATCGCTTCTTTTCTTTACTAGCAGTAAAGATACCTTTCGTCCTTGATCCAGTTCTTTTGAGCCTTATTTCTTTAAGGATCCTTGTTAGTGTGATAATTAATGACTTATAATTATGGTTGTGTCTTGAGTATTAGTATTGGTTGAGTGTTGTTAGTGAGTTATAGGTGTTTCTTAGTTGGACATGTGAGCAGTAGGCTTTAAACTAGAGTTAGCCCTTAGCATTGTACCTTGTACAAATGGTTCTAGGATAAGTGTCATTAGAGACTGTGAGTAGAAGGAGAGAATAAAGTATCAGTGATAGTTCAAGAGTTAGTATCAGAGCCGGCATACCCGTCCCGGATAATCAATAAATTATGTAATTGGATGATCTATGTAAATAATTAAGTATCAAGGAATTGCGTTAAAGATTAATGGAGCATGATGTTCAATTTGATGATTGATACTGGGTGGATCAAGAGTAAAGAAATGTATATACATAAAGGGTTTTAATGAGATGCCATGAGTGGAGAAATATCAATATTGGTAATGAAAGTTATAAAATATATCACAGAATAGTTTAACAGGCTGTAAAAGGTTTAAGAGATATGCTTATACCTCAATCGAGATATGGAACCATATGCCTGCCCTTGAGATTGAAGTAAAGCATGTGTATTATGGAAAGTGCAAGTGATCGTGATTTATAATAAGTTTGATGAGATAATCTAATGATGCAGCTAGTGTTACCATACCAATAGTGCTAGTGATCCTATATCAAATATTTGTTGAGCAAGGTGCTAATAACAGTAAGTCCTTCGTGCGATGATAATTAGATTGGTGTATTTGTGTGGACCTTGAGTATTAGAGACTGGGAGTATCTATCTGTATACTTGAGGATTTAAAGTTATAAATTGAAGAGTGGGAATGAATTTTAATTTTTAAGAATTTAGAGGAGTTAAGATTTTATGTTATTAAAATTTTGAGTATTCGAATTCAATTCAATAAACATAATCAAAGCTATAAGGATTTTAAAAGTGATTACTTTTTTCGATATTTGAGTATCTGATTTTGAGAAGGTATATGCAATTTATTTTTAAGTTGATCGAGAAGTTAAACCTTGACGATTATTTTGAGGATTAATTTTATGGTAGATGAGAGATATGAATATTAATATATGAGTAGATGATATACATGTGTAAGGATCTGGTGATTTGAGCATGATTGAGATGGCACCGCAGACTGACTTGGGTGTCCATCTAAAGTTGTATTGGAAAGAGCAGTATTTAGTATGGTGTTGCACTTGACGTATATTTGAGTGATAAGAACGACTAGTATGAACAATTGTAGTAGGAACGGGAACTGACAGAGGGTATGGTACTAAAGAGATAGAGGTATCAACTTGGATGCATTATTGAATCATGGTTATATTAGAGATTCTTGGCATCAGATTTTGGCATCAATTGACAGGTGTGTGCAATACGGATATATTCATGGATCTTGTGGATTAATGATTAGTTGAGATGGATACCAGTATACAGGAATAGGAATTAGTTAGTGAATGTGTTAGAGTTAAGAGTTTGTTAGAGATAGCAGATACCGCAAGTAATATGTTAGCAGGTTCTTCCTTCCCTCCTAATGTTCCTTTTCCATTTTTCGATTGGTTGATTTTCCTAATACTGTAGCTCGTATGCATGATTTCTTGTTAGAATAAAACTAGTAGTACACCTTAACAGAGACTGAAATACCATGACAAAAGATACATGACCTATATATTTTTCTTAAATTGCATGGCTGTAGGTAGAGTTTTCTTAACCCATGATCATTAGGGTTTTGACCATAGCAAAGATCTATGACAAGGTTATGACTGACAAAAAGGGACAAGATGATTAAATTGTGGATGAGCATTAATTTAAATAAAGAATTTAGGGGTTGTTATAACAGAGTTGATGGATCATTGATTTTTTGAAAATCGAGGTATGATTGAAATTCGAGGATAAACATTAACTTAAATGGAGAATTAAGAAATTCACAGGGCAAAATTTGAGGATTTATTAATTTTAGGAAAGGTCTTGATATGATTGAATTGGTTATTAAAAATTTGAGAAATTTTGGGAAATTAACATTCTATCTAATTGATTGCAAGATAGAAATTTTATATTTTATATTATGAATGTTGCATTGAAGATTCTGAAAATATCGCATTGTTGAGTATTTTGAGGAAAAAGAAAATCAGGAAATAAAATCGTTAATGAAATGGTGTCGAATTCAATTCTCGGGAGGAGAACTTAGATTTGAATAAGCATCAATTGAATTTGAGTTAGAGGAGTAAGATGATGATGGATTAGTGGGTAAAAATTTAATTTTAGGATTCGATTTTTATAAATATGCATGGATTGGATTTCAATTGGAGGATTGGATCTTAAAATCCTGGGGTATTTAGATACGAACTTAAAATTTTTGGAGGAGAAAAAAAAAAAAGGGGGATTTGATTTTTAAAAATCAAAGATTTTCAAGAATATGATGTATAGAATTTTGAAAGATTGTGAAATAATGATATGGAATTACTTCATGATTATTTGGTTGAATTTAAATTGATAGAAATAATATGATGAGTAAAGACAATTATTGAGGATCCTAAATTTCGAGGACAAAATTTTTCTAAGGTGGGTAGACTTGTAACCTCCGATTTCCAATTTCCGAAATAATTAGATTTTTAAGTTATTTTAAATACCAAGTTTATAAAATAATTTCTCCTTGAATTCTTGTATTTGATTTTTGAACAATGGTCGATTTTAGAAAGTAATTTAAAATCTTTTATAAAAAATCATTTTTCCTAAATGTCGATGTATTATAAAATAAATAAATAAATAATAAAATATATATATTTCTCTAGTTATAAATATTTTTTGGCTTGAAATCATAAAATTATTTATTTGATAAAAAAAAAATTATTTAAAGGACTAGTTGTTTTCTTCATAATAAATTTTTTTAAAATTCATTTGGGATAGTAAATAAATAAATTACATACTTTCGGAGATTTTTGCAATATGCATTAATTAGTCGCTATTCAGAATCAGTTAGCCTTGGATATATATGATCTGGGCCATCCATTATTGGGCCAAACCTCACCCTTCTTTCCACACCATCTCTCCCTATTTAAGTCCCTCATCACCATTCCCAAGAAACCCTAGTTAGCCCTCACAAATCCCCACAAAGCCAACAAACCACCACCATTTTGTGTGCTCGTGTCCGTGTGTCCAGCATTACCGTGTCAGCCGTGTTGGTCTCGGGTCCGACCCCGGGTGTCCCACCGTATCCATTCATTTTCTGTGTCCAGATTTACAACAGTACAATCAGATTTTTTTTCGTGTCCGACACACCCGGACACATCCACCTCCACCACAGTACACCCAACCTTGTGTCCAACACCCGGACACATCCACCTCCACCACAGTACACCGAACCCATCGTGTCCAGCCTCGGACCTCCTCACCCTCGCCGAGTCGACCGCCGCCTTGGATCCGCCTCAAACCCGTTGAACCCAGAACCGCCGCCGCCGCGAGCCGAGCACCCGCCACAGTAGACTGAGCTCCGCAGACGCCTTCCGGCCCGACCCCGGCGAGACCCCACCGCGCCGACGCCGTGCCCGCGTGACCCCGGCGAACCCCGACGACGACGGAGACCCCTCCCCAAATGTGAGCCCTCTTTTCTTTTCCCATTTTCTTCTGTGAAGTAATAGTGAGTTAAACGTAATTAATTATATACTAATCAGTTAGTTAATATAATAGATTAGTTAGTTAATTAGATTAGTAGTAATTATTAATTAATTAGTTTAGTAATTTCATATAATTAGTTTAATTTATAATTAGAGTAGTTAATTATTTCTTAATTAGTTAATTAATTCGTTAATCAGTAATTAATTTGTTAATCAGTAATTTAAATTATAACCAGTAGTTAGTTTATTTAATCAGTAGTTAATATAATTAGTTAATTTATATTTAAATAGTTTAGTTTTTATTTAGTTTAGTAATAAATATAAAGATTTGATTATGTGAAAAACTATAATAATTTTTGGGTTATATTATTAGTTCCAATAATAAAAATAAGTTCAAAATTGTTTAATTGGACTGGTAGCCAAATTATTACTAGAGATATATAAATATATTGGCTTTTACGTAAATTCTAAATCTGTATAAATAAACTTTTAAATTGTAATTATTGTTCAAAATAATTTTGAAATGATTTTCATTCAATTAAGATGTTACCTTAATAACGAACAACGACCTTCTCTTATTAGCCTGGAATCCTTATCTCGGTTTTCGTGCCGAACTCCGATCTTGGACTTCTTTATATAGATTCTAGCTATTTGGACTGCTCCGGACCCATTGGAACTAACTGCTATTTTATTTGGGATCACCTTGAGGAGGGTGGCATTATACACATTCTTTGATTAGTTATATATATATAATGTTGATTGATATATATATGCAAATACGTATTTTGGTATATAAAATGTAATAGTATACGTACTATTTTGATATATATATATATATATCTCCTTATTGTTCAATTGGTATAGTATAATATGTATATGTGTATTTCCCTTAATATATATATGTAGGTATTTTGGTATAAAAATATATAATATTTAGTATATGTATATATTTTGTATATATATATGTACTTAATATATTTTTAAATATGTATAATTAGTATAAATGTATATATATATATCTTGTACATACAATTAATGTATTATATTTGTAATTAATGTGATGTACTAGTATTAGTATATATTTTAATAATAACATTGACAATATATATATATTTTTAAAAATGTATTGTTAACATATGTATGAGTATACATATATAATGTTCAACTAGTATAAATCAGATATGTATTTAAAAGGCATATATATATATATATATATATATATATATATATATATATATATATATATATATATATATATATATATATATATATATATATATATATATTGTAAATACATTTAAATTGGTGCATGTATAAATATTGTAAGTATTAATAAGTGTAATGTGTTTTACGTATCCCTACTAGGTGATCCTAGGTGACCGGTATCATACCTAGAGAAGTCCCGAACTCAGTATTTTTAGACTGTGTTAGTGTAGCATCTGATGCAAATGTGGTTTTGCTTGTGATATGTTATAGGACTGTTGGTTTACCCAGGGGATACTCTGGAACAGGACATCAATAATTACCAGCTAAGGACCCAAGGCGAGTACATTCTCTGATTAGTTTCTAATTTATGATATCTCCTATGTTCACTGTATCTAGTGTAAATATCCATGCTCTTGACATGCTGGTTACACGGATTGGTATACACGGATCTCGTCATGAGATGTTATTCCTTATTCATAGTGTAGCTTGTACAAGACTCGTTTCCTTGTTATCTTGTGCATGTACAGACACTGATTCCCGGGGAGACTTGCTACCTCCCTAGGGAATCCCGTGCCATAGCGTACCATGATTGGATCCACTATACCAGTCAGGGGTGGAGAGTATTTTAGTGTAGATATGTGATCATACCCAACTTTTCATGCATCATAGCTCACCCCATATCTCACGTCGGGTGTGGCCTGACCATCTCCATGCTTCATAGCTGTTATGTGTGATTAGCCTGACCTCTACATGCATCATAGCTAACCAACGGTTAGCCTGACCTTACATGAATCATAGCTAATCACATGTAACCAGCCTGATCAAGTTTCCAAGCCGATCACATGTTAAAGCTAGTACTCATACACTTAGTCATAGGTTCTTGCTCATGGACATATTGTTTCTTCTCCTGCATTTACTTACAGTATTTCCAGTATTTCTTTTATTTCTCGTACCTATACATGCTTCTGGTATATTTCCATCTAGAACTGCTACATAGTTTATATCATTAATATAGAACTGCTATTTAGAGATGTACTTTGCTCCTTCCTGACTGATATTTTTCCAGACTGTGACCTTAGTAGACTGGTTTCTGACACACTTGAGGATTGGAAGTTAATGATTGCAGGTATGATTATTTTGTCGTTAGAAATGTCTTGTATTTCTTGCTTGCCTTGATATCTCATCGTGCTTTAGTTTTTGTGATTGAGTATTTCTAGCATTATTTTATGATATCCCCGTCTCCTTATGGAGTTGGGTATTCACGTGAGATTGATTAGATAGTTACATGACCTAGACAGCGTTCTACCGCCGATGCTGCGGCGTAGGCTGGACGTACCCACGCACTCGTGCCCCTAAACCGGGTGCGGGTCGTGACATCAGAGGGACGTAACAAGATACAAAAAGCATATGTCAATAAAGTACTGAAAATAAACATCCATTGGGGTCGTCTAACCATCTATGTGAATGCAGTTAAGAACATATTTCCCCACAAGTGAGCTATCTGGCTGAAAACTGGGATTTGGCATGGTTCTCTTTTGGAGATCCAGAGGCCTAAAAGGCACGTCGTCTTTTGAACGCCGGTGGCCCGCCTGATAGTACATAATATATAGTGGTCATCATGACCCGTATCTCCAGCGAAGAATCCGGACGTACAGGAGAAAAAGTGTAAAGGAGCTCAAATACGGTACTTGTTGTTCTTCCCACCCCATGCTCTAAGCATGTCACATCCATGACACGATAAACCTCTAATAACCGCCAGGTCTACTAGCATGCAAAGTTTCTATTGGCAGTTATCCCTATCCGTCGCACGACCTATACGTACCGGGGGCCAGCCGAGTACGCAAGTCCGTGTCCTACATGTGACTCACACTCGTGTAAGAATAGTGTCATGGCCAATGAAACATAAATGCCTCATGAAAATGGGGTAGTCTCATAAAGTAGGTCCAATGCATATACATAAATAAAAATATAGTACGACGACACCGTCGTTGCACCCAAGTTTCCTTGGACGCGCAGTTTATATAGCAGTTAAAATAAATGAACTAAATAAACAGAAATAAATATGCATGCCTCATATGGAATGTAAATACAGTACAATGGCAAGGTATACTTGCCTGGCAAAAAATCTGTAAAGTGTACGCGCCCAAATGTCAAGGACACTAAACCTGGAACTAAGGACTCCGAACAAATGTCTCCGGATGCTGAAATAAACATCACCAACGTTTCCGGATTGAGCAAAATAGCTAGAAAGCACATCCCTTTCGTCCAATTTGGACACAGGGGCAAAACGGTAATTTTGGATAAAAGTGGGGTCCACGTGTGGCCAACTTTGCACCGAAAAGCATACCAAGGGTAACAGTCTCTAAATGGGACAAACTATAGGTCAAACAAATCTAGATGTCAATACGAACCCAACGGTATGTCCAGATGTGGATTCCGATGAGCCGAACAAAATTGTCCAAAAAGTCAACTATGGGGCCCGCCAATTGGCGATCTGATCAACCGTCTCAGAATTGCGTGAAATTTGGGTCACAGGACCAGCGCGTTACCACGAGTCCAGTGGCGCAAGTTTTGTCGCAATCTGACAAGCGTGCACAAAATACGTACGAGTTCCACAAAAGTGACGACACGAAATGTGTCCACGGATACGGCCTGATTCCGGCGCGTACACGCGTCCGAATCAGTCCCCACAAATTTTCACGTGTCCGGTTATGCTGTGTGCACCATTCGGTACACTTGGCACACGGCGGGGCGGTCCCGTTTGGCGGGGCTCGCTCCGTTTTCCAACTTTTAAAAAACCGGAAAAAGTGGGTGCGCGCAGTTTTGTGACGAATATAACTATGTCCACAGCAACTATTAGCCTAGGGTTATTTTACAGAAATTAAACTAGGTCAGGTATTCTACAGGTATCAAAAAGAATTACCGAGTTCGGATCTCTGTGGTGGGAGATACGAACTCGGCAATACGGGTGGTCATTCTGGAATTCTGCGATCCCAGAATTGGGTCTGTCCGTCCACTTTGGATGCTGTTTTACACCTAGGGGCACACGTTTTCCGAGGTTGGCTATAAAACGAATATTGGAGAGGGTTAAGGGATGATCATACCTATGAAAATGGAACAGCGTTTGGTCGAGCGAGTCGACGGAAAATTGCGCCAGAGCGAAGGTATCTCGAGTGGGAAACTGCAGGATGCGAGGTCGGCGTCGACGGGATGGTTGGATGGCTTGGCGGGGCTTCTCTGGCTGCGGTGACGGCTATAGATGGGAAGAGGAAGTCTGGAGTTTCTAGGTTAGGGTTTTAGAGAGCTATTATATATATATATATATATATATATATATATATATATATATATATATATTAATATATGAAGAGAGGGGGTTGAAGGCGGGTAAAGGGTCGGACTTAGGAAGTATTGCAAGGGGCGGATGGGTCTACAGCAAGTGCTGAATGCAAACTGCTGTGAAGGTTCGGTCAAACGCAAGTATGATGGAAAGAAAGCAAAGTTAAGTTGCTGGAGTCTAAGGATGGGAAGAATAGGTAGATGTTATTATTACAATTATTATTATATTATTATTAGTTAATATTAAATTCTTATTTTCTTTTCTTTTCCTTTCTTTCTTTTCAAATATATATATACACATATATATATTTGTGTATATATATATATATATATATATATATATATATATATATATATATATATATATTCACACATAAGAAAATTTATATAGTAGGGTATTGCACATCGTTAGGCTAACAACAGCTCAAGGGGTCTCCTACATGGAATAAAATCCGAAAAATTCCTGAAGGTCCCATAAGTCATCTAAGTGCCCGAACACCTAACATAAAAATTATTAAAAATCTATTTCTCCTATTTAGACCTAATTAGTACAATTTAATTAATAATTATTAAATAAAAAGGTATATACGATTTCTAGGAAGGGGGTTTTATATTCTACCCAACTTGTAAAAATTTCGTCCTCGAAATTAAAATTAAACCACGATAGAATGCTAGGATGGTATAAGATATAAATTAACAATATAAATTCATACCTTGGTCTGCGAATAGGTTCGGAAAATGCTTGCGCATGTCGTCCTCGCGCTCCCAAGTTGATTCTCCTGGCGCGCCATGCCTCCATGCTACGCGAACCAAGGGAATAGACTGGTTCCTCAATACCTTCTCTCGACGATCAAGGATTCCCACGGGTTGCTCTTGGTATGACAAGCTCGGCCCAATGGTGATCTCTGAATGGTCGAGAATATGACTACTGTCTGCCACATATCGCCTGAGCTGCGACACATGGAATACGTCATGTACTCCCTCCAGTGAAGGTGGTAGCGCAAGTTGATATGCCACCTCTCCAACTCTCTCGAGCACGTCAAATGGTACAATATACCTTGGACTCAACTTGCTGCGCCCTCCGAATCGGATGGTGTCTCTGGTCGGTGATATCCTCAAGAAGACGTGATCGCCCTCTTTGAACTCCAAGGAACGACGATGAAGGTCTGTCCACTGCTTCTGCCTGTCTTGCGCTGCTCGCAAGTATCCCTGAATCTTCTTGACTGTCTCTACAGTATTGACCACCAACTCGGGTCCCAGAATCTGACATTCTTCTACGTCACTCCAACACACAGGAGACCTACATTTTCTTCCATACAATGCTTCAAACAGAGCCATCTGAATACTTGCTTGATAGCTGTTGTTGTAAGAAAACTCTACAAGATGTAGGTGGTCCTCCCATGATCCTCCGAAGTCTAACATGCAAGCCCTCAACATATCTTCCAAGGTCTGAATAGTGCGCTCCGACTGCCCATCTGTCTGTGAGTGGTAAGATGTACTGAACTTCAGACGAGTACCAAGACTCTCTTGCATGCTCCTCCAAAAGTGCGATGTGAAGCACGAATCTCTGTCCGATACAATGCTGACTGGTATGCCGTACAATCTCACGATCTGCCTCATATATAAGTCAGCTAAAGCTTCTGTAGACTGACCCACTCTAAAAGGTATAAAATGGGCTGACTTGGTGTGTCGGTCCACTATTACCCACACTGTATCTCTCCCACTTGGACTCTTGGGAAAACTCATGACGAAGTCCATAGTGATGTGCTCCCACTTTCACTCTGGAATCGGAAGTGGTTGCAATAATCCTGCTGTCCTCTGGTGCTCCGCCTTCACTTGTTGACATACCAGACATTTAGCTACAAAATGAGCTATCTCTCTCTCTTCATCCCATGCCACCAAAAGTGCTGTCATAAGTCACGATACATCTTGGTGCCTCCAGGATGAATAGAATAGATCGAACTATGAGCCTCTGTCATCAGCTCCTGTCGAATCTCTCCATTTGGAACATAAAGACGATCACCACATCGTAATGTCCCATCCTCATGAATGCGCAATCCGGTCTGCTCTCCGGCCTCTGTCCTTTCCTTTAGTCTCCTAAATCTGGCATCTGTGGGCAAAGCTGCCTTAATCCTCTCTACCAATGATGATTGTACTTGTAAGTTGGCTAGTGTCCCATCTGCTCCGGGTACTATCACTTCAATGCCAAGCTCTTGCAAATCCTCCAAAAGTTCCCTCTGTGCTATCAAGAAGTAAGCTGCTGGCTTCCGGCTTAACGCGTCTGCTACCACGTTAGCCTTGCCTGGATGATAATGTAACTCTATCTCGAAATCTTTCATCAACTCGAGCCATCGACGTTGCCTCATATTTAACTCCTTCTGCGTGAAGACGTACTTGAGGCTTTTGTGGTCTGTATAGATTTCCACTCGTTTCCCATATAAGTAATGTCTCCATAGCTTCAGAGCAAATACAACGGGTGCAAGTTCCAAGTCATGAGTAGGATAATTCTTCTCATGTACTCGTAACTGCCTAGATGCATATGCAATCACCTTGCCATGCTGCATCAATACGCATCCTAGGCCTTTTCCTGATGCGTCACTGTAGATCACGTAACCTCCTGATCCTGACGGAATCGCCAATACTGGTGCTGTAGTCAGTCGCTTCTTCAACTCTTCAAAGGCTGCTTGACACTCGTCAGTCCATATAAATTCTTGATCCTTACAAGTCAGACGAGTCATGGGTGCCGCTATCCTTGAGAAGTTTTCCACGAATCGTCGGTAATACCCCGCAAGTCCAAGGAAACTCCTCACCTCTGTTGCTGATTTAGGAACAGGCCATGTCTCAACTGCTGAGATCTTCTCTGGATCAACAGAAATACCATCTCCTGTAACAACATGTCCAAGAAATGAAACTCTGTCCAAGAAGAACTCACATTTGCTGAGTTTAGCATATAACTGCTCTCTCCTCAAAGTCTCTAGAACAATCCGCAGGTGCTCCTCGTGCTCCTCGTGGCTCTTCGAATAGACAAGTATATCATCTATGAAGACGACCACGAACTGGTCCAAGTACTGGTGGAAGACTCGATTCATCAAGTCCATGAAGATCGCTGGAGCATTGGTCAATCCAAATTGCATGACCAAAAACTCGTAGTGCCCATACCTTGTTCTGAATGCGGTCTTCGAAATATCCTGTTTCCGTACCTTCACTTGGTGGTATCCCGATCTCAGATCTATCTTCGAGAATACCTTAGCTCCACTGAGTTGATCAAACAGGTCATCAATGCGTGGCAATGGATATTTGTTCTTCACTGTCACTGCATTCAAGGCCCTGTAGTCAATGCACATACGCACTGACCCATCCTTCTTGGGTATAAACAGCACTGGTGCTCCCAAGGGTGATGCACTCGGTCGGATGAAACATTTCTCCTCTAGCTCTTTTAACTGTGCCTTCAGCTCGTCCATCTCCTTCTTCGCCAGTCTGTAAACATGCGATGCTATAGGTGCTGCTCCGGGTGTTAGTTCAATTAAAAACTCTATGTCTCTGTCTGGGGGTAGTCCTGGCAAATCCTCTGGAAAGACGTCTAGAAATTCTGAAATAATAGGGTGATAGACAACATCGTCCATTGCGAGCTGCATACCATCAAGGATTTCTGTGGATCCTCGGGTAAACTCAAGTTCAGGCTGGCCTGGTACCTTAAAAAGAATGCTTCCTCCAAAGCAATCAAAGAAAGCATGGTTCTTGCTCAGCCAGTCCATTCCAAGCACAATATCAAAAGACGGCATAGGAAGGACTAAGAGTTGGGCATTCATCTCTCTGCCACGTATCACTATAGGACCCGTTCTACAAACTCGACTAACTGGTATAACTCCTCCTCCGGTAAGAATTCTAACACAACTAGATAATGGTGTAGAAGCAATGTTGTGTTTGGCAATAAAACTAGATGATATGAATGAGTGGGTGGCTCCCGTATCAAATAATGTCACAGCAGGAAAAGTAAAAGCAAGGGTAATACCTGCTATGACATCCACCTCATGATCTATGTCATCTACCTCCAATGCAAAAGCTCGCCCGCTCCTCTGCGGCTGTCCATGTCCGGTCCTCATATACTGCTCCTCCTGAGTGGGTAGCGGTGGTCCTCTCTGAAATCCTCCTGCTGCTGGGGGTCGAGGTGCTCCCGGTCCGGTCATCTGCTGGGCTGGCTTCGGTGCTGGAAGCGCTAGTCTCTGAACTGGTGGTGGGAGTGTCGATGTCTGCATTGGGCAGTCTCTCGCCATGTGTTGTCCGGAGCCACATCTCATACACTGACACAAGCGAGTCCGACAATCCCTCGAAATATGTCCGATCTTCCCACAATAATTACATTGGGGTTTTTTCGGAATCCGGTACGGTCCTGCTCGGTGTTGCTGATGCTGTTGTGCCACAGGACGTCTGATAGGTCCTCCCTGTGGTGTCCTGGCTGGTCCCTGCTGTATCCTTGTTGTTCCTTGTTGTGTCCTCAGCTGACCTCCTCTTCCTCTGCTAATGGTTTCCTGAAATCTGGCCTCTGTCAGTAGTTCAGCATAAGAGACTCGGGACTGCGAGCTTGTATAATGTTGAAGCTCCTGGGTCAGTCCTCGATGAAATCTCTTAGCCTTAGCCAAGTCATCTGGTATCAAAGCAGCGCCATATTTGCTGAGTCGACTAAACTCGGCATCATACTCGTCCACGGTCCGGTTCCCCTGCTCTAAGTGAAGAAACTGATCAGACAAGGTGTCCCTGACAGTATCCGGGAAGTACTTTCCCTCAAAGTACTCCAAGAACTGCTCCCAAGTCTGGTAAGTATCCAACTGACGCTCCATGGATTCCCACCAGTGATGAGCATTACCATCCAGAAGCGTTCGTACACCCGTCATCCATAGGTCCGTAGGTAACTGCGATACCTTCAGTAGCTTCTGTGTGTGAGTGATCCAGCTGGTAGTCTCCTCCGGGCTCTCAGTGCCCTTGTACTGCCTTGCACCCATCTGAACAAAATCCTTTACTGATCCAACCTTAGCTTGAGGTGCTGGAGCTAGTGTTTGGGCTGGTACAGTAGCATGTGCAGCCATCCTCTCCAGTGTTGCCAAAAATTCTTGCCTTTGCTCGACTGCCTGCTGCCTCTGCTCGGCTGCCTGCTGCCTCTGTTCCTGTATCATCATCTGAAAGAATTGGAACATCTGCGCTTGGCCATCTTGCGGTACTGAGGCAGGTGGAAGGTTCCCAATAGGTGAAGCGGGAAGGTCGGATGGAACTGGGGTGTGAGTCTGTCCATCTGGCCCCGGAAGCCTAGGAATCGTTGGGGTCCCTCCTTGAGTCTGACCATTGACTCCAGAAGTTGCGTCGCCATCGGCGGCAGTACGTCCATTCTGCAAATCCATCTCTCTGCAGTTGACGTACGAAACGATTAGAAAAAGTACAGGAATCAAACAGGATGCAAGTATTAAATAGGAAGGATGAATTTCAATCAAGCGTGGATGAGATCCTTATACTCTATTCCTATACGCAGGCTTGTTCGGTACAGTTACGTAACCGAGACAATATATTCTTGACCTGCATGGGCCACCACAAAAATATGTCACGTCCCAGTCCCAAAATACGTAGGACTAGAAATACGTAACACGCCAGCCGTATTTATACGAACTCCAATATAAGGAAACCATATACACACGTACGCTGTACATGAATATCCAATCCACAGTGGTAAATATATGTCACAACAAGTCACACGCAGTTCTATATCTCATCCACAGCACAAATAATAGAAGAATGGAAATCAATAAATGAATATCAAAGAAGCAGTCTCAAATAGTAATCTCAAAGTGCAATAGTCGGGTGGAAACAAATCCACTGTAAATCGACTATAATAAACTACTAAAGAGAGAAGAAAATAAACTCTAATATAAGAATAAATGTCTAGAAAAGAATAGCAACTAAAATCTCTAAACAGCTGCAATGAATCACATATAATCAGAAGGTAAGATCTCCTCAGGCTGATAGGTAGCATCAGGTCCAGGTCCATACTCCTGCGGATACTCCTGCTCACCTATATCTGGAAGGGACCAGGTCCTCAGAGGGACGTAACAAGATACAAAAAGCACATGCCAATAAAGTACTAAAAATAAACATCCATTGGGGTCGCCTAACCATCTATGTGAATGCAGTTAAGAACACATTTCCCCACAAGTGAGCTATCTGGCTGAAAACTGGGATTTGGCATGGTTCTCTTTTGGAGATCCATGGGCCTAAAAGGCACATCGTCTTTTGAACGCCGGTGGCCCGCCTGATAGTACATAATATATAGTGGTCATCATGACCCGTATCTCCAGCAGAGAATCCGGACGTACAGGAGAAAAAGTGTAAAGGAGCTCAAATGCGGTACTTGTTGTTCTCCCCACCCCATGCTCTAAGCATGTCACATCCATGACACGATAAACCTCTAATAACCGTCAGGTCTACTAGCATGCAAAGTTTCTATTGGCAGTTATCCCTATCCGTCGTACGACCTATACGTACCGGGGGCCAGCCGAGTACGCAAGTCCGTGTCCTACATGTGACTCACACTCGTGTAAGAATAGTGTCATGGCCAATGAAACATAAATGCCTCATGAAAATGGGGTAGTCTCATAAAGTAGGTCCAATGCATATACATAAATAAAAATATAGTACGACGACACCGTCGTTGCACCCAAGTTTCCTTGGACGCGCAGTTTATATAGCAGTTAAAATAAATGAACTAAATAAACAGAAATAAACATGCATGCCTCATATGGAATGTAAATACAGTACAATGGCAAGGTATACTTGCCTGACAAGAAATCTGTAAAGTGTACGCGCCCAAATGTCAAGGACACTGAACTTGGAACTAAGGACTCCGAACAAACGTCTCCGGATGCTGAAATAAACATCACCAATGTTTCCGGAATGAGCAAAATAGCTAAAAAGCACATCCCTTTCGTCCAATTTGGACACAGGGGCAAAACGGTAATTTCGGATAAAAGTGGGGTCCACGTGTGGCCCACTTTGCACCGAAAAGTGTGCCAAGGGTAACAGTCTCTAAATGGGACAAACTATAGGTCAAACAAATTTAGATGTCAATACGAACCCAACGGTATGTCCAAATGTGGATTTCGATGAGCCGAACAAAATTATGTCCAAAAAGTCAACTGTGGGGCCCGCCAATTGGCGATCTGGTCAACCATCTCAGAATCGCGTGAAATTTGGGTCACAGGACCAGCGCGTTACCACGAGTCCAGTGGCACAAGTTTCGTCGCAATCTGACAAGCGTGCACAAAATACGTGCGAGTTCCACAAAAGTGGCGACACGAAATGTGTCCACGGATACGGCCTGATTCCGGCGCGTACACGCGTCCGAATCAGTCCCCACGAATTTGCACATGTCCGGTTATGCTGTGTGCACCATTCGGTACACTTGGCACACGGCGGGGTGGTCCCGTTTGGCGGGGCGCGCTCCGTTTTCCAACTTTTGGAAAACCGGAAAAAGTGGGTGCGCGCAGTTTTGTGACGAATATAACTATGTCCACAGCAACTATTAGCCTAGGGTTATTTTACAGAAATTAAACTAGGTCAGGTATTCTACAGGTGTCATAAAGAATCACCGAGTTCGAATCTCTGTGGTGGGAGATACGAACTCGGCAATACGGATGGTCATTCTGGAATTCTGCGATCCCAGAATTGGGTCTGTCCGTCCACTTTGGACGCTGTTTTACACCTAGGGGCACACGTTTTCCGAGGTTGGCTATAAAACGAATATTGGAGAGGGTTAAGGGATGATCATACCTATGAAAACGGAACAGTATTTGGTCGAGCGAGTCGACGGAAAATCGCGCCGGAGCGAAGGTACCTCGAGTGGGAAACTGCAGGATGCGAGGTCGGCGTCGACGGGATGGTTGGATGGCTTGGCGGGGCTTCTCTGGCTGCGGTGACGGCTATAGATGGGAAGAGAAAGTCTGGAGTTTCTAGGTTAGGGTTTTAGAGAGCTATTATATATATATATATATATATATTAATATATGAAGAGAGGGGGTTGAAGGCGAGTAAAGGGTCGGACTTAGGAAGTATTGCAAGGGGCGGATGGGTCTACAGCAAGTGCTGAATGCAAACTGCTGTGAAGGTTCGGTCAAACGCAAGTATGATGGAAAGAAAGCAAAGTTAATTTGCTGGAGTCTAAGGATGGGAAGAATAGGTAGATGTTATTATTACAATTATTATTATATTATTATTAGTTAATATTAAATTCTTATTTTCTTTTCTTTTCCTTTCTTTCTTTTCAAATATATATATACACATATTTATATTTGTATATATATATATATATATATATATATATATATATATATATATATATATATTCACACATAAGAAAATTTATATAGTAGGGTATTGCACATCGTTAGGCTAGCAACAGCTCAAGGGGTCTCCTACATGGAATAAAATCCAAAAAATTCCTGAAGGTCCCATAAGTCATCTAAGTGCCCGAACACCTAACATAAAAATTATTAAAAATCTATTTCTCCTATTTAGACCTAATTACTACAATTTAATTAATAATTATTAAATAAAAAGGTATATACGATTTCTAGGAAGGGGGTTTTACAGTAGCTGTGTTAACCTCCTGTGTCCCATGTGTGCTCCCTTCCATATAGTAGAGTCCGGACCTCTTGCTTCCTCTGGCAATCACCATCGAACCTCTGAAAAGCTTTCACTAATTGTTCCCGAAGAGACTGAAGAAACCCTCGTCATACAACCTTTCAACCGACACCAGGTTTAAATGAATATTAGGGACATGACGAACATCTTTGAGAACAAGAACTGCACATGTCTTTGTCCTCAAATGTACATCTCCAATGGCAACCGCCTTCGACATATCTCCATTGCTCATCTTTAACACTCCACAGTCGCATGTTGTGTATGTAGCAAATAGTGCCATGTTGTGAGATACGTGCGCTGAAGCACCTGAGTCAACTAGCCAAGAGTTG
This sequence comes from Iris macrosiphon, assembly GCA_036927795.1. NCBI lineage: Eukaryota > Viridiplantae > Streptophyta > Magnoliopsida > Asparagales > Iridaceae > Iris > Iris macrosiphon. The sequence continues at coordinate 88,867,956 of JAYESA010000006.1, read as the reverse complement.
TCATCGCATACGAGGTTCATAACTACCTCATCACCTACAATGATCATGTCACCTCCATGTGTCGAGGCCACCGCTGTAGTGTTCTCACTTTGCTTTCCTTTGTCGCGCTTCTTCTCTCTCTTCCAAGCGAAACAGTTTCGCTTGATGTGGTCTTCTTGCCACAATAGTAACACTTCGAGTCCTTGTACCGACCCTTGGACCTTTCTCTGCTTTTGTCTCTGCCACCGTTTGGACCCTTCTAGTACCTCTTTCGCGGCTCTCTGAAATAAGCGCCTCTGAGTGGGATGTGGATGTAGTGCCCTGAGAACGTCTTTGCATCTCTTCATTCAGTACTCCACTTTTGGCAAACTCCAGACTGACCACGCATTCCGGAGCAGAAGCAATCATAGACACTCGTACAGTCTCTCACGAGTCTGACAATGTACACAGCAGCCATAGTTCCTGAACCTCGTCGTCGAACTTGACTCCTATGGAGGATAGCTGGTCAACCACGTCCTGGAACTCACTCAAGTGATCCGTAATAGACGTCTCATCTTTCTACCGCAGATCCATCATCATCCGGATCAGGAACAATTTATTTACTCCAGTCTTCTTCACATACAAAGATTCCAACTTATCCTACAATGTCCTCGCGTGCTCAATACTGGCAACATGGTAGTACATGTTCTCGTCAACGAACTGCTTGATGTACCCACACACCTGTATATGCTCAAAATTCTAGTTCTCTTTGAATTTGTCACTGGGCCTCTCGGAAGCAAATACCGGCAGATGCAGCTTCTTGACAAATAGCAGATCCTTCATCTTGCTCCTCCAGTAATGATAGTTGGTACCATTAAGGTTTACCATGCCCACCGGTTTTGAGTCCATCTCTCCTCCATGGTTTGCCTGACAACTCCTGACACCCTTCTGAAATTCTAGAACCTATCTCTGATACCACTTTGTTGGGAACGAAAGTACGAAAACCGTTCCCCAAACCAGAGAGTACCTGCGAGAGAACCGAGCAAAACGCACAAACCAAAAATGCCAAACACAAATCGTAGATAGAGATTTTTGACGTGAAAAACTCTTACGGGAAAAACCACGGGATGATCGGAGTCCAACCCTGAAAAGCCTCCACTAATGGAATAAGAAATACACCGACTCCTTACAAACTTCTCACCGATCCAAACGAATCACCACAACTCTTTTGGAACAGAAAATAGATTATAACCACGAAGAAGAAAGAAAACGAAAAATACCCGAAACTGATCTCCTTCTTCGAAACGGCCTCAAATTCTTCTTTCCCCTCTCCAATGTTGCAATGGCACTCTTGACTCATTTTCTCTCCTTGTTGCTATGTCTTTTTTTTTTAGAGAGATATATTTTAGGGCTAGGAGACACATATATATAGCCTCAAACCCACAACTAGCATTGCTATTATAGATATGAATATCCAATCCAAATCAAAATTCATTGACATATTCCTATTATATGTAGGAATATCCAATCCAAATCCATTGAGATATTCCTATTATATTTAGAAATATTCAATCTAAATAAATTGAGATATTCTTATTATATATAAAAAAAATTATTCTATTTCGAAATATTTTTCACATAAACTGAAATTTCCATCCACTTGAACAGATAGAATTGTCAATAGGGATGCAAACGAGCCAAGCCGAGCCAAGCTTTTATAAGCTTGAGCTTGGCTTGATTAGAATTAACCGAGCTCGAGCTCGAGCTCGAGCTCAAGCTTGATAATTTTTTTATTTTAGAGCTTGAGCTTGGCTCGAGCTCGTTTATATTAAGCTTGAGCTTGTCTTGGTTTGAGCTCGAGCTTGGCTTGATAAGCAAGCTTGATTCAAGCTTGATAAACAAGCTTGATAAGCTCAAACTCAAGCTCGTTAAGCTTGATTTTGAGCTTGTTCAGCTTTATTTCAAGCTCATTAAGCTTGATTTTGAGCTTAACGAACTTGATTTCAAGATAGTTAGGCTTGAATTCAAGTACCTATAATATTAATAATTTATTTATAAAAATTCAATTTAAAAAGTTTCTTAATATCAATTACTAGGGATATATAATTATATACAATGCACACAACCATATTGTTATACAAACATGCATAAAATTAGAATTCAACAAAGAATCAAATTTAAATTTAAATAATAATAAAAAATTGTAAACTGCCAGCAACGAGCTCCTAAACGAGCTTCTAAACGAGCCAGCTCGCAAGCTTCTAAACGAACCAGTTCGCGAGCTCAAATGAGCCGAGTACTTCTAAGCTTGAGCTTGGCTCATTTATTAAACGAGCTCAAAAATGAAACTTGAGCTTGGCTTGTTTACTAAACGAACCGAGCTCAAACGAGCTTTTATCAAGCCGAGCTTCGAGCAGCTTGCGAACGGTTTGGCTCGTTTGCAGCCCTAATTGTCAACCCATCTAATGCCCAACGATCCATTAGCTGATACACGCAACATGTTCGCACACGCATTGCCAGCCAAGTGCTCTGTGTATTAATTCATTACCATCTTGTAGTCACTTCCATGCTGGTATACACTATACATAATAGCATTTTGGACACGTGATTAAAATGTATTAAATAAAGCCTGAGGATCATATAAGGTCGGTCGGATACTTCACGATATTTTGGTTGCCAACCTCTTCGGTCCAAAAAGAAATGTTATCCATATTGTATCATCTATTTCGACTAACCGTGATGCAAAGAAAGGATACATTGCTATCAATATGATTACATGATTGAGTTTCATTATTGGCACCCAGTCTGAACTCATGTTTAAGGCTCTGCTTAGATAGAAGGAAAAAAAGGTAAAGTTATATAAATGGGCTTTAAGTGAAAAAAAAAAAATTAAGCAAACATAAGGAGAGCCGTATAATCTTATTCGGATTGGAGGAGGAGTCAAGTTGGCTGGGTATAATTAAAAAAATGTATTGGGACACTTGAAAACTTATTTGGGACAAGTTGGGATTGAGGCTAATTCAATTTAGAAAAGCTTTTACTTGGAAAAATCATTTTCCTATTAAGAGATGTCCTCCTTCTACTTCTACTTCTACTTCCAATTCCAATTCCAATTCCAATTCCAATTCCAATCATTCTCTCTGTCTCTTTCTCTCTCCATAATTTCATCATTAACATCTCCTCCATCTCCTCCAACCCCACCTCCCTCTCCAAACCTCTCCATATCCCAAAACTTTTTCACAATCAATCACAAATCATCTTCCCAATATTCTTCCTGCATATTTTTCATCTCTAATTTTACAGTGTATATATATATATATATATATATATATATATATATATATATATATTAATTTTGATAAATCTTTTACCCATTCTAAATGTCCAAAAGATCATTGTATAGTAACATAAAATAGGTTTTAGATTAACTTTGGAAAATTTTGAACTTTTAAACCCATTTTAGTGATTCAAAGTAACAAAATTTGCCACAGTCGCGGATTGCAAGACCAAGAACTGTAGAAAGTTTCTACAGTCCTGACATCATACATTCAGGATTTATGAAATAGTATAAATTTTGAATATAATATGGATTTTAAAACTGTCAAAAATTTTGACAGTTCTGACTATTGACATGAGTGTCAAATTTTTTGATAGTCCTACGTTCCGATAAGTTAACCAACTTTTACAATACATAACAAATAAATTATGCAATACCTAAAATAAGCTACATGGACCTTGAAAGGTAATACTTCTTTCATAGTAGTTAGATCTTCGGGTAGAAATTTGGAAACCTTTAAAAAAATCAAAATAATATTTTATTGAAAGTTGTTATAGCAGCATTCATAGGGTCTAAAAGAGGTTGAGGTATGTACATAGATTTTTCTTGTATCTACCGAAAATGCACAACTCGAACATGCATCTCCTACAAGTAACAAATCTTGCTACTGCTTACATCTTAATCATTTTTACAAAATTGTATGTTAGCTTCAATGGTAGAGATCCTTGGTTCACTATGTACGATCCAATCTGGTTCAAGGACTTATGAGCTTCCCTAATGAACCAAAGGTCACGAGGTCGGTAACCATTAAAATGGTTTTTCAAAGACATAAATACCAATTAGTCAGTTGTGAACTCCCCGTAAGTCTCTAGAGCCGCTTACTTTGTCTTAGTTTAGAAGGAACTAGACCAACTCCGACAAATTAAGAATAATTCCAAATACTTCCGCCTGCCTAATTGAATACATAACAATCCAAGTGCTACATTATTTCTCCTCTCTTACTATAAATATATCAGTTTCGAGGCAGATCAAAGATGGTAGAACACGGACCAGGTGCAGAGCTACTAACGAGACCCGAAAGTCTGCTCTCTACAGAAATTCAAGTTGTCGTCATGATCAGATATTCACACAAGAGTTTCTCATCTGATATCCTCGATTCCAGCGAAACACGAATCAAGAACGGGCTACAAACAAACACCGAAGAAAATGAAGATAACAACTAGAAACAGGAAAAATGTTCACTTTTTTTACGTTCGCAGATGCTACAATAAAAATGAACGAGAAAAAAATGCTGAAGAAAAGTTCCTTTCTGGGGTGGTCAAAACCACCGTTGCTCAAAGCAAGATTCGCCGGACATACGATCTGCCCCCAGGAACCAGCAAGTTCACAAATGAACTTCTGGAACACTCAATGTCAACTTCAAAAACACCATGTGGGAGGGGGACACTCTGGGCTGCAGATGCGATCTGGTGTCCTCTGTTTTTCCATCTATATCTTCTCTCATCAAATAAAAGAAGAGGTCATCGATAAATAGAGAAAAACAACACCTATGTGGCCTGAAAAAACTCCAGGCCGCATATGCGTTGACCAACCAGATCCCCCAAATTTTGGGTGTCAGAGCCGCAGGCGCCGCCCACGCCACATGAGCCGCCCGCGCCACAGTCCCCGCCCGCGCAGTCTGTCACGTTATATTGCATGAGGCAGACAATGCCACCAAACGCCGAAAGCAGTCATTTGCGCCACATGCGTCACATTTTTCGGAAGGCACAGAAAACCATGTGATGCATGCGCCGCCTATAGCAGACCATGTCCCCTCCACATGCAACTCACTCATCCAAACCTAGCCGCATAGCGTCTGGCCACAAAGACCCTGGTCGCCTAGCCCCTGGCCGCATAATACCTGGACGCATAGTGCCTTGGCCACATAGCGTCGGGACGCATAGCGCTTTGGCCGCATAGCTCCAGGTCGAATGCGCCATAAAGCATGCGTCCGAGCTAGCAACCGTGCATGCTACTCACGCATAAAAGGAGCGCATGAGCGCCATGCGGCGATGCTGACGTGCTAAGTGCAAAGTGCGCCAACAAAGTGCCCTTGAGCCCGAGCCCGAGCCCGAGTCGCTAAGCCCCTTCGGGGCTTAGCTCCTAAGGGAAACTTCCCATAGGTAGTGACAAAATAAAGATTATGATAATGGAGTTCGCACTTAATCCCTTTAGGAAAGTCAACCCACATGGGCTACCACCCCATGTGCATATATCAATACTAAGCATAGCTGGTAGTTTTCCAATGTGGGACTAAAACTCCCAAAGCTAAGTGGAAAACACCAATAATCTCCCATATATATCATAATATATGATCAAGCGTTCCTCAAAGTGACTGCCATCTTGCATTAGGATATATGTCACCGACGACTTGAATCTTCCCGCATGGGTCAAACAACAGTACGATATAAGAATGGACTACGTCTTGAATTCTGCACCAAAGCTGCTATTCTTTTCACTCACACAATGACCTCAGTTGTGCCATCCGGTTGCACATTAAATGTCCTATATTGACCTGGTCTCAGTTTATGTATCTTGGGCATCTACAAGCTTTTCCTCCAGAGACGGCCTACATCTCTATCCATACACTTAGGTGAGTTCTTCCACTATATAGAGTTTATTATCCGGCATGAAGCCTTGCCCTTCTGTGCGGTACTACACCGCAATGACATGACCTCCCAAGGCCAAGGATCCTCCTCTTGTGGTGTCATACCACTATAGCATGAGAACACAGGCCTCTAAGTAGTATTGTTACTACATACAGCATGGAGCCTTATGCTCCTGTGCGATGCTACACTGTTGTGACATGGCTCTAAGCCGAGGTTCACTCCCTTATGTGGTGTCACCTACTGTAGCATGAGGTCACCAACCTCTTAGTAGTATTGTAGTACATCTCAGCATGAAGTCTTGCACTTTCGTGCGGTGCTACGCCGATGTAACATGGTTCAAAGTCGAGGTTCACTCCCTCATGTGGTGTCACCCATTGTAGCATGAGGTCACAGGCCTCTTTGTAGTGTTGTACTACCACTCTCCTGATATTCTCCTTGTCAATGGTCCTCCCTTGAACCAATAGCTAGATGCGTGGTAGATTTTTTTTTGAACCAATAGCATCAAACTAAATGGTAGGATTGCAAAGTCGCAATATCAGAGGTCCTCCAAGTCCATATATGATGTATCTTTGACTATGTACGGTGTTACTACTGCTGTGACATGGCTCATAGCCGGGGCTTTACCCTATAGAGGTACCTCATAGTGGTGTAACTCCATAATAACATGGAGTACCATGCTCCTTCATAGTGCTTAACACTGACTATATGCAGTGTTACTGCCGCTGTGATATGGCCCCAAGCCGAGGCTTTACCATGTCAAGGTACCTCATAGTGGTGTCACCCCACGGTAGCATGGAGTACTATGCTCCTTTATAGTTCTTACGATCAGCTGGCGCTTGAGGCCTATTATGAACGGATCCGCCAGATTTACCTGACTCCGATCTTTTAGCCACTGTAATGATCCACACTAGCTGCGCTCATTCAGTGTTCTGTATTGGTCCTTGAGGCCTATCATGAACGGATTCGCCAGAATCACCTGGCTCCAAATAATTAACTACTGTAATGATACATGCTGGTATAGAAGCATAGAAAATATGCATCCATGCAACCATGTGCTCCAAAATAAAAACTTAGAAGAGATCAGGTCGTAGAGTCACCCTGCGGCCAAAACAAGGCGACATCCATGCGTCCCCAATTAGCCAAAGTAACTTGGTCGCAGAAGGACCCAACGTGGTATCATGTAAGTAGGAACGTCTCTGACACAGAATCCTGACAAAAAGAATTTTTTGATTTTCTTAAAAGATATGAACACGCTAAACGACAAAAGTCTCATGTCAGCATAGAACGTCACCCTCGACGGGGTACAACACCACATGGACAGCACAATAAGGGCATCATGTGTCCCAGACTCCATGTGGCGCCCATGCGTCTCTGGCCCCATGTATCCCAAACTCTATGCGATCCCATGCGTCTCTGGCCCTATATGTCCCAGACTCCATGCGATCCCATGCATCTCTGGCCCCATGCATCCCAAACTCCATGCGGTCTCATGCATCTCTGGCCCCATGCATCCCAGACTCCATGCGATCTCATGCGTCTCTGGCTCCATGCATCCCAGACTCCATGCGGTCCATGCATCTCTGGCCCCATGCGTCCCAGACATCATGTGCCCCATGCGTCTCTGGCCACATGTGTTTCAGACTCCTTGAAGACCAAATCTTGTTGTTTTGACAAGAATAATTATCTCCAACCAAGTACGGACTATGTGTCAAGCTGAGACCAAGCACAAAGGACGATAACTACCTAGATCTTCAGCAACGAAAAATCCCAACAAGCGTTTGCATGGTAGCTTGGCCTGCTCACGGTTACAGCTATACCCTGTTAAGAAGGGACACGTGTCACCCTCCAACATCAATGTAGCCCAACATATGCACGCCCAGAGATGACTATAAATAGCAGGGTACCACCCCATACAAAAGGCTGGCTGGCTATCTATCACTACCACATCCTAAAAATAGGAGTATTTTTGTTATTTTATATATTATAGGTATTGTGTGTATTTATTTTAAATAATTGTATGATGTGTGTATAGATATATATTATATTGTATAGTGTTCATTAATGTTTGAGTTAGTAGACTAGACATAGATGCCCACTAGATGAAGCCCTGACCAAAATATAGTGTTATGGATTTAATTTATAATTTTTTGGATTAATTATTTAGGGTTATAATTAATTATCGTGATTTTATTTAATTGTTGCGCCATACCGTTGCTTCGATATTTGGAGCGCTACCCTACCTTTGTCCTAGACATGACCGTCTTCCATTCTGACCCTTGTGTAACTCATGAATATGCTCTCTTGTGCTTTATTTTAGCCGCATAATATTCGTCGTAAACGTTTATTATTTAATTTTTAATAAATCCAATATTGTATTCTTGTGCATTCCAATCGAAATTGGAGACACAATCTTGACCCATTTCGTGTAATCCAAATTAGGGTAATATTCTATTCTGAATCTTCTTCATTCATGATACTTGTGTCCCACTTAATTTCAGACCCTTGTACTTCTAATTTATTTTAGAACACCAATTATATTAATTTTAAATTAATTAAACCATAAATCCAACTTTGTGCAATTTTTTATTTGTTGGGCACTTTTATGCAAAAGTGCATTAGGGTGTCCACTCCGTTGGACACGACACGTAAATAAACCTATTTCTCCTTCATGTATATTTTTTTATAATTTTTGGGACTGTGTAACTCAACATCAATCTCCTTAAACCATGGCCCTCCAAACCTTGAACTCAATGGAATCCTAGCCTTTCATTTTGAATCATAACCCTTGAAATCCTACATGAGAACCCTTTTCCAAATGTTGACCAAGTCAAACTTTTCTAGATCAAACCAACCCCCCTTACATGTGTATATATAAATATTCTTCTTTACTTTTTCCTTTTCTTATTTTCCCTAAACCTATATACACAGCTGACATCTCTCCTTCCCCATCCCTATCGAACCACCCTCGACCCCTCGCCGGAGTCCAGTCTCGCCGGAGCCCTGGACCCCCGCCTCTCCTTCACCCACCATAACCAAGCACGCTCGCCTGAAGCACAGCCGACCCCGACTGCACCAAGATCTCGCCGGAGTTCACCGCTGCACCCCCTCCGCTAACCGCCTGAACGACACCGTCGACGACCCGCGGTCCCGACTGTCCATCCCCGAGTACACCACCAGACTCCTTCCCCTCGTCGACCGGCCACATCCTGACCTCCCTCTCCTTCCACCCGACTGTACCTGAACGCAGGTCAACTTCTCCGTCCAGTCCCGTCCTCGTCCACCCGACGAGCATCGACCCGGCTCTCCATCGCCTGAACTACGACCAACTCGACAGCGGCTACACCCCGTCGTTCTTCTCCCCCTCACCGTTCTCCTCCACGACCTCCTCTTCTCCCTCCGGTCATCTTTCTCGACCAGAGCTCCTCGCCGACCTCCATTAATACCACCATTGCTGCCATCTTCTCCTCCTCGACACCACCGTTCACCTCTCCCAGACTTCTCCTTCTCTTCCCCTCCGGCAACCTTGCCTTCACCATCACCTCTACCATGATCATCACCTTCACCAGCATCTCCACCATGATCATCTTTACCATTATCATCATCATCGTCGCCGTAGTCGTAATCATCGCCATCATCGTAGTTACCATCATCGTCACCATCATCACCATCGTCATCGTCATCATCATCGTCGATCCCGTGCGTGCCCGTGCAGGTTCGTTCCTGCCCTCCTTTTCGTCATTTCATGTGATTGTGTGTATATGTATTCAAATGGGTAGTATGTATGTATGTACGTATTAGTATTAGTATATGTATATGTTTAATATGAATATTGGTATATATATATACATATATATATATATATATATATATATATATATATATATATATATATAAGGTATATGAACTCAATTAGAATGTATGTATTAGTATATATATTCCATTAGTATAGGCTTGACATGTATATAATTGGTATATCTAATACATATATATATATATAGTACGTGAATTCAATTTGTGTGTGTGTGTGTGTGTGTGTGTGTGTGTGTGTGTGTGTGTGTATATATATATATATATATATATATATATATATATATATATATATATATATATATATATATATATATATATATATATTGTATATGTATTTAATTGGTATATATATAAATTATAAGTAACTAATGATATATGCTAGTTAATAATATGTATAATTATAAATGTACTAGGCGACCCTAGTGTGATTACGGATATCCCATAGTTACATTGACCTGTGACCCTGTAAATATTAGTAGACTGCCATTATGTACACTGACGTACTGACGAGCCCCGTATCATTTTGACTGTATGTTTTGCACAGCATTTACAAACGCGATACCCGTGCAATTAGACGCACACTTGACCCTAGTTGAACAGTGTCATACCTAGCGTAGCCCTGAGTTCATTGTGTTTTGATTGTGTGTTAGTATAACATCTGATGCAATATTGTATTAAATGTTGTCTTTAGGACTGTTGGATTTTCAGACAAGATTCGGAAACAGACATTGGTATTGCCAGCTAAGGACCCCAGGCGAGTACATTCTCTGAAAGTTTTCATTATATTGATTATCTCTATGATTCCAGTTGTATAGTATACATGATTCTGACACTGTTGTATACATGAGTTGGCATCATCCAGACCGGTCACGATGAGTCATGATTAGAATCCATCGTGCTCGCTGGGGGAAACGGAGAAATATTAGTAGATTATGTCATCATATCCAACTCTACATGAATCATAGCTCACCACACCTCACGTCGGTGCAGCCTGACCATTACATGCCTCATAGTCTGTTATGTATGATTAGCCTGACTATTGCTTGCATCATAGCTATCCGGATGGTTAGCCTGACCTTACATGAATCATAGCTAGTCATACATAGCAAACCTGATCAGTCCCAAGCCGATCACATGATATGCTAATGTTTCACACACTTAGCTAGATGTTCTTGACATGTATCTCTAGTATATTGATCTAGCATTCCTTATATTCTAGTTATTGTTCTAGCATCCACTGATATTCCAGTTCATGGTTCTAGTATACACTTGTATTTCTATTCATTGTTAAATGTACATTGATGATGACATATGCTCCAGTACTTCATTATTCCAGTATTTCTTATTGCCAGTATTCATATCAATCTTGTATTTCTTTACACTGTGTTATAGTTTTTGTCAATATACATGGAACTGCTGTTAGTGCTTGTACTTCGCTCCATCCTGACTGGATTTTTTTTTCAGACTGTGACATAGAGGACTTGTTTCCAGCATACTTGGAGATTTGGATGTTATTAATTGTAGGTTAGACTATTTATTATTGTTTAGACTTGTCTTGTATATCGTTTATTTTCTTCGATATCTCATCGTGCTCTAGTTTCTGTGATTGAGTATTCCATATTATATAGTGATATTTGTGTCTCCTTATGGAGTTGGATTGTAAACCCCCTCGACCAAATTTAGGTTTACTTAGCTTAGATAAAGAGACTAGGTTTAAATTGGAGACAATTATAATTAGATTACAGTATTTTAGAATTTTCTACAACATTATATCTCTTAGTGCACCTTACCGTTGCTCCGATATTTAGAGCACTACACTAGCTATTACCTGTAAACAAATTCCATACAATGTTCCTAGACGTGCCAACTTACCATTCTGACCCTTGTATAACTCATAACTACTCTCTCTTGTGCTACATTTTAGTCTCACAACATTCGTCGCAGACGTTATTATTTAATTCTAAATAAAATACGACTTTGTACCCTTGTACGTTCCAATCGAAATTGGAGACACAATCTTGACCGTTTTGTGCAACCCAAATTTATGATAATATTCTACTCTGAGCCATCTACGTCCATGACGCTTATGTTCCACCCAATTTTAATCCCATGCGCTTCCAATTAATTAAAGAACACCTAGCGCATTAATTTTAATTAAATTAATGTAATGACCCAACCTCACCCAAAACTAGACCCAACTCCAATCCAAACCCACAACCACACCCTCAAGAGTCATACTAAATACCACACACCATTTTAGTCTAATACATAACACCAAATATAGTATTTTGCCACATTCAATCCCAAATCCTATTTATTGTGCAATTTTCCAATTGTTCAGGGACTTTTATGCAAATAAGCCATGAGGTGTCCCCCTCTCATTAGTCCAACCACATGAATAACACAACCCCCTTCCTTGACCGGTCCACACCCTTTCCCTACTCATTTGGTTGTACTTGGTACAACTTTCCCCAACTCCATCACCACCCTCCATTTCAAACCCCTTCAATGCTAGCCCTACCCTCATCATGATGAAGCCTCCCTCACACCTAGGAAAACTACCCCAGCCGGCCCTAATCCCAAGGAGATCCCCTTTTCTCTCTCCTGTATAAATATACTTCTCTCTCTCTCTTTAAACCCTAGAAAACTAAACCCTAGAGAATAATAAACCAACACCACCACCCTCAACATTACCCCTAACCCGACTCCTCCCTCAGCCAACCACCGCTACCTCTGCCTCCGGCCACCCCTGACCCCACTCCCCCTCCGACCTCCCTCATCGACATCATCCCCTGCCGTCGCCACCCGCTGCTGCTCCGCCGCCAGCAGCCACCATCACCAACAACACCTCCACCACTCGAGTTCCCCCGACCCGACCCCCGACCCCCCTACCGTAGCCACCACTGCCACAGTCCACCACCGCCCTCATCGACACCACCCCCAACCTCTCCACCACCGTCCTCGCCATTTCCACCGCCCCTCGGTCGCCCTCATCGACACCCCATCAGCCACACCCCCAACACCACTATCAACAACACCACCACCCAACCACACCCCTGACCCGACTCTCCTCCGCTCACCCCTGCCGCCTCAACCACCCTCGGCCACTGCCACCATCACCCCCGACCACCCCCCGCCGTAGAACACCCTTGGCCACCGCCCCAGCCGCCGCTACAGTTGCTACAACCGCTGCAACTGCTGCTGCTGCTGTTGTCGTGCCCTAAGCACGTTCCCCCCCCCCCCCCCCGTCGGAGCTCCGCCCCCCACCCCCCCACCCCGCCGACGACGACTCGTACGGCGGACACAACCCCCCTGGACACGACACAGAGGTACACTCTCACCTCGTATTATACGAGTATATATATATATATATATATATATATATATATATATATATATATATATATATATATATATATATATATATATGTATATCAATGTATAAATGTATAATTAGTTATATTTATATATAGTATGTATATGTTATATATTATATGTATATGTTATATATTATATGTATATGTTATTAATTATATTGTATGTATATGTTATTAATGTATATACAATTTTAATTTATTATGTGTATATACTATATAATGTATTATGTATAAATATATGTACTATATTGTGTTATGTATATATATACATATGTATATTTAAAACGTATATTTTATGTATATACATATTTATGTATATAGTTATGTAAATATGTTGTTATTTTATGTCTTATATGTATATGTATAGGTATATGTGTTATATATATATATATATATATATATATATATATATATATATATATATATATATATATATATATATATATATGTACATACGTATTTTATTTATGTATTTATGATTATTATGTATTTATGTACATATATATGTATATTTGTTATATATGTATATGTGTATTTTATTTGATTAGGTACTTAGGTATATATATATATGAACTATGTTATCCTAGTCAATTAAACAATAAAGGTGAATTACGTATTCTTATGTATTAAATGCTATTGTAGCGTATTCTCATAACATGTTAGGAACTGTGTTTTGTGTACACGAAACTCAAGGAAACGACACGGGGCCTATCGGATTATTCTGTGAGACTTCAGGAGCAGGCTATTGGTACTATGCAGCTTTCTTTCCAGGCAAGTATACCTTGCCTCGTTGTACTGTTTAAATTTAGTTATTATTTAGTTGTGTGTTTATTTGTTTTAATCTTATATAACTATGCGCGTCCGAAAAAGACTCGGGTGCAGTCAACGAAGGCGTTGACGTTAGGACTTGTGTCTGACCTAGTGTCTAGTAGACCCACCTAAAGTTGTGGAGTTATCGGTATGACTCCCCAGGCCTTGACACATTTCTTACACATGTTGTGAGTCTCATGTAGGGCACGAACTTGCGTATTCGGCTGGCCACCTATACGTGTAGGTCGTGCGACGGATAAGGTATAACTGCTAATAGTGATGCATGTTAGAAGACTTAGCAGTTATTAGTAGTCGGAGCATAGACTAATGTAGTACGGTGGTCCAATCATTGTCCTTGTTTGGTTGTAAGGTTGGGCTATTGTTCTAATGATAAACTATGAGCCAAAGTTACGACGTCGATACTTGTACCCCATTTTGGCATAGTAGCTAAGCGAGTTGTGGATACAACATGCATAGATCATTGGGAAGGGAGGACGACTAGTAGGCGTATGGGACACCCACCTCCTTTATACAGATACCGCGCCCGACGGAGTGATACGGACGTATATATTTATGCAGATACCACGTTCTTTAGAGTGTTGGACGTTACTTGGTGATTTTGCAGATACCACACTCTATAGAACGTTGGACGTTATTATTTATACAGATACCATGCTCCTCGGAACAGGACGTTATTATATTGCAGAGCGCCCTTGTTATGGGGGGTATATGTGGCATATACTAGCCAGTTGTCACGATTGGTGAATTATGTCAGCATATGTCTAGCCTATACTTTTCCATACACTCAAAATTGTCCTCAAATTGCATTCACTTAGATGGTTAGCGCACCCCTTTTATTTATTTATTATTTACTTTATGGCATACTTCTATGTATCTTGTTATGTCCCTCTAAGGACCTGGTCCCTTTCCAGGTATAGATGTTCATGAGTATTCGCAGGAGCGCAGATCTGGACTTGCTACGTATCTTTGAGGAGGTCTTCTCTTCGAGCCTCATGATTATTAGTTGTTGTACAATGTTTTGTTTATTTTATATTCCAGTTTGCTAGTGGATTTGTTTCCATCTGACTATGATCCTTTTATACTTCATATTGAGATTTAGTTACATAGAAATGGTTATTCATTTATATTTGATTTTTGTGGATGAGATTTAGATTATACCCTGTGATTTGTGATAGTTTTTACCACTTGTGAATTATTGTTCATGATACAGCATATGCATGTGTTATGGTTTCCATATATTGGAGTTGCCATATACATGCGGCTGGCATGCTTACGTATCCTAGTCCTACGTATTTTGGGACTGGGGCGTGACATATTTTTAGTGGTGGCCCATGCAGGTCGAGAGCATATTGTCTCGGTTATGTTACTGTACCGAGCAAGCCTGCACCTAGGATTAGAGTATAGGATCTCATCCATAATTGACTATGACTTATCTACCTTCCAGTCAGTTCTATTTAAATAATTGCATCCTGCTTGATTCATGTACTTCCCTAATAGTTCCTTGAGTATAGCCTTGCTAGAATATAGGAATCCCTGTTGATAGGATGATAATTAGGATAACATTCCTATTAAGAATACAAGTAGGGCATTGACACATCACTAAGTTTAGACTACCTAATAAACCCTAGCAATCCTTACATGTAGAATGATTGACCATTATCCCTTGATAATTAGGGATGACTTAAGAGTAGTATAGGCAATATTAGGACTAGCTATAAATCTGACCATATTGTTTGACCCTAGCATTGAGGAACTAATAGAAATCCAAGGTTGAATATTAGGACTAAACCTAATTTTCATAATGAGATAACATTAGAACTATAAATTTAGATCATTGTCTTGATATCAGTAGGACAGTATCTTCCAAGAGGAATGAATATAACATTTTCCTCGATCAAACCTCGAATACACATATTAGCATACCACATTCCCCTTAGAAAACCATGATATTATCTAGAGTCCCTCTATTTCTAACTTAATATCTTGTTCCTCTGAAAACTTAGCACTCGCGATTTGTGCGACGACTAATTATGTTCTTCTATTCTTTATCTTTCAATTCGTGCCACCTAACCTTTCTGATTGTAGGCCAAATGATTTTATTTCATGTTAGGATATATAGTTTGCTAGGATTATAGTTGTTACTCTTGAATTTTGAATTATGTGATTGGTAGTTAGAACTTGATAGTTTAAGTTATTCTTGTAGATTATGACCTAATGATTATCCCTTAGTTTTAAATCGCGTAACTTGTACCACACCTCGATACGAGTTATATTTCCCTTGAAGGCCAGTAACTCTTTCATTCTTACTATTGACACTTGTTCTATAAGCACTATGACTAATACTTAAGATGACCATGACCTATATAATAGGATACCCTAATAAGTACCAAGACCTCTTCTCGTAAACCTTAATAGGAGTTTTTACATTATCCTTAAGGCATTACAGTATTAATTTATTCTTTTAAGTTGGGTAGTGTGCCTCATAACCTAGTATCACATAGTCCTTTTGACACACTAATGAAGTGTAATTGAATAACCTTAATTATAGACTTGCATAAGAAGATAATGTCTATTCAAACTGTAGAACTTAGAAGCCCATACCCCTATTTAGTCGACTAGCGACTTAGACAAGGAGTTAGTATAACAACTGTAGAGACTGTAGAGTCTTATCCTCTTTGTAACTTGAATTATTATGTACCTTCTTTCATCATAATCCAGCATATTTATATTTTTGTACTATCGTGACTTATGTTGCTGTTACAGCCTAGTTTTACAAGCTTATTCTTTTATCGAGCTTGTTCATGACATATGTATTATTGGGTCGACACACTAATACATTTCAGAATTAGTGTATTACGGTCTGATCAACCTTAGTGCGCTTGGTTCGCCCTCCGCATGACTACTTATGTGGATTGAGATAAAATTGACTTAGCTTCTTAGACGAATATACTTACCCTAGATATGTCTGAGCATATCGTATCGATTACATAACTATACTAATACGAGCATGCGAATAAGAATTTACCAACTAGGATTTCAATCCACAACTGCCTTGGCAATTCCCATTTGAATTCTTTAAACGCATTGATTCCCACACTTCTATTCTATTACCTTCCCCTTGAACTCTTTATTATTGCTTTTCGTCTTCCCTTATTTCGGAAAAACAAAACCTCGTGCTTGGCATAAGTTTGATACACTGATAGTACTAGATATACCCCATAGGCTAATCACATGACTTGGTGACTCCCTTTTATAATTGATAAGGGCATATCATATATGATATAATTTGGGTATTAAAACTTTGAGGATTAAATAACATGATTAAATAATTTGAGGAATAGTTTTCTTAGATGTATAGCCTATTGTGATAGATGGATAAATCTAAATTGGGTAGAAATTGTATTGTTAATTTAAACTGCAATTCTTTTTCAGATTATGACCAAGTAAGATTAGATGGAGAAACCTTACCCTATTTTAATTTCGAGGACAAAATTATTTTAAGTTGGGTAGATTGTAAACCCCCTCGACCAAATTTAGGTTTACTTAGCTTAGATAAAGAGACTAGGTTTAAATTGGAGACAATTATAATTAGATTACAGTATTTTAGAATTTTGTACAACATTATATCTCTTAGTGCACCTTACCGTTGCTCTGATATTTAGAGCACTACACTAGCTATTACCTGCAAACAAATTCCATACACTGTTCCTAGACGTGCCAACTTACCATTCTGACCCTTGTATAACTCATAACCACTCTCTCTTGTGCTATATTTTAGTCGCACAACATTCGTCGTAGACGTTATTATTTAATTCTAAATAAAATATGACTTTGTACCCTTGTACGTTCCAATTGAAATTGGAGACACAATCTTGACCGTTTTGTGCAACCCAAATTTATGATAATATTCTACTCTGAGTCATCTACGTCCATGACGCTTGTGTTCCACCCAATTTTAATCCCATGCGCTTCCAATTAATTAAAGAACACCTAGCGCATTAATTTTAATTAAATTAATGTAATGACCCAACCTCACACAAAACTAGACCCAACTCCAACCCAAACCCACACCCACACCCTCAAGACTCATACTAAATACTACACACCATTTTAGTCCAATACATAACACCAAACATAGTATTTTGCCACATCCAATCCCAAATCCTATTTATTGTGCAATTTCCTAATTATTGAGGGACTTTTATGCAAATAAGCCATGAGGTATCCCCCTCTCATTGGTCCAACCACATGAAGAACACAACGCCCTCCCTTGATAGGTCCACACCCTTTTCCCACTCATTTGGTTGTACTTGGTACAACTTTCCCCAACTCCATCACCACCCTCCATTTCAAACCCCTTCAATGCTAGCACTCCCCTCATCATGATGAAGCCTCCCACGCCCCTAGGAAAACTACCCCAGCCGGACCTAATCCCAAGGAGAGCCCCCTTTCTCTCTCCTATATAAATACAATTCTCTCTCTCTCTCTCTCTTTAAACCATAGAAAACTAAACCCTAGAGAATAATAAACTAACACCACCACCCTCACCATTACCCCTAACCCGACTCCTCCCTCAGCCAACCACCACCACCTCCGCCTCCGGCCACCCCTGACCCCACTCCCCCTCGGACCTCCCTCTTCGACATCATCCCCTGCCGCCACAACCCGCCATTGCTCCGCCGCCAGCAGCCACCATCACCAACAACACCTCCACCACTCGAGTTCCCCCGACCCGACCCCCGACTCCCCACACCGTAGCTACCACTGCCACAGTCCACCACCGCCCTCATCGACACCACCCCCAACCTCTCCACCACCGTCCTCGCCATTTTCGTCGCCCCCCGACCGCCCTCATCGACACCCCCATCAGCCACACCCCCAACACCACCATCAACAACACCACCACCACTACCCGACCACACCCCTGACCCGACTCCCCTCCGCTCACCCCCGCCGCATCACCCCCGACCACCCACGACCCCTCTCCTGCCGTCGACCACCTTTAGCCACAGCCCCAGCCGCCATTGCAGCTACTGCAACCGCTGCAACTGTTGTTGTCGTGCCCTGTGCACGTTCCCCCCCCCCCCCCGCCGGAGCTCCGCCCCCCCTCGCCGGCGACGACTCGTACGGCGGACGCAACCCCCCTGGACACGACACAGAGGTACACTCTCACATCATATTATACGAGTATAAATATATATATATATATATATATATATATATATATATATATGTATGTATGTATGTATGTATGTATAAATGTATAATTAGTTATATTTATATATAGTATATATATGTTACATAAATAAAATACGTATGTACATATATATATATATATATATATATATATATATATATATATATATATATATATATATATATATATATATATATATATATGTATATATGTTATATATGTATATGTGTATTTTATTTGATTAGGTACTTAGGTATATATGTATATATGTACTATGTTATCCTAGTCAATTAAACAATAAAGGTGAATTACGTATTCTTATGTATTAAATGCTATTGTAGCGTATTCTCATAACATGTTAGGAACTGTGCTTGGTGTACACGGAACTCAAGAAAATGACCCGGGACCTATCGGATTATTCTGCGAGACTTCAGGAGCAGGCTATTGGTACTACGCAGCTTTCTTGCCAGACAAGTATACCTTGCCTTGTTGTACTATTTAAATTCAGCTATTATTTAGTTTTATGTTTATTTGTTTTAATCTTATATAATTGTGCACGTCGGAGAAAGACTCGGGTGTTGTCAACGAAGGCGTTGAAGTTAGGACTTGTGTCTGACCTAGTGTCTAGTAGACCCACCTAAAGTTGTGGAATTATCGGTATGACTCCCCAGACCTTGACACATTTCTTACACGTGTTGTGAGTCTCATGTAGGGCACGGACTTGCGTATTCGGCTGGCCACCTGTACGTGTAGGTCGTGCGATGGATAGGGTATAACTGCTAATAGTGATGCATGTTAGAAGACTTAGCAGTTATTAGTAGTCAGAGCATAGACTATTATAGTACGGTGGTCCAATCCTTGTCCTTGTTTGGTTGTAAGGTTGGGCTATTATTCTAATGATAGACTATGAGCCAGAGTTACGACGCCGATACTTGTACCCCATCTCGGCATAGTAGCTAAGCGTGTTGTGGATACAACATGCATAGATCATTGGGCGGGGAGGACGACTAGTAGGCGTATGGGATACCCACCTCCTTTATACAGATACCGCACTCGACGGAGTGATACGGACGTATATATTTATGCAGATACCACGTTCTTTAGAGTGTTGGACGTTACTTGGTGATTTTGTATATACCACACTCTATAGAACGTTGGATGTTATTATTTATACAGATACCATGCTCCTCGGAGTTGGACGTTATTATATTGTAGAGCGCCCTTGTTATGGGGGGCATATATGACATATACTAGCCAGTTGTCACGATTGGTGAATTACGTCAGCATATGTCTAGCCTACACTTTCTCATACACTCAAAGTTGTCCTCAAATTGCATTCACTTAGATGGTTAGCGCACCCCTTTTATTTATTCAGTATTTAGTTTATGGCATGCTTCTATGTATCGTGTTATGTCCCTCTAAGGACCTGGTCCCTTTCCAGGTGTAGATGTTCATGAGTATCCGCAGGAGCGGAGATCCGGACTTGCTACGTATCTTTGAGGAGGTCTTCTCTTCGAGCCTCATGATTATTAGTTATTGTACATTATTTTGTTTATTTTATATTCCAGTTTGGTAGTAGATTTGTTTCCATCCGACTATCATCCTTTTATACATCATATTGAGATTTAGTTACATAAAAATTGGTTATTCATTTATATTTGATTTTTGTGGATGAGATTTAGATTATACCCTATGATTTGTGATATTTTTTACCACTTGTGAATTATTGTTCATGATACAATGTACGCATGTGTTATGGTTTCCATATATTGGAGTTGCCATATACATGTGGCTGGCATGCTTACGTGTCCCAGTCCTACGTGTTTTGGGACTGGGGCGTGACATGGATACTCGTGTGAGATTGATTAGATAGTATTATGACCTAGACAGCGTTCTACCGTCGATGTTGCGGCGTAGGCTTGACGTACCCACGTACTCGTGTCCCTATCCCAGGTGCGGGTCGTGACACATTTTTAGTGGTGGTCCATGCAGGTCAGACTTCGCAAGTTGTGCGATATCGTGGTAGTACGATATCTTAGTTGTACTATTGCGTGCCTGCGATAGGATATAGGATATAGGATACTAGGATGAGATAGGATACTCAATCACAAATATTTGAGAGATTCCTGGGATGACCCTTGAGAATCTTATTATAATTTCCAATTTAAATCTTTTTTCTTGTTTCCGTCCATTCTTACTTGTTGTTATTGAATTTGATTCTTGTTGATCGGTTGTTAAAATTAATTCTTGGTGTCGTTGTTGAGTTTGATTTTATATCGAGATAAACTTTACGGACTAAAATTTACGGTATCATCTGATGACATATGTTAATGAGGACAGTGAGAAAGGTAAAACGTCTACCTTGGTTATGGAGCCTAGAGTTTATCGCAGCCACATTTGCTGTTGTGACGGAAACGTAGGAACCTGACCTTGGATATACATATCTTAGTTATAAAATTTAGAGTCCCTCGCAGCCATACCGGTTGGCGTGGCGAGGATTCTAGATGACGTGATTATAGGGTTGCATACCTTAGTTATGGAACCTGTCGTTTATCACAGCTATGCTTACTAGCGTGGCGAGGATTCTGAGTATCATGATTTAGGACAGACGTGTATAATTATCAGGTTGTATCTTAAATTGGTTCTTAAAGTATCATCTTAAAACTTTTCCACTTCTGTTATTCCAGGACTTTCTTCCATCGCTTCTTTTCTTTGCTAGCAGTAGAAATACCTTCAGTTCCTCAGTCCAGTTCCTTCTTGAGCTTCTTTCAATTAGGGTTCCTTGTTAGTGTGATAATTGGTGACTTGCAATTAGGTCTGTGTCTTGTATCAGTGTTGACTGTTGAGAGTGTGACTTGTGTGTTTGTAAGTATTTCTTAGTTGGACATGTGAGCAGTAGGCATCAATCTGGAGTTAACCCATAGCGTAGTACCTTGTAACAATAGTTCTATGATAGGTGTTATTATAGTTAGTATTGGTACTATAAGTAGAAGGAGTAAGAGTATCAGTGATGGTTCCAAGAGTTAGTATCAGAGTCAGCATAACAGTCCTGGATAGTCATGAATTCATGTAGTTGGGTGATATATGTAAACAAGTAAGTATCGAGGAAATCGTATTAAAAATTAACGGAGCATGATATTCAATTTGATGGTTGATACTTGGGTGTGTCAAGAGTAAAAAAATATACATGCATAAAAGGTATTAATGAGTGTGCCATAGGTATATATATATATATATATATATATATATATATATATATATATATATATATATATATATATATAAAGATGGATCATGCAAGGTATGAAGTGTATCACAGACTAGTGTGACAGGCTGTAAAAATTAAAGGGAGATACGTATACATCAATCGAGATATGGAACTATATGCCTGCCTTGAGATTGAAGTGAAGCATGGGTATTATAGAAAGTGCAAGTGATCATGAGTTTTAGTAAGTATGATGAGGTGATCTAATGATGAAGCTACTGTTACTATACCAAGAGTACTAATGTTTCTATATTGAGGATTAGTTGAGCAATGTGCTAATAACAGTAAGTACTTTGTGTGATGATAATTAGATTGGTGTATCAGTTAATATGGATAGAAAATCACTGGAAGTGATAGTGCAAGTAATCCGGACAGTGCAAATTTTAGTACATGGTTGAGGGTTGTAGATAATTGGTGTATTTGTGTGCACCTTGAGTATTAGAGACTGTGAGTATTTATATGTATTCTTGTGGATTTAAATTTATAATTTGAAGAGTGGAAATAAATTTTAATTTTTAAGAATTTTTGAGGAGTTAAGATTTTATGTTATTAAAATTTTTGAGGATTCAAATTCAATTCAATAAACATAGTCAAAGCTATAAAGATTTTTGAAAGTGATTAAAATTTTATTTCAATAAACATAGTCAAAAGTCTTTTGCTGACGATTCGAGGAAATTTCCTGTACGAACCCCGGATCAGAGAGCAAATACAACACCTACGCAAATGTGCGCTCTGTCCTTCCAGGCCCACAAAAAGGGTACAAAGGTCTTGCTTGATTTGCGTAATGTGATAAATCATAGGCGCAAGGCGAGGGATCAACTGTGGCCGGTGATATATCCTCTCCAGGGCATCACTGTGCCAAGATCATTATCAATTGCTGCTACAATAAAGTAGCAACACCCACAAGCAGGCAGTCGGTCTTCCAGGGACTACACCAGAAAGTACCTATCCGGCAACAACCAGGAGATCAATGCAACTACCAGAGGAGGAGGAGCTTCCCTCCGCCTCATGGTACTCGACTCGGAAGCTTCCTGCCACCAAGGTAGGAAAGAAGTCAAGTACCTCCAGTCCGTCGCTCTCCGCCACTGTGTTGCGAACAAGACTACCAGGAGGGTTAACAACGGGACCTGCGGAAGGCATTTTCTAGGGTACCTGCTCAAGGAAGAAACTATCAGCTACTGGGGGTAGTTCTTCCTTAGAACACCTCAAGGTGGCCCAAGCTGAGGATAATATTCCCCTCGACTTATGCAATAATCCGGCATTCCAAGAAGACAACAATTCCCAAGGAAGGGACTCCAAGATCCCTGGGGTAGCTCCCCTCGCCTAGTTGATGTAGCCTCCTTCCTTCTGAGTCCGAGGAGGAGACGGCGCTGCCAACTTCCCTCATGGCTACTCTCGCCAGGGGTCTGAGACAGAAAGTGCGGCATCCACTTCCCCGTCCATCTCTCCCCACGTGAGGACGGTGTACATGGCCGGGGACAACTATGAAGGCTCTTCGCTTGGTTCGACCAATAGTAGAAGGAGACAAAAGACACGTCATGTCTCTTTAGATGCAAATAAGGATAGTCTTCTAATCATGGTCATGGTATGCTCTACTACTGTCTTCATTCCAGAAGTACCGATGGAGATTGCTTAGACCAGGTTTTCGGATTCCACCGCATATGATGACGAAATCAAATCGAGACATTTTGTTGATGGCTTGTAAAGCTTCACGTCCTAATGACCTTATAAACTCGTTAGTACTCATTTGGTCCACTCCGGCCGAACGTGCCTCTACGTTAAGTCGAGCCTTTAACGCTTTTGCTCCCTCTCTCACTCATGAACCAAGCTTTCCCCCCATCGAGTTTATCTTCGTCCTAGCAGCTCTTCTCTTTGTTCCCTGACGGGCCCGTTACGCTTTATTGGCATACTTTTATAAAAGAGACCTCCAGTACCTCGAGACCCTCGAGGCCATGATGCAGATAATGGGTGCATCAATGAAATTCTTAACCCAGACAATGCTGGAAATTAAAGCAAATATGGCTTCTTAACCAGCAAGAACCCCTGGACAAGCAAACTTACACCCGGGGACCAACGGGGATTCAAACAAACACCCCACCTGCGGGTAGTAATCCTCACCTGCCTGGCTCGTCTACACCTTCCGCAAGAGATGAGGACAAGGAAGCAATGAAGGAGGTCCGGGAACTCCGGGCTCGCCTAGTCTCCGTGGGCAATCAGGACTCACTCTGTGATCTTGGGGTATGGCAACCATACCCGATAGAATGGAGGGACGTACGTATCCTCCCAAATACAATCAATTCAACATAAACACATTTGACGGCAAGCTCTTCCCTCGCCGGTTCATAAGTTACTTTGAGATTACAATGGGTGACCTACCTCGCAGCGATGCTTTCCTTACCAGACTCTTTGTCAAGGCATTAGCTGGGGTAGCTTTCGACTGGTTCTGTAGTCTCAAAGATAATTATATCACACCATTCGATGACCTCAAGCGTTTCTTCCTTAACAAATTCTATGAGGCAAAAAATGATATGACGATGTCCTCTCTAATGGAAGTCACCCAGGGAGAAAGGGAACTGATACAAAATTACATCGAACGGTTCTGACAAACAGCACTAAGGTTGCCCCCTGGCAATCTCGATGCCACACTAATGGAGATGTGCCGAAAAAATATGCTTTCGGCGGTCAGCCTCTAGATGCATGATAGCCAGTTCAAAGACTGGATGACGTTCATTATAACCGCTACCAACGCAGAAAAAAGCTCAAAGACGTCCAGCACTTGGCAATCTATATTCCTAATACTGAGGAAAAGGGCAAGCGCCCCAGCAATAGTGGTAACAGCAACCAGGACGCGAAAGGAAAGCAAGCCATGGTCTCTAATATGACCAAGAAACCTGAGCAAAAGCATGCAAAGGCTCCAAAATCAAAGGAGACATATTCTTTCGAAGATGGTGATGTCAAGCCCATATTCGATATGCTGATGCAGGAAGGTAAAATTTGCCTCCCCGACGTCAAACGTCATCCTGAAGTGGAGGAGATAAACAACCCAAAGTACTGTCACTTCCGCCGGTACGTTCACCACCCGAAGCAGGAGTGCTACACCTTGAAGCGGTACATCAAATGGCTGATCGATACCTAGGCTATTTACATCCAATGGCTGATCGATACCTAGGCTATCTCCCTGGATTTCGATGATGTAACGGTTGCCGCTAATATGGTATTCTCTAGTTCGGCAACTTTCCACCGACGGAAGCCAAGGACGGAGTCACACCGACGCCAAGGGCAACAATATAGGTAGTCAATCTCCCCCCAGCTTACGACCAAACAGCCGGGCTGATACCTCTTACTACCCCTCGAGGCGAGATCATGTGGGTCCACCTAAATCTGGTCCCATACTTGACGCAGCATGCAGCGCCTTCCCCTGTCAAGCCTAAAACATGAAAAACTAAGTCATGCCGCATGGTTTCTCCCACCGTTGAGGAGGCCTGGGCAGGGGCAACCATTTAGGGCCTTGCTTACCAGCGAGATTACGAAGCTCCAGACGTTAATGTACCTCCAACTACTGCACATGTCGCATCTTATCCGAGTCCATCTCAACCCCCACCAACGGACAAGTCCAAACAAAAGAAAGGACGCTTCGACGAGCTGTTGCGTAAGGAAACGGCTCAGGGATTGGAAAAGCCCTACAACTTTGATGTCTTGGCTCAACTCGCCAATATCCTAGCAAAGTTGTCGTTATTTGAGCTTCTGCGGCTTTTCAGAGACACTCGAGTCGCTCTGCGCATGGCATTATAAAATGCCGAAACCTATCTAGCGCAGGTCAAGCCGTCAACTGAAGATCCGACGACATGCTCCCACTGTAATAACGTTACGGATGTAGTACCCAATATTATATTCTCGCAACAAGACATGTTGCTTAAGAATAACAAGCATGATTGTCCCATGTACTACACAGGGTATATTGGTGCTATAAAGGTGGACCAGATGCACATTGACCCTGGTTCATCAATCAGCATCATCCCAAGAAGTCTGCTACAAACCTTGGGCATCTCGATGGACTGCCTGAAAGCTACCAATACTGCCATTAGTGGCTTCAACGTAGGAAGAAGCTACCCTCTGGGCAAGATTCGCTTGAAGTGACAGATCGACGACCTAAAAACAGAGGTCACTTGCTACGTCATTAACGTGGATGTATCCTACAACGTCTTACTCGGACGTCCTTGGATACACTAATATATGATCTTGTCGTCAACCCTGCACTAAGGCTTAAAGTACGTCGACGATCATGGCATTATCAG
Source organism: Iris macrosiphon (assembly GCA_036927795.1). Classification (NCBI taxonomy): domain Eukaryota; kingdom Viridiplantae; phylum Streptophyta; class Magnoliopsida; order Asparagales; family Iridaceae; genus Iris; species Iris macrosiphon. Next base: position 88,841,298 of record JAYESA010000006.1, on the reverse strand, counting down.
AACAGAGTTCGCAGACATCGACCCATTTAAGGGAGTCGAGATATACTACTCCGACACCATCCTCTACAAGCAAACCCACCAAAACAAAGGTGGCAATGAGGCCGATGATGAGGCCGAGGTTACGGCAACACCGAAGGAGCCCATAAGAACCCGTCTCAAGGCTTGCACTCCCGACGTGGCCACTCCCCTCGTTGTCAAGTTAAACAGGAAGCCACCGAAATCTCTGGCATCTTCCACAACATCCGAACATCTGCTCGTTCGTCTTCATAGGCCAAATCGACCGCAGAAGAAGGATCCCTCCCCCATCTACTCCTTCCAAACATTCGCCTTTATAGGCAAAATCGACCACAAAAGAAGGATCCTGCACCATCTGCTCCTTCAGAACCTATGGTCGTCCGTCTTCGCAGACCCCCAAAAGAAGACCCGGCCACGGTTGCAGCCTCTGAGCCTCTGATGGTAAAACTGCACAGGAAGCCACCATTGCCTGTAACCACGCTGGGGGTAGCCCATGAGAATAACTGGAGGAATATGTTGCCACTCAACCAATATTCCTTCTCTCGATGATATGATTCCTCCGGAAGAGATACCTTATTTTATCAATAAAGGGTTATCTTTGAATTATTCTGAGCGTACACATATCAACATATCATACTCTATGGAGCATGGCATAAGCTTACACCTGCAAACACAGGTGACTACCACCTACGCACTAAACCATATCCTCTATAGTCAAGGTTCCTACTTTACGATTCCAGCAAGGAGGAGGGAAGATAAACCTATCATCTTCGGCAGGGTTGAATGCCCCCGGTCCTTTACCCCGAAGGAACAAGAGCCAGAATCCGACACCGACAAAATACAACTCTACCGGTTCATTGGTCAAGCCAAACATATCATCCAGAATATGGGTTATGACCTTAAAAATAATCGAGGTTTAAACTATGGCAAGGGCCGACGGCTGCCCCTGCGTCTACCTGCTACCGCAAGCAAGTCTGAGAATTACTACCATAAAACTAAGCATGGATTAGGGTACGTAACGCCTCCCACAACCCCTGAAGGTTCAGATGAAGAAGATGAGATCCACTCCCACTCTTCGTAATCTTCTGCTTGGGACTCCGACGTCAGTATCGAGGAGATGCTCAAGCAAACAGTCTGCCAACATGGTGTCAGTTGACCCTGAGGAAGACGACGAAGATGCACAGTGGAAGATGCGGTTCGAACAACGAGAACCTCCTACCGAGGACGAAGTCGTACAAGTCAATCTGGGTGACGAATCCTCCCCCAAACCTATCTTCATCAACAAAATTCTGTCCGAAGAAGACCGAGAATCCCAGCTACAGTCGTCAGGGAATACCTTGATGTCTTTGCCTGGATCCTCAAATTGCGGTCCACAAACTCAATATTTTATCGAACGCCAAACTGGTCAAGCAACAGCAACGACAGTTCCGGCCTGACATAATAAATTCCATCGAAGCTGAAGTCAACGAGATGATAGCTAGTAGCTTCATCTGCGAGAAAACAATATCCCGACTGGGTAGCCAATATAGTGCATGTCGTCAAAAAGAATGGGAATATTTGAATCTGTATCGACTTTCGTGATCTAAACGCGGCATGTCCTAAGGACGAATTCTTCCTCCTGATCACCGACATAATGATCGACACTACCTGTGGCTTCGAGCACATCTCCTTCATAGACGGCTTCTCAGGCTACAACCAAATCAAGATATTTCTCGACGATGAGAAGCATACATCATTCTGGACCCCAATAGGCGTATACTGCTACACGGTCATGCCTTTCGGTCTAAAGAATGCAGGTGCTACTTACCAGCAAGCTATGAGCACCATTTTTTATGAACATCTACGCAAGACGGTAGAATGCTACGTCGACACATCTCTGTCAAGAGTCGCTCTAAAAATGATCACCTCCAAAACTTGAGGAGTGTGTTTGACTTAATGTGCGTACACCGCCTCAAGATGAATCCAACTAAGTCCTTCCTGGGAGTCTCCAGTGGCAAATTCCTGGTTTTGTCATCAATTCCCAGGGTATTCACATAGACCCCGACAAGACCAAGACCATCCTGGAAATAAGCCCGCCAAAGAACCTCCGTGAACTCCGTGGCCTTCAAGGGAGGCTGGCATACATCAGGAGGTTCATATCAAACCTCTTTGGACGTTGTCGGCCGTTCACCCAGCTCATGAAGAAAGGTGTCTCCTTTGTTTGGGGTAAAAAATACCAACACGCGTTGGACGACATCAAGGAATACCTGTCAAACCATTCTGTGTTGGTGGCCCCAGTCATGGGAAAGCCCTTCCTACTCTATGTACGCACGATAGAACGCTCTCTCGGTGCCATGTTAGCCCAGAATAGTGATGCAGGCCACGAGGAGGCCATATACTACCATAACTGGATGATGGTCGACGCGGAGCATAGGTACACCATCGTCGAGAAGGAATACCTTGCTCTAGTATTCGCTATTCAGAAAACTTGATATTACGTGGCTGGATAGACCATTCATGTAATCTCGTGAGTCAACCCCCTCAAGGTCCTCATGACCAAACTAGGGGCACTCAGTTCCCGCTTGGCTACCTGGGCAATACTATTATCTCCATATGATATGGTGTTCGTCCCACAGAAGGCCATAAAGGGTCAAGCACTGGCCGACTTTCTGGCAGTCCATCCGGGGTCAGAAACTTCGAAGCTTAATAAGAAGATTCCAGACGAGACGACAGACTCCAACGTTACTTTACACGAAGTTGTTTGGCAAATTTTCTTCGACGGCACTTCGAGAGCAGGGACCAAAGGCGGCATCATTGCTGGGGTCGGGATAATGTTTATCTTCCCATACGGCCTCGTCATCAATTGTGCCTACTCTCTCATGGTGCCGTGTTCCAACAACGTGGCATAGTATAACGCCTTAATCATCAGGATCCAACTTGCTAAACAAGTTGGTGTAGAATACCTGAAGGCGTACGGTGATTCTCAGCTAATATTCAAACAGGTTCGGGGCGAGTATAAAGTCTGAAACGAAGACTTGATCCCCTACCACCAAGTTGCGCATAGCATCATCGCAACTTTTGAGATGTTCTTCATAGAGCACGTCCCTCGGTTACAAAACATTGAGGCTGACGCCTTAGACGGCCTCGTTGCTTCCTAAGTGGTACTAAACAACACTCATCAGCTAATCAACGTGATCGGCCAAGAGCTGGTCTAACCCAAGAGCAACCTATGCTTTTGCCTCAGCTATGCAGCGTAGGTCGACACCAATACTCATGATTGGAGGCTTCCATTCATTAACTATGCAGTCTGTAGAATTCCTCCTGAGAACCCGAAGGAGGCCACTTCAATCAGGAGACTCTCCCTCAATTTCTATTACGACACGGAGACCAAAATATTCTACCAAAATAAGCCCTCCGCAAAGGTCACGACGGCGTCTGCGGGACGCATCAACCCGGTCCGAAGCTACAAGACCGCCTTCGAAGAATGGCAACTACTGGCCTACGATGGTAGCAGATGTTGTTGATTACTCGAGGAAATGCAGACATGCCAGGTCCACAGGGACTTCATCCACCAACCCTCAGAGTTACTACACCCGACTATTGCATCATGGTCGTTAGAAGCCTGGGATATGGATATCATTGGGCCGATTAGTCCACCTTCATCCAAGTGACATCGGTTCATCCTCGCCATCACCGACTACTTCTCCAAGTGGACAAAAGTCGTACCACTCGCAGAAGTCAAGACGTCCAACGTGATCAGTTTCGTCAAACATTACGTCATATACCGCTTTAACTTGTCACAAAGGATTATCCATGATAATGTTTCACAATTTACAAGCCATGCGTTCTACCAGTTCTGTGATAAAAAATGGATTCATAATGTAGCATCGATCGTCTACAACCCAGCAGTGAATGGTCTGGCAGAAGCCTTCAACAAGACCATCATAAAACTTCTTAAAAAGTTTGTATCTTCCAATAAATGCGACTGGAACGAGAAGCTGGGTGAATGTCTCTGGCTTACCGTATAATGGTCCGGACAGCTACTGGCAATACGCCTTTCTCTCTGGTGTACGGAAGCAAAGTGGTCCTCCCAGTCAAAATCCAAATCCCATCAATCAGATTGTCTTTCTTCAACCAATTAATCGTCGACGACAACCACTGCCGACGGCTACAAGAGTTGGAAGCACTCGACCAGAAACGTCTCTTAGCTCAACAGAGCATTGAGCTATACCAAGCACGCCTCTCTGGAGCCTTCAACAAACAGGTGAAGAAGATGACCTACCAAGTGGGTGATCTCGTCCTAACCATAAGGAGGCCGATGGTTATGACCCACAAGACGGTTGGCAAATTCTAGCCTAAATGGGAGGGCCCGTTCGTCGTAGAATCGGTATTCTCCAACGGCGCTTATCAGCTCGCGAAACCCAACGGCGACTTGCTCATGATGCCTATCAACGGTAAGTTTCTGAAAAAGTACTACGTCTAAACTTGACTTAAACTCCTTTCATCACCAGCGGGATAACCCAGATGTACATCGCTACACTCTTCGTTCTTCATCCCCAGCAATTGCCTATGTGCAAAAAATTTCCCTTCTTTACAAATTCTTGTAAAAGCCATCATCGGTATCTAGGAGTCCTAGATACGCAATGGATGATGGATCCTCAAAGTCTCCCCAGCGGAGCAGTCCTCAGGTCCAATCGTACACTCCCGCAGTGACCACTCAAAAACCAATCCCGCTAGATGCTAGCCAAGTTCATATTACCCATGAGCTATCGTCCCACCAATCTCCCCAGTGGAGCAATCCTCGGATCTATCTTCATGTTCGGGTAGACCACACTCAGCAAATTCCTCCTCAACGAGTTTCTCGGATTTCGGTTCACGTCCATGTTACCTCTGAACTATCGTCCTAATATTTCTTCTCGGTTGAGTTTTCCATGTCCATAGTACCTCTAAGCAAACTTTTCGGGTCTTGGCTATCGATCATCACGTCCATATTATCTCTGATATCGATTATCATCCCCACCTATCACCCATACTTACCAAGATACACCAGCGTTGTTAAGTCCACACAAAACTGCCACGTCCATATTACCTCTGGCAGGGCTTGTTCCAAATCTATTACTTGCACAAATGCGCACAAAAAGTAATAGGTCCACAAAACCTATCATGTCCATATCACCTCTGATAGGGATTATTTTTTAATTTATTATTTGTACTCAACGTGCGCAAAAAATAATAAGTCCATCAAAAATCTTCCAGTGTGATGTCCTCAATGGAAGCAAACAGCTACATCCTTACTACTTCTGGCGCGCTTCCTTCTCCTTCCACAAAATACTAGTATCGTACCTAACCTCTCGGTATGGCTATTGATCAGCTCACGTCAACGTCACCTCTGAGCTATCTTCCCCACATCTTGCCCCGAGAGTGTGCCATGTCCAAGTGATCTCTGAGCAAACCTCTCCTTACAACTATATCACCAATCGTCATCTCAACTTATCACCCATGCTTATATTTAAGTGCGCCAATGGTGTTAAGTCCACCAAACTTGCCACGTTCATATTACCTCTGGTAAGGCCCGTTTCGAACTTATTACTTGCACTCTCTTGCGCAAGAAGTAATAAGTCCCCCGAATATCCCCCAGCATGATATCCCTAAAGGACTACAGTTTTGTGCTACGTCCATATTTCCTCTAGCACAGTGTCCAAAGTTCCCAACATACAATACAACAAATGCAGGAAGAAGTTCCAGAAAAAAAAAAACTTTTATTCAAGATCATTAGTACATATGATGGAAATCCGTTACATTTCAAGAGTTTTCATTAACATTCAAGGTCTTGAGTACATATGATGGAAACCTCTTTTAAGGGTTTCCATGAATTCTAGCCGATAAGAACCTATTTCATTAAAAGGCGCCCTCGGATTGTTTCTGCCACGGACACAAGTAGGTCCTACAGCAGAGCTCAATGCTTTCTGGCTCACCACTCCATAGTACAAACCTCATTATACGAAAAAGAATCCATACTGATGGATAAAAAGGGAAGAGCAGGAGCAGATGATCTACAACAAAGCAGGAAGACCGACGACAGGAATGACAATTAATCCAAATTTTGTCATTGCCGCCACAAGCCCCCAACCGGTAGCAAGCCGTGTAAAGGGAAGAAACACAGCTAGCACGTTGCATGAACAAGAACAGTCCAGCACGCGATACAGGATGCTCATCTTCGTCTCCTAGATTAATTCTGGATGAACTGTCCTCGTCTCTTGGAACAGTTATTAGAAAACAGCCACATAAAGTTGGTCTTCACCCCGAACAACAGGTGTTATGATATCCTTCCATGGTCCATCATGAGAAGCACGAGCGAGGACAAAACCTACAAAAAGAAGACATATATCAGTCTCAGAAAAGATCGCATAAAAGCATAAACTGTCGTATACGACTATTTTTTGGCCACAGCAACGCACGACCGAGCCTGCGCACATAAGAAAGAGGAGATCTCATCCATGCGGTCAAGCCAGAAATAAAGCTCTGCGCACAGACGACCCCCCATGCGGCCATGCCAAAGCTCAGCGCGCATGTTACAGAGAAGTGCTCGTCCACATGAAAGAACTCTATGAAAGAGGTCTGCTCATGTCCAAGAAGAGTCTCCATCAAGGCGACAGAATCTCGCAGAGGGTCCGCGCACATCCCTGTAGCAGGATGGGGTACTGGGGCCTATTCCTCCATAGCCCAACATGAGAAGTACATTACTACCCTACCTCCAAGCAAAACATTCAGATCGGGGGACCATGGATCGAGACTACCCTTGATCAACCTCTCAACGAAAAGAGCCTCAACAATCAGCATCCTTTACAGGAGAAAGCAAAGAGATAAATTTCTCTCTCTCATCCCTACCGCCTATTTTATACACTTCAAAATCGCGTGAAGAGATCGAGACAATGAACCAAGCAGTTATAAGGATGAACCTATCGCCTCGATTCATGGGGTCCACTTTAATCTCCCTGAAATGGCGGTCTCTCAGCCCCCACGTCAGGAGATGGCGCAGAATCCACTCAAGGGTCAGAGAAAATCTGACAATGAATGACTTAACGCCTAGGCGGCCCTACGTCCATGCGATCCAAGACCTTTCAGCCATGCGACCAAAAGTGCTTCTTCCTCCATGCTTCTTATTTAAAGTATTTCAAACTTATAAGTTTGAAAACTTTGAAGGGGGTCTTGTAGAAACATAAAAAATATGCATCCATGCAACCCTGCACCCCAAAATAAAAACTCAGAAGAGATCAGGCCACAGAGTCACCCTGCGGTCCAAACAAGGCGACATCTATGCGTCCCCAATTAGCCAAAGCAGCTTGGCCGCAGAAAGACCTAACGTGGCGTCCCGTCAGCAGGAGTATCTCTGACACAGAATGCTAATAAAAAGGATTTTATGATTTCCTCAAAAGACGTGAACACGTTAAACGACAAAAGTCTCACGTCAGCACAGAATATCACCCTCGATGGGGTGCAACGCCACATGGACAGCACAACAAGGGCAGCATGCATCCTAGACTCCATGCAGCCCCCATGTGTCCATGGCCCCATACGTCCCAAACTCTATGCGGTCTCATGCATCTCTGGCCCCATGCGATCCCATGTGTCTCTGGCCCTATGCATCCCAAACTCCATGCGGTCCCATGAATCTCTGGCCCCATGCGTCCCAGACTCTATGCGATCCCATACATCTCTGGCCCCATGTGTCCCAAACTCCATGTTGTCTATACGTCCCTGGCCCCATGCATCCCAGACTAAATCCGTCCCATGTGTCTCTGGCCACATATGTTTCAGATTCCTTGAAGACTAAATCTTGTTGTTATGACAAGAATGATTCTCTCCAACCAAGTGTGGACTATTTGTCAAACTGACCATGTCACGCCCACAAAGGACGAGAAATACCCAGATCTTCAGCAATAGAAAATCTTAACAAGCGCCCGCGTGGCAGCTTGGCCTGCTTACGGTTACAGTTGTACCCTGTTAAGAAGGGACATGTGACACCCTCTAGCATCCATGCATCCCAACACATGCGCGTCCAGAGATGACTATAAATAGCAGGGTATCACACCCATACAAAAGGCTGGCTGGCTATCTGCGAATCTACACTCGAGCAAGAGAGAAGAGCTTCCGTATCGGATCGTCCACTGAGTAAAGAGAGTTGCTACACTCCTAACCCTCCATCGTCATCCCCAGAAAATAAATGTTTACTTAGACTATCTTCTAGGACCTCTTTGCACTTCTCTTTAGTTTGTTTATTAAATCAAGTTCTTTCTTAAAGACTTTCGAATTTAATGGCGAACAGCTGGCTGCGCTCATTCAGTGTTCTATGTTTATCCACACAGTTCTCTTCAAACCCTTGAAGGGATGAATATATGCCACTATTTCAGCTTCCTAGTTTTTTTTTACAGTACATTGGTATCACCCGAGTCTGTGTACCAACCATAGGAAGATCATCTGAGAGCTTCTAGAGCCATTTTGCTTTATATGCTGCATCTTGATAGTGCATAAAACTCTGAGAGTAAAGAATGCTGCTTCAACTTCCACGATATAGCAGTACCACCCATGGAGAAGTCACATCCTCCTGTGGATTTTTTACTCTTCTTTCCTGAGCGTCAACTGGCATCACTGAAGCCTTTCATCATATCGGGATAATTGTTGTAGTGCAGGATATACCAGTGAGTCCACTTGAGAATTCTGAAGACTCTCTTCATAGCTTTCAGTGTTCAACAACACACATACTTCTCGTGAACTGACTCAGCATCCCTACAGCGAGAGCTATATCAGGCCTGGTGGTACTCGCAGCTTAAATTATGCTGTAACGCAGCTTAAATCATGTTGTAACGCCCCAGTCCTAAAATATGTAGGACTAGGAATACGTAACATGCCAGCTACACATTCGACCAGACTCTGGTCTGACTCGAATACGTATAAGCTATATTATAATGGTCATTATCTAGATAATTCAGTAAATATAAATATCTATGCCTCAATCCATAATGATATAATACAACAAGAATGAGCTACATATGCTAAAGTAGCCCGCCCAGTAACACACAATCTCGAATAGACTCAAGAAAAAAAATATGAGTCTATAAAAACTAGGCTACATCAGCAGATGAATCAATAATATAAATGAATAGCATAACTCTGGTAGAAATGATATAAGTACCTGGTACCAATGCCCCACATGGCAAAATAACCCAAATCAGCAACTCCAGGCAGGCTCCACAACGGTCAATGCTGCAAAACTGGCAAGGGACCAGGTCCTCGGAGGGACGCAACAAGGTACAAGAAATAGCATGCCAAAGTAAAATAGTATAATGCCACATACTCAAGGGTAAACTACTTTAACCATCTAAGTGATATGCACATGAGAACATCACTCGTACTCAGGCTGAAACCACTACAGGATCTGTGTCGGGGAGCCCATAGCAGCAAGTAATATCTCTTAAGGCCAGTAAATATGCCAAAGATTTGGGACAAAGTCTAAGGCACCTCCAGTAACATAGTATATATATATATATATATATATATATATATATATATATATATATATATATATATATATAAACATAATCAGCCTGTAGAATGGTGTGTCTCTTCCCACCCAATATAACCTCACATCTCATGTCCACGACGACTCAAGTCCATAACACGCAAGATCAGGACCTCTAGCTAGTACAATGAGTCATAATGATATATGTATATAATATGCAAGTCTCATATCACGAGTCATGTAATCCTATACAGAATCATCATGAATACCTCAAGAAGGATTCTGTCACATAAAATAGTGTCAAGTGTCCTACGATCTGACGTGCAAGGATACAAGTACGTGAAATGGGATTGTAGTATTAACTCTCTAAGTGACATTACTCGACTTCGCGTACGACGTCGACATCAGAATCTTGTTCGAACTCTAAGCAATGTCTCATGGCCCTAGGATAAACACACACACCAACCATATCAAAAACTATAATAACTAAATAAGATAATTAAGGTAAGGAACTGTGATATATCATGGCAAGGTACACTTGCCTGTTGTTTGTGGCTGCGATGATGTCTGTCCGACATCCTCTGCTGGAAGAGTAGCACATCCAAGATGCCATGTTAAATATATTCCAATCAATAATCATATACGCTAACTACTCTAGGACAACACGAAAGATCGTTGCACAACCTCAACTTTCAGTGAACGTTCTTATCCAACAATCCAATAGTTGCGTAGCATTTGAACAACGTGCCAAGATACACGTGCCAAGACACTCTCAAAGTACGATGTGAGGGTGTCTTACATCGACATACCACACATACTTATAGGAACTTACATGTGTTTGGCTACACGTAGTCCTATATGTACGTAGGAACGTATCGATGTCGCAAAACTTGCACCATTGCTATCATATTCGTCTAACATGCATGGAACCTCTTAATAATGTATTTTAACATCATTTAAATCATAATTAATATTCTGAAATTATTTCTAAATAATCAAAAATAACCAAACATCGGCATTGTATGCCATTATTTGCTTCGGACGACAACTAGTCATTCTAACCAACTTTGGCACGTAACCTTGACATACAACCTCTATGTTGACATCCAAATATAATTAAATAATAAATTAATACATTAAATATTCTAAAATTAATATACATTAATTTTTGGAATTTATTTACTTCAGTAAAACATAACAACTATCAAAGAACTATAACTAGTCTTGCTACGACGTGTCCGTGTCAAGGTTGTTCATTGGTTTTGGATAGTTTTTGTACGTAAAAATATAGATCTAATGCATGAAACTATTTCTAAACATAATATATAATTAATATAAATTTACACAAGGTTTTATTCATTAAAAAATAGGAAAAGAAACAAAATTGAAAAACTTACGCGATTGCAATTACGGCGGGGACCTTTTTCCCGACTACGGCCAAACAGAGTACCAAACAAACTCCAAATCTCACAAAACTTGAAGAGTATATTGGAGACTTTAAGTATGATATAAATCTAGGATTTTTAGGATTTTTTTCTGCTGTGGAGGGGTCTGAACTGCTGCTGCAATCAGCAGCCAATATTTGGTCAAAAAGGGGTTCGATTGGGGTTTTTGTGGAGTTGTGGCCTGTGGGGAAGGAGAGGGGAAGAGGGAAAGAAGTAGAAGAGGGAGAGAACGTGAGGAAGGAGTTTTTTTCGTGACGGAGATAAAAAGGGTGGCCAAACCTAATAATTAGGTTTATGTGTTGGGGAGTTGATAAATATATGTAGTTTAAATAGGTGGATGGTTAGGATTTCATTTAATGTTTAAAAATATGTGGGTAGGATTTTATGGAGTCTTAATATGGTAAGGGGCTAAAATTTAAATTAGGGGATTGTCACAAAAATATTCACTTAGGATTTGGTTTGATCCAAAGATAGGAATATGCAACAAACTAGGGGTTTCCTAATTTGGAAATATGAAATTTAAATCTTTAATTGATTTGTTCAGATTTTGTGGATATATTTTATATGTGGGATGTGTTGTGGAATAGAAAAAATGTGTGGGAGTTGTTTGTTAGGATTGGGATTCGGTTGGTTAGGATCTTGGGTAGTTATGTTGTTAGGCCAACTATGATGACACATATGGCACTTTCTATAAATAGAAATTCTATAAATAAAAACAAATTAATTCAAATATAATATATATATATATATATATATATATATATATATATATATATATATATATATATATATATATATATACATGGGGGTATTTGGGTGCACTACATGTCTACATGGGTTTGGGTTTGGGTTTGGTCTGGGTCAAGTTTTAGTCAAAAGGAAGCAGTTTTACGGTAACCGTGGTTCTAGATGTTTGTCAATATTTTTAGAGCATTGGGGAGATCAAACAAATGCAACATCCATGTCCCAAATATATTAGGTACAACCAATATTAGTAATATAAAAAAATTTGGAAGAAAAAATGTTGTGCATTGCTCCAAATATCCAAGCCATGGCAAAGTGTCATATATAAAAAAAATTATAAATTAATACTTTAAAATATTAAATTAAATAAAATAAATTAAATAAATTAAAAAGTATCAAATTATCCCTATTATAAAATGAGGGGGCTTACACATGCACCTGATGATGCTCGAGTACACCAATTGTCTGATGCTTTCCCTTGGATTAGGCTTCTTCATCTTCATGTTACACTTAAGGAGTATCAACCCTGATGCTCGAGTAGTGCAAGATGATGCTCGAGTACAGCAAAGCATGTGACCAATCTTCTTATGCATAGAGCTTGTGACTGAGCAAGCCCACCTAACATCTGGATTATCTTATATCCTTAGGATGACATCCGCAATCCCATGTCCTAAGTTTGGACAAAAGGACATCTTTGTTCTAGTGACACTTCTATATCCGTAGCTGGGATTAGCAAATCATCCACATAGATACAAAAGATGACTCATTTATTATCAACAAACTTCGTGTACATACTCTTGTGTGTCTCGCTGATCCCGTGACAACTTTGACTATATAACTTGTCAAACTCCGGCTGCCACATCATGGGATTTACTTAAGGCCGTATTGAGATATCACCAACCCGCAGACTGTCTTCAAACATGAATGATAATAATTTTGATTGTTGTCCACGAATCTCTTATGTTTGTCTTCCTCCAAGACCTGATGTCTTCCCTTTATCTGATAAATAATCTGCTTATGAATAGGAGCTATGACAATCATCATCTTGATATATGACACCTTCAACGAGGTGCCAAAGAACTAATCCTTTGTATCTGAGAAAACTCCTAGTCTACAAGCCTAATCTTGAACTCAACAGTTCTGTCTTCTTCCATTTTCTTCTACTGAATATATATAAGCATCTGATAGGTTTAGCTCCTTCAAGCAGATAGATCAACATCCAAGTGTTGTTATGGGGTCAATCTCTTCATGGACTGCCTCCTCTTAGCAGACTAAGTCTCTGGTCTTTATCGCCTCATCATTGGTAAGTGGCACAACCTCCATATGATAGGTGATAAGATCATCTTTGGTCCTTCGACCTCCTGACTCTTCTTACTGACTGCTCTTCGAGTTCTAATTGAAATGTTATCTCTTAAAAGACAAGTCCTTCCTAGACTACGTCTTCTTCTATAGAAGTGCCAACAACTTTGGCTGATAAGGTCCTCCAAAAATTACTCATATGCCAAAAAAAAAACCACAATCGAATGATATTCATGTGGATTTGATTTTGAACCAGAGTTACATCAGAAGTGACGAACGGTACTTAGGATATGACCGTAAGTGCAATATTCTCCCATAAACAATCTGGAAGGCCCTTTGTACAATAATATAGAAATCATCATTACTGTCAACTGCCGGTCCTTCCTATCTGCACCTTCAATGGATTGGAAGAGTACAAAGATGTCGTTCCATAGTCAATTCTAAGTTCTAGGCTGAACGATGAGAATCCAAAAAATGATGCATGTTCCATAGTCAATTCCATGTTCTAAGATGAATGATGAGAATCCAAAGAACGGCGCACGTTCCATAATCAATTCCATGTTCTAAGATGAACAATGAGAATCCAAAGAACGATGCACGTTCTATAGTCAATTCTATGTTCTAAGCTTAACAATGAGAATCCAAAAAACGATGCACATTTCATAGTCAATTACATGTTCTAATAAGCTTGAACGATATAAATCCAAAGAACGATACTCTTCGTCTTGATTACTTCTTAGTCTATTGAGTTGTAGACCGGTATGACGCTCAGCTCCAAACTTGAAGTCCATAAGGTTCTTGAACGCCTCATCCTTACGCAAACGCGTTTCCTGAGAAATAGTCGAATAAAGAAGTGATAAACTTCATCCCGGTCCTTTGGTGGAGAATAGAAGTCACAGATATCTGAGCGCACCGCTCCAGAACATTTGTACTTGTAGTCACCCGTCTAAACGGCTTCCTGGCTACTTGTGTCTGACCACAGTCATCACGTCTCTCCACCTCCTTACCCCTACATCTTGGAGATATCCTTAGACTAGACATGTCAGTTAAAAAAGACATGTCTTAGTCAGATGTGTCACAACTCAATAAGAGCAATCTCTTTCTCAAACCGGAGCGACGCCTGACCGACTATTATCTCGATCGATCCCCAACCCAAATATAGATCGAGCAGTGTTTATTCAAAACCATATATTTTCATGGAGACAAGACGGTTTAGTCGTCCATAATGCAAAATGGAGGAGCTTATGCTGGCTTAAAACCAAACAGAAAATCAATGACAACAGGACAATCTTCTGAATCATGTTTTAGAAACTACATGGGCAGCCAGCAAATTGTATTACATGCAAGCATGAAATAAGTTTTGCTGCAAATATCAGCGAACCCAACCCAGCACCCAATAATTCAGAGAGATCAATTTCAATGTAAATAGTATATGAAATGAAAGGTTCTTAAACTCATTCTGTTGATATATAGGATTTCTCATAACTCACAGTTATGATGTGTTATGATAAGAGATTAAGCAAAACGGTTTCTCTCAAGTAACCATAATCATGGGATTTTCTCCTTCTTACCTAATTCCCAAGTATACAACTGATCTGTAACTCATGGAAGGCCGAAAGAGTGCAAATTTTGTAGCCAAGGAAACTTCACCTAACAAAAGTACACGAGAATAAAGACCAGCCAAGCTGTTCCCGATTATGCTTAGTCAATGTCTTGGTCATGCTCATTTGGTTGATCATCATCTCTATTGTCCCCATAATCGATCCACGGAAGTAGCGATTCTAAGAAAACAACAGTTGGATTGCGGCCAGCAACACCACGAGGCACCCGAGCTCTTTCAGGTGCAGCACCTATATCATCAGCAGGCATCTCGTGCACCATCTGTGGGGCAACCATAAACTGTTGCAGTTCCTCAGGAGGAAGTGTTGGTATCGTATCAGAGAAATCAGAGACCAGCAGATGGGAATACCTTCAGATGACAAGTTAAAGAGTTAAATAGAGTGGCATAAAAAATCATGTTAATTACGTGAACATGGATTGAGGCTGTCAAAAAGGATTACATATGCCAATGTCAGAGGGGAAATACCCTTCGGAAAAAAAAAAAAAAGAGTGGATGAAAAAGGTTCATGTTGGACCCAAAAAATTTGGGATGAAGACTTAGCATAGTGATGCTATTGTTGTTGTTGTATGTGAAGGTGAGTGAAACATCAAAACATAAGTAATGAAATGGACAATTAGTCCCAAGACTTCAACAGGATATATAAAAAAATGTGTAATGGTCTTGGGATATGGTAGCACTATCCTCGTAAACTCCAGTATAAATTAAATTGTAATCAGCATCAATCAAGAACTGCACGACACAAAACAAAAGCACAAATCCTGCATATGTAAATTCACTAAAACTGGCCATTTGGTCAACTTAGATGGACGGGCAAGAAATTTCAATAGTATTTGAATTTCTGGTTTTAGCCATTTTACATCAAGGAGACCATGATACCAGTATGGTATGCCCCTCAAAACCAGGGTTAGAATTCTGATTCTGGTCTAGTTGTGGTCGCCCAGAGGAATATTGACAGCAGTTGGTGTCAGAAGTTGTTGAGGTTTGGACTAAGGATTATGTTTCAGGTTTTAGTTTATTTCAAGAGTAATATAAACAACTAGCATACCAAAAATATAAGAGAATTCCGCCTGTACTGTGTTGAATGTCTTCTTTTTTTTTTGGCTAGTATTTTCAATGCAGGTCTTCCTAAGCCCAGATAATGGAAGAGAGTTGGTCAAGTAGCGGAAAAATGGGTACTATTTTTTGGAAGTGCACCTACCAGGTACCTAATATCCCATGGGCAAGTACCATATATGTACTCCAATGTTCATTTTACTTTTTCAATTTTAGATTCGTGGGTACTTTTTTGGTGCATGGTGCAGCTAATTGGATTTGACCTTATCTTTTAAGCTACAACTTGGGCACTTCTGTTTTGGAAATCGAACTTTCTTATTTTTAAACTTAAACAACAAAACCCATTTGTAACATCCCATTAATATGTTAATTGAGCTAGAGTGAGCTAGGATGTTTGCTGGAAGCTACACATCACATTACTACTCAAATATGGTGACAAATAGACAAAGATTATAAGGTATAGGAAGAAACAAGGTAAAAAGTTGGTGCAAGACTAGCCTGTAGGATTATATTATAGGCTATAGGAAGCAACAAGGTAATATGGTGCATAAAAGTAGGATCAGAATAGTTACTTGGAACATAAAAACGCAACAGGAAACGGAATGGAGTTGGCATATACAATAATTAGGAATATACAAGAAACAAGGTTGGTATATGAGAAGTCAAGAAATTTTTTTATTGAATTTAGACTTTGGTATACAGGTGAAAAGTGTTGAGGTTTTTTGGACTTGGTCTCTAGAAAGATAGTCCCACATCGCCTAGAACCCCAAGTGTTTATTGTAATATAAAGCTATGTTTTGTATTCACATGTGCACATGGGATGTGCTAGACCATGTGGTTGAGATGGTAGGGTATTTTCCTAGAAGTGCAAGGTTCGAGTCCACATGGAAACATTTATGTTTATTGTTACTCATTTCTTTGGGGTTTCCGTTGGGAGCTGAACCCGAAGCGAGCGGTTCGGACGAAGGGTATAAAGTGGCGCTTTGATGGCACACTTTGCACTTCGCACGTACGCATCGAGCACGAGATGGTGCTTGGTTGCCTGCAAGCTTACGCGAGGCTATCTGCGCAGCGTCTATGCACGACGTCTGCGCGGGCAGGGCAGTCTAGGCTGAGCAGTTGCGCGGGCTGCCACCTGCCCATTTAGTGGGAGGGGGGAGGGTTACTGCTGTAACAACTCACTTAATGAGCAGTTTAACTCTGAATTAACTGTCCATTATGGAGTAGTGACGTACGCATCGGACGCGAGAAGGTATTTTTGTGCAAGTTCTTGTGCGAGGCAATTTGCATGCGGCGTATGTGAACGACGTTTGCATGAGGTGATCTGCACGAGACAGGCTGCACAGGGCGTTTGCACTAGGCAGCCTGTGCGGGGTTATTGCAGCGCAGATCTACTGCGCATGTGGCTCTACCCCTTTAGTGGGGGGAAGGTTGTTGCTGTAATCGCCCACTTAATGAGCAGTTAACTCTGAACTAACTGCCCATTATGGGTAGTGGGCTACTCAAGGGATTGGCTCTCCCTATTTATATTAGTGTGTTCTTCATTTTTGGAGAACGACAGAAAATACACTGTGCGAGAGTTAGCTGCTGGAGTACATTTGGAGCAATGAAGTATGGTCCGTTCAAGGAGTCCCAAGTGATTTTCGAGTAGTTTGTGCAAAGTAACAAAGGAGCATTCCAGAAGTTTGTGATTCTGAACTTGCTGGTTCTTGAGAGCAGATCGACGTATAAGATCAAATCTTATTTTGAAAAACGGTGGTCTTGATCACCCCAGCGAGAAATCTCTTTAAAGTTCTATATTTTGCCTTCTTTTCATTGTAGAACTTGGTTGCATTCTAATTCTGTTTAGAAGTCACTTTGTAATCTCTAATTTTTGTCTTTTCAAAGGTCATATAAGTTGTTATATTTTTCGATTTTTCACATAATTCGTACATTAATTGTACTTTGGGAATAATAATCTCAAAGCAAGATCCGAACAACGATATAGCTATGAAGATGGAAAACCGTACCTCCACGACACAAATTTCAACAAACTTGACAAATTAGATTGAGAACACTACAAAAACTAGAAGAGCAAGATCAGTCTCAATCTTTAACTTGTCAACGTTGAATATGTGTTGACTAATCCGGAGCCTACCATTCCAGAAACTGAAGATGTGCTTGCAATTGCTAACGCGATTGACAAGCAGTACAAATGGAAGAAGGACAACCTTTACAAGTTGTTGATTCTTAACACCATGTATGATTCCATAGCAGAATCATACAATAAAAAGTTTAATGCAAGAGATGTCTGGGAATCTCTTGAGAAGCACTACAAGACCGAGGAGCAAATGTCCAAGAATCATACAATAAGGTTAAATAATTTCTCAAGCTACAGCAAAAGCTTGAGGATGAAGGCATGCATCAAGAAGACAAGTTAATGGTCTATTGTCTCCAAGCTCCTTTCTAGATGGGACTAGAAGTTTGTTTGCACTGGATTCGTGTTGAAGATGAAACCAGGGCTCAACTTAAGGTGGACACTACGTCCAAACAGTTTGCTAAGGCAAACATGGTGCATGCTGGAGATACCAAGGGGAAACAGAAGGCTTTCCACAACAATAAGAAGAAAGACTTCAACCATCTAAAGGTGAAATTATCTTATTTCAAGTCCAAGTCTGATGTGACTATAACTGTGACAAGAAGGACCACTACAAGAAGGACTGCAAGTCCAAGTCAAAGTAGAAACAAAAAGATACAAACCAATGTGAGCTTTGTTACAATGATTCCGCAGGTTGAGTCATCTGGCATAGACACGGGCTTGTGGGTGGATACAGGTACATCTTGTCATGTGTTCAAAGAAGGAATTGTTCACCACTTACGAACCAACTGTTGAGAAGGTTTCAATGGCGAACAAATCACAAGCTGAAATTAGAGAAACCGAAACGGTGGTGCTGAAACTGACTTCAGAGAAAACTCTTACTCTGAAGGACGTAAAGCATGTTTCGCTATTGCCAAGAATCTGATCTCTAGGAGTCGGCTATGCAATGCAGACTTAAGGATAGACATTAATGCAGGTCAGATAGTACTGTCGGGAAAACTTTTTGTATCGAATGCATGTTCAAACTGCAAATTGTAAGTTTAGTTGAATATATCAATAAAGTATCTTTCTGGCTACTCACTTGAGTTATGGCACAACGGACTAGGACATATACATTGTAAAAGAATTAACAAAATGTCTAGTCTATGCCTTATCTCTAAATGTGGGGGTAAGAAGGTGGAGAAATGTGAAGTCTATGCACATACTAAAATTGTGAGAAAACCGTTCAGATGGGTGAACCGAAATACAAATCGTCTGGAGTTGGTGCACTCAGATATTTGTGACTTCAAGAACACCACATATACCAGAATGAAGTATTTTATTACTTTTATCAACGACTTCTCGAAGTACGTGTTCGTCTATCTTCTCAAATCGAATGATGAAGCATTCGATAAGTTCAACGACTTCAAGGCTAAAGCTAAATGTCAAACGGGACAACCAAAGAGACTTAGAAGTGATCGTAGAGAGTATCGTTTCATTGAATTCACATTGTTCCGCAGAGAACATAAAATTGTCAATAAAACAACTGCTCCGTATTCTCCTCAGTCAAATGGAGTTGCAGAAAAGAAGAATCAGACGTTGACAGAGATAATGAATTCAATATTGTTGACTGCTGGACTTCCAAACTGTTTTTGGAAAGAAGTTACTCTAACGGCTATGTTCATTCATAACAATGTCGTTTGCCAAATCAGACGTCATTTCTCATAAACTCTAGTTCAAAGTCGGACACAATTTGAATGTTATTCGGTGTGGAGATGTCTGGCCTAAGTGAAGCTTCCTGACATCAAGATTCAGAAGTTGGAAACAAGGACTACGAAGACAATATTCTTGGGTTACTGAGAAGAGTGAAGCTCACAGATTTCTTGATCTTGAAACAAATCAAATTATTTAATCTCACGACGTTGAATTCTTCGAAGATAAGTTCGCCGGACACTGGAACATCATTCTAGCAAATCTCCCAGAGAACACTATAAACCAAGGAAGCTAGCACTTCAAAAGAAGTTGAAGTTCAAGACGAAGTTGAACTTAAAGATGCAATAAATGAATCAGAACTCGCAGAGACTGTAATCACCCGTATTTTTAGAAATTTAAAAATGAATTTTCAGAATTTTTCTGAATTTTTCTGTAATTTTTAACTAATTAAAACTAAGGTATTTTTGAAATTAAATATTTTTAAATGATTTTAGTCAATATTAAAATATTATAAAAATAATATTTTTAGGTGTAAAATAAAATATTAGACCCCAGAAACATTTTTAACTTCAAAATGAAGATAAGTGCACCATCCAAGACTTTGAAAAAGGTGAAACTCGAGTGCTGAGACTTCGCTATCACTAAGCTGGTTGACGTGTTCACGCTAGAGGGGCCCTTCGAAAGTGCGCACGATCCAGTCTAAGCGATATGCTGACTTCGACGCTTGTGCAAGTGAAGATCCAAATGAACAAGTACAAACGACTTGTCTAGGATTGCCTCAACCTAGATTACTGCTTGTCCTCAGTAAGTCTCGAGGATGAGACTTTTTCTAAGTTGGGTAGGATGTAACACCCCGTTCCGCTCAAGCGGACTGCCGTCTCAAACGGCAATCGTGCAGCTATCCCGACCTGCTTTACCTCAAATGAGAAACAAAGGATATCCAGACTTGTCCCTACAGGATCCGGCTTGGACTTTCAGAGGCTCGCTTGACATATCGCTCTACCGAGACGAATCATCGCTAAGGTGGGTGGCTACGGTGAACTTGTCTTTGCTTAGCCAGCATACATAAAATCTGGAATATTCATGCTAGTCGCTAGGTGATAACCTCCTGCATGCTAATAAATCCAACGCACCTAGCTAAGGGAATAATCCCAACTTGTACTGCTTGCTAGAAAATGGAAAATGAAATACCGCTTATATTCAGACCCTCGCATGCTAAGTCCCTTAACGGTTTCATCTCTCGGCTTACCTTCGGGTCCGAGCAACGTGCCTGCTTATGTTCCTTAGAAACGCATGCTTGTCTGCTTAATGTTTGCCTTGTTTTCATCCAAACCCCGGGAGACTACTAAGTAGTCGTCCCGTACGTGATTGAACCTGCAAGTATCTAAGACCGTTGGGTCATCAGGCAGCCCCGAACCAGGGGAATGCATCAAGACAAGTCAATCACTGTACAGAATCAAGATTCAAGTATCCCGTGTACTCGTGTTCAAAGTGCATTTGCGTCTCAAGTTCCAGTGCACTCCTATTCCCGTGTATCTCGTGATAATTGACTGACCCAACAACTGCATGTCGCGGACAACCTGTGCACAAGGTAATGAACGTTCAAGTTCCTGCGGACGGCTACACCGGGGCACCGGAGCCGATCCGATTCGGACGGAACTTTCTGATAGTCTAACGTGAGTGGGCGGCATGGAGTGAACGCCCCTATGGCCTAGCGTCTCGCTCCATACCGTCCCGGGCGAGGTGACGTGTAGCGACACAAGACCTCTCGCACCCAACCGCCCAAAGACTATAAACGGTCCTTTATGGCTTCGCCAGCGACAACTGTTCATATAGATAAGTCATCCTCGCTTAGCGGCTATCCGCGTGCGAG
The DNA here is from genome assembly GCA_036927795.1 of Iris macrosiphon. Taxonomy (NCBI): domain Eukaryota; kingdom Viridiplantae; phylum Streptophyta; class Magnoliopsida; order Asparagales; family Iridaceae; genus Iris; species Iris macrosiphon. The sequence goes on along the minus strand of JAYESA010000006.1, from coordinate 88,819,980 downwards.
TCATTGCATCGTGTCAAGAAACAACTAAACACCTGAACGATCAAGACATAACGACTCTCTTGTTGCATATGCTATTGGTTTGGTTTTCATCAAGTATGCCTCCTGAATGTTTTATACTTGCCCGTGCTTAAATCAATAATGTTTGCCTTGGACAGGGAAGGACAAATGGTAAGTCTCGCCGTGTTTCCTCTCATATCGCACGGCGGACTGCCGACACGAGTTAGGCTATTCAATATTTGCATGAAACTGATCCTAAGGCAACTAGAAAGACAACTTAATAGTTGTGCACGGAACCTGTATTACGTGTTTGGATTGGTCGAGCGGGCGAGTAGCTTCCCCACCAGTGCATTCAATGTACTGATAATCCACCAGTTTGTATGCAGGGTGCGGGAGAACCTCGTTCGGTGCGGATGCCTCCAACGTGCGTGCTAAGGCGTGGACATCACTCCGAAGCAACGGTGCGTCCGGAACTGAAGCACATATACAAGACATAAGTTGTGAACATCGCCTGAACATCGCCTCTACAATCATTCCACAATTGTAGCCACTTGGCACGCTTTTACTGTTTCAGAGAGAGGCTTGAGCGACTTGTAATCTCGGCTATACGCCGCCTGTAACACATGTTCATATCAATAAAAGAGCTTGCTTTACTTCAACTTGTGTTTCAAATGCTTCCGCTATATTTGTCAACTCAGATAACTTGTTACCGAATCGCTATGCGTTCATGACTCCGCTGCACTCGGACAATCTGTGCGACTCTGTGGCTTAGAACTCTTATCGCCAGCCAATGAATCACGGCCTTGCACGGGCACGGTTCACGCTCGTGCGGCATCACGCCCGGATGGGTCAAGCGATCGTTCCGCGGGAGCGCTGGCGAGGGTGATTCCCGCCTAGCGGGAACGGCCGATTTGCCTGCGGGAGATCGGGGCGTGACATGTTGGTATCAGAGCCTGGCTTCTACGCCTTTGGACTTCGATTCGATATCTCTGTTTCGAAAGCTCGTTCGTGGGTTACGTGCGCGCTCTCTCTCAATGCCTCGATGGGATGTTCCAACAATAAGTCTAAATACTTTCAAAATACGTTTTGAATGATATGCTTGCTTGTCTGGTTGTATACTGCGAGTGGCCTTTGAGCCAACCTGTGCGAACCATTGAGAGTATAGCTAGTAGCTTGTCCGAGATTTTCACTAACCCTAAGTTTGGTTGAATGCATCTATTCGAGGGACGCCTTGAACTAGTGCACCATCCAAGACTTAGAAAAAGGTGAAACTCGAGTGCTGAGACTTCGCTATCACTAAGCTGGTTGACGTGTTCACGCTAGAGGGGCCCTTCGAAAGTGCGCACGATCCAGTCTAAGCGATATGCTGACTTCGACGCTTGTGCAAGTGAAGATCCAAATGAACAAGTACAAACGACTTGTCTAGGATTGCCTCAACCTAGATTACTGCTTGTCTTCAGTAAGTCTCGAGGACGAGACTTTTTCTAAGTTGGGTAGGATGTAACACCCCGTTCCGCTCAAGCGGACTGCCGTCTCAAACGGCAATCGTGCAGCTATCCCGACCTGCTTTGCCTCAAATGAGAAACAAAGGATATCCAGACTTGTCCCTACAGGATCCGGCTTGGACTTTCAGAGGCTCGCTTGACGTATCGCTCTACCGAGGCGAATCATCGCTAAGGTGGGTGGCTACGGTGAACTTGTCTTTGCTTAGCCAGCATACATAAAATCTGGAATATTCATGCTAGTCGCTAGGTGATAACCTCCTGCATGCTAATAAATCCAACGCACCTAGCTAAGGGAATAATCCCAACTTGTACTGCTTGCTAGAAAATGGAAAATGAAATACCGCTTATATTCAGACCCTCGCATGCTAAGTCCCTTAACGGTTTCATCTCTCGGCTTACCTTCGGGACCGAGCAACGTGCCTGCTTATGTTCCTTAGAAACGCATGCTTGTCTGCTTAATGTTTGCCTTGTTTTCATCCAAACCCCGGGAGACTACTAAGTAGTCGTCCCGTGCGTGATTGAACCTGCAAGTATCTAAGACCGTTGGGTCATCAGGCAGCCCCGAACCAGGGGAATGCATCAAGACAAGTCAATCACTGTACAGAATCAAGATTCAAGTATCCCGTGTACTCGTGTTCAAAGTGCATTTGCGTCTCAAGTTCCAGTGCACTCCTGTTCCCGTGTATCTCGTGATAATTGACTGACCCAACAACTGCATGTCGCGGACAACCTGTGCACAAGGTAATGAACGTTCAAGTTCCTGCGGACGGCTACACCGGGGCACCGGAGCCGATCCGATTCGGACGGAACTTTCTGATAGTCTAACGTGAGTGGGCGGCATGGAGTGAACGCCCCTATGGCCTAGCGTCTCGCTCCATACCGTCCCGGGCGAGGTGACGTGTAGCGGCACAAGACCTCTCGCACCCAACCGCCCAAAGACTATAAACGGTCCTTTATGGCTTCGCCAGCGACAACTGTTCATATAGATAAGTCATCCTCGCTTAGCGGCTATCCGCGTGCGAGTCATTGCATCGTGTCAAGAAACAACTAAACACCTGAACGATCAAGACATAACGACTCTCTTGTTGCATATGCTATTGGTTTGGTTTTCATCAAGTATGCCTCCTGAATGTTTTATACTTGCCCGTGCTTAAATCAATAATGTTTGCCTTGGACAGGGAAGGACAAATGGTAAGTCTCGCCGTGTTTCCTCTCATATCGCACGGCGCACTGCCGACACGAGTTAGGCTATTCAATATTTGCATGAAACTGATCCTAAGGCAACTAGAAAGACAACTTAATAGTTGTGCACGGAACCTGTATTACGTGTTTGGATTGGTCGAGCGGGCGAGTAGCTTCCCCACCAGTGCATTCAATGTACTGATAATCCACCAGTTTGTATGCAGGGTGCGGGAGAACCTCGTTCGGTGCGGATGCCTCCAACGTGCGTGCTAAGGCGTGGACATCACTCCGAAGCAACGGTGCGTCCGGAACTGAAGCACATATACAAGACATAAGTTGTGAACATCGCCTGAACATCGCCTCTACAATCATTCCACAATTGTAGCCACTTGGCACGCTTTTACTGTTTCAGAGAGAGGCTTGAGCGACTTGTAATCTCGGCTATACGCCGCCTGTAACACATGTTCATATCAATAAAAGAGCTTGCTTTACTTCAACTTGTGTTTCAAATGCTTCCGCTATATTTGTCAACTCAGATAACTTGTTACCGAATCGCTATGCGTTCATGACTCCGCTGCACTCGGACAATCTGTGCGACTCTGTGGCTTAGAACTCTTATCGCCAGCCAATGAATCACGGCCTTGCACGGGCACGGTTCACGCTCGTGCGGCATCACGCCCGGATGGGTCAAGCGATCGTTCCGCGGGAGCGCTGGCGAGGGTGATTCCCGCCTAGCGGGAACGGCCGATTTGCCTGCGGGAGATCGGGGCGTGACAGCAGTCATCCATCGCTCCCTTGGAAGTTCTGCTGCTTCCAACTGGTGTTGTGTGTTCGTGAGCCACTCGTGAACTTCAGTTGGCCCCTCCTTGCCAGAAAAGGTACGGGACTTCAGCTGACGGAAATCAGTGATAAATCCCATCGTTGGTCGCCTAGCTGGTGGGTTCGCCTGCTCCAATGCGGTTACTATTCTGTTTCTCAAGTACTCTGTCTCATGACGCTGAGCCTCTTGTTGAACCTGCTGTTGAGCTTGCATCATGGCATAAAACATTTGAAACATCTGCTGCCCGTCCATGGCTTGCCCTGGTGGAAAAACAGGCATCGGTGGAGTGAACTGTGGCGGAGGTGGGATGTCATCACGCCGGAACCTTGAATTATGCTGGCCAGCTTAATCGCTTTGAGAGGATTCTCCTCTATTTTCTGGTGTCACTCCATCTTCATAGGTAACCACAGCATCGTGTGGTGTACCTAAGGGATTCTCATCACCGATTCTTGGATCCATTACTCTGCATTAAAAATAAACTATGAGAACGTACAGAGGAACCAAAGCAGGATGCAAATCAAGCAATTAATTCGAATTCGATATAGAGATCAAAAACGATTCAAATCAATGGATGAGATCCTATAACTTATCATATCCTTATTGCAGGCTTGCTCGGTACCTAAGTTGAAACCGAACAATTTAGTCGTTGACCTGCATGGGCCACCACAAAAACCATGTCACGCCCCAGTCCCAAAATATCGAGGGACTAGACACGTGGCAATGGCCAGGAGCACACACCGATGGAAAAATCCAATTTAATGGATCCATCAGGGTGTACTTAAGTTGTAACACAAAATAAAGTCTACTAAACATGCCACAAACTAATCTCATCCATGGAAGGTAAATATGATCAACATCAGCAAAATCAAATATAACTGTCATTAAGTCACAATAAAGTAAATCGGGGAACAACCCGATATAAGTCTGATACACTGGTTCAACAAACCAGAAACAAAAGAGTCTAAATAAAGCAAATACTGAGTACGAATAACAGATACTCAGGAGATGTCCTCAGCCATCACCTCGTCCTCGAAAATCGGTTCAGCTCTAGTGTTAGCTCCTGCTTCTGCTCCTGTCTCGTATACATCGGGATAGAAATCCTCTGCTAAACCTGGGGACATAATCCGAAATCCAGGTCCTCAGAGGACATAGCAAGGTACAAAATAACACAAGCCAAAATAAATGCAGTGCAATAGTAAATGAAAAAATAGGGTAATTATGTAACCATCTAAGTGAAATGCAAGTGAGAGCATCACTAGTACTCAGGCTGAGACCGCTACAAGCTCTGTGTCGGGGAGCCGGTAGCAGTAATATCACGTAATGTGCCTAGCTCTGATATAGAGTCTACGGCCTTACAATAATAAATACATATATAAAACAGCATGTAGCCTGTGTGTCTCTCCCCACCCAATGTAATCACACGTCTCATGTCCACAACGTCTCATGTCCACAACGTTTCATGTCCATGTCACGCAAGATCATAACTAATGCAACAAGTCATATAATAGCTATGAATATAATGTCTTATGTCACACATCCTGCAACCTATACAGAATCACCATGAATATTTCAGGAAGATTCCGTCTCATGAATAGTGTCAGGTGTCCTGGGTATTACGTACTTGATAATGCAAGCACGAGAATGTAAAGGGTCTCGATATCCATCTCTAAGTGACATTACACAACTCCGCGTACGGTGTTGGCACCCGAATATTATTCGGACGCTAAGCAATGTCACACGGTCCTAGGTTAAGCATGTACAATATATAAATAAGTCAAGAAAATAATATGTAACAAGAACTGCAAGGTTGGCAAGGTACACTTGCCTGGGGTTTGAATACCAACAGCTGTTCCGATATCTGCGGAATCTACAGGTACTCCTCCAAAAGCTGTAATAAACATTACCATCAGGTTCAGAAAATATCAAATAGCTAGAATTGCCTGTCCTTGAGTCCAATTTGGACACAAGGGCAAAAGTGACAGTTCCTGGTCAAAGCGGGGTCCACATGTGGCCCGCTTCGCACCGAAAAATGCGTCAAAGACAATGTTCTCTAAATTCGACAAACTTAGTGTCAACAAGTCCAGAACGACGATACGAACTCAACGGAACATCCAGAACTGGATTCCGATGAGCCGATCACAAAATCGTCCGTCAAGTGGAGCCGTAGGGCCCACGATACGCGATTTTGTCAACGTTCTCAGAATCGAACCAAACTTGGGTCACAGGACCAGCGTATTGCTACGAGTCCGATGGCGCAAGTTTCGTTTCAATACGACGTGCGTACACGAAGTTACGAGTTCCAGAACGGGACCGATACAAGGCGTTGTCGACGGATACGCGTTGATTTCGGTGTGCACGCACATCCAAATCAACTTCCGTGAAATCCCACACGTCCGTATTAACGGCACACACCTTTCGGTGAAGTCCGCACACGACCAAGTTGTCCGTTTAGCGGGGCGCACTCAGTTCCGGGAAAAAATAGGGTAAATATTTTTCTGATTTTGGGTCGCAGTTTGCGATCGCCACAGGACGCGACACACCGAGCGAATTGCACGGGTATTGAGAGGGTCATGCAGTCTACGCATCACAGCAGACGGAACGAAAAACGGGGCAGCGAGGAGAGAGATTCAGTCATCTGAACAGGGCTCCATAGAAGACTGAAAAATGCGATCCGCGAGGTAACACGACGCTCGGCCGGTGGCTAGGTTTTCTCGCCGTCGTCGGGCTGCGGCTCTGGAGGTTGCAGAGCTTGCTGCTGGTCGGAGGCGGCTGCGGTGGCTGCTGGTGTTGGCGGCGGGGAAACTCAATCGGTCGGAGCTGGAGAGGAGGGACAGTGGCCGGAGAGGCTCAGCGGAGCTGGGAAGATCGGCGGAGGACGGTGGTGGCTGTGGAGGTGTTGGGGAGGCTCGGGTGGCCGAGGATCGAGAAGGTCGGGGCTGGCGGTGGTGAAGACGACGATGGCGATGGCTGTGGTGGATGGGAGTGGCCGGAGTCGAGGGGTTTTATAGGGGCGGGTTGGCCGTTGGGGGAGGCGACGCGGCGGGGAGGTGAGAGGTCGGGAAGGGGAGTGGTCGACGTCGGCTGGTGGGGGATCTGAACGGAGGCGGCGGCGGTTACAGGAGATTGAGCGGTGCAGGCGGCTGCCGGAGAAGACGGGGTCGGGCGTTAGGGATTCGTTCAGAAGCGGGTAGACGGATTCGGATCGGGCGGAGGATTCGGATCCGACCCGATCCGATAGGCAATGGGTTCGGGTACGGGTTAGCGGGTTGGGTCGGCTAACGGGCCCGTATCCGACCTGCTAGGGTTGGTTTAGACAGGGTTCGGTTTAAGTTGGTTTGGTTCAGAAATAAACCGGATTTATTTGGGTTTTTGTTGGGTTATTAAATAACTTAGTTTTTAGGTCTTTAAAAATGTTTTCGGGGTCCAATAAGTTCCAGGAAAATTACCCTATGTCTAATATTTTATTTTACACCTAAAAATATTATTTTCATAATATTTTAATATTGATTAAAATCATTTAAAATTATTTAATTTCAAAAATACCTTAGTTTTAATTAGTTAAAAATTACAGAAAAATTCAGAAAAATTCTGAAAATTCATTTTTAATCTGAAAATACGGGTGATTACAGAGACGCATCAAAGCGAGTGATAAGGCCGAAAGACTTCGGTGAAGACTTTGTCACCTATCATGTGAAATCAGATCCGTTTACCTATAATGAGACGATGAAGACCAGAGACGCTACTTTCTGGAAGGAGACGATCAATGACGAGATTGACTACATAACATCCAATAACACTTGGGTATTAGTCAATCTGCCTGAAGGAGCAAATCACATCGGATGCAAATGTATCTTCAAGAAGATGATGAAGGCTAACGGAACTGTTAATAAGTTCAAGACTAGACTACTAGCCAAGAGGTTTTCTCAAAAGCAGGAAATTGACTACTTTGATACTTACGCTCTAGTTGCGCAGATGATAACTATCAGGATGTTGATTGCTCTGGGTGTTATTCACAAGCTGGTGATTCATCAGATGGATCTCAAAACAACATTCCTGAATGGAGATCTGACCGAAGGGATTTTACATGCATCAATTGGAAGGTTTTGTCATCAAGGGTCTTAAAGACAAGATGTGCAAGCTGGTGAAATCTTTGTATAGTCTGAAGCAAGCTCCCATAATCAGATCAAAATGCTACAGGGTCAACGATACAGATAAATGTGTTTATACTAAGTTTGCTTATGGCAGATGGGTGATAGTTTGTCTTTATATGGACGACATGCTAATCATGGGTACAGATCTAGAATGTGTCAGAGCGACAAAGAAGTTTCTCTCGTCCAAGTTTAGTATGAAGGATATTGAAGATGTTGATATTATCCTAGGGATAAAGATCATCCGAACAGAAGCTGAGCTTGCTCTGTCACAAGTTTACTACGTAGAAAAGATACTCACACGTTATGGACATCAGGATTTTCCAGGGATCGATACTCCGTACATGTGTGGCAAGAAGCTAAAGCCAAATCCAAATAAAAGCGTCAGACAGTTGGAATACTCTAGGTCATCGGAAGCTTTATGTATGCTACAGGTGCAATTATGCCTGATATTGTTTTTGCCGTAAGGATGCTGAGTCGGTTCACGAGCAATTCAGGTGTAGTGCACTGAAAAACTGTGAAGAAAGTAATAAGATATCTCAAGGAGACTCAGAAGTTTGCATTGCACTATAGCGGTTTTCCGAAGTATTGAAAGGCTTCAATGATGCAAGTTGGTACTCAGAAGAAGAGAGTAAAAACTAAAAAGTCAACACGAGGATACGATTTCTCCATGAGTGGGGCTATTATATTGTGGTAGTCGAAGAAGCAGACTTTGCTCTCTCACTCGTCTATGGAGTCTGAGTTCTATGCATTGACAGCTGGAACGGATGAAGCAGAATGGCTTCAGGAGCTTATGTATGATCTTATGTTGATTGGTGCACAAATTCCGACAATTCCAATATATTACGACAACCAGGCAACTATAACGGTAGCATCAAATGTTCTCTTCAATGGAAGAAGAAAATTGTACAATTTCGTCACACAGCACTAAATGAGCGCATTAAGGATGGTGTTATTGCAGTGGTTAATGTTGGGAGCAAGAAAATTCTGGCAAATCCGTTCAACAAAGATCGCAAGTAACAGATGGTTGAGGACAGCAAAGAAAATAGGCTTAAAAAAAATTATGATATTCAGTCTTTGTAATTCTACAATAAAGTATTATGCTATTAGTTCAATGAAAAATCTATTATACATCTTACTTTTAGTTCAAAGAATAACTATTGACTAAAAAATATCATGTCCAGTAGCTAGTCCTTTGGGACATTATGGGAATATAATCCTGGAACCATTGTAGTCTACTAGTTGCTCTTGGTATAGAGCAAGTCTCGTGGGAGGTTGGCATTAAGCCTTAATGAGTTCTTGGACATTTGGAATATCCGACGTAATTTGCAGAAAGCATAGGTAACTCAACACTACAAAGAGACTAGTACCCCATGCTACAGAGGCGTAATACCACTTAAGGTGGATCCTCGGCTTCGGATCATGTTATGGCGGTGTAACACCGCATAAAGGCAGGTAGCCTAATGCTGAAAAGTGGGGTGGTAGTACAACACTACAAATAGACTGGGACATCATGCTACAGTAGTATGACACCACTAAGAGATTTTGGACCTCGACTTTGGGCCATGTCATAGCGGCATAGTACCGCAAGGAAGCGAAAGGCTTCGTGCTAGGATATGACTCTCTGAAAAGAACTCACCTAAGTGTATGAACAAAGATGTAAGCTCTCTTAAGAGTAAGCTTGTATACACCCAAGATACATACACTGATACTAGGTAAGTACAGGGCCTTTAATGTACGACTAAAGGCACAAGTAATGTCATTGTGTGAGTCAAAAGAATAGCAGCTATGGTACTGAATTCAAGACGTAGTTCATTCTATATTGTACTGTCGTTTGACCTATACGGGAAGATTCAAGTCGTAAGCGACATCGCTCCTAATGCATGATGTACAGTCACTATGGAGGCCCAGCCTATATATTGAAATATGTTGAAGATTGGAGTTTTTGGACTGTCTCTAGAAATATAGTCACACATTGCCTAGAATCCCGTGTTTATTTCAATAAAAGGCTATGCTTTGGATTGACATGTGCACATGGGGTGTGATAGTCCATATGGTTGAGATGGTGGGGTATTTTCCTACAGGTGCAACGTTCGGATCCTTATGGAAACATTTATATTTTTGCTACTCATATTTTAGGGGTTTTCCTTAGTTGCCAAGCTCCGAAGGGGCTTAGCGACTCGGACTCGGGCTCGGACTAAGGCGAAGGACGCAAAGTGGTGCTTTGATGGCGCACTTTGCACTTCGCACGTACGCATTGGGCACGAGATAGTGCGATGACGCTTTTGTGCTTGGTTGCGCGCAAACTCTTGCGCGAGGCGATCTGCACGCAGCGTTTATACGAGACGATCTGTACGGGGCAGTCTGCATGGGACTTCTGTAGTGGACAGTCTGCATGGCCAGTCTACACTGAGTAGCTGTGCAGGGCTCTGCGCGGGCATTGTGCGGGACTTTTGTTGCGCATAACTACTACGCATGTGACTGTTCGGACACTCCAGAGGAGTAACTGCCCATTTAGTGGGGTGTTACTACTGTAACCATCCACTAAATGAGCAGTTAACAACAAATAAACTATCCATGATGGGGTAGTTGGCTGCTCAAGGGGCTGGCTCTCCCTATATATATTTGTACGTTTTTCATTTTTGGAGAACGAAATAATATACAAGGTACGAGTGTTAGCTACTGGAGTGCATTTGGAGCAACGAAGTGTTGTCCGTTCAAGGAGTCCAAATTTTGTTCGAGAAGTTCGTGCAAGAGTAACAAATGAGCGTTCCAGAAGTTCGCGATTCTGAACTTGCTGGTTCATAGGAGCAGATAGACGAATAAGGTCAAATCTTGCTTTAAGCAACAGTGGTTTTGATCACCCAGCAAAAATTTCTTCAAAGTTCTCTATTTTGTCTTCTTTCAATTGTAGCAACTTGGTTGTATTCTATTTTTGTTTAGAAGTCGGTTTGTAATCTCCAATTTCTGTCTTTGCAAAGGTCATTTGTAAGTTGTAATTTTTGATTTTTCACGTACTTCGAACGTTAATTGTACTTTGGGAATAACAAAAAGTGACAGGGAAGGGACACTTGTGGACAACCTATTAAAAATAGCATAGTAGATGTAAAAAAGACTAGAGATAGAATAGTATTTACTACAGCAATCAAGTCGAGCCGAGCTTCGCATGTTCAAGCTTGACTCGTTTAGGGTTGCTCCTGACTGAGCCGAGCTTGTAAGATGTTCAAGCTTGTGCTTGCTTTGCTCGAGACCCGAATTGAGGTACTCTTGAGATACAAGCAGCTCGCAAGGTGTTCAACTTCGAAACAAGGCATGTTCAGCATGGCTCGTTTAGGGTTGCTCCTGACTGAGCCGAGCTTGTAAGAAGATGTTCAAGCTTGAGCTCGAGACCCGAATTGAGATACTCTTGAGATACTCACAAGCAGCTCGCAAGGTGTTCAAGTTCAAAACAAGCTCAAGACGAGTTCGAGTCCTAGGCTTCATGGGCCATGATCATTTATAGTCCAGACATGGTTAGTATTAGAGAGGCTTTGGCCATCTTTGTTTATATAGTAGTGTTCTTATTTACATTTTTGTTATCAACCAACATGGGACTAAAAGTTATACTCTTCTACCAGTTTCACATCCAAATCTAAAAAGTTAGAAAATTATATACGGTTGACTCCTGTTGAGTCTAGTCAAAAAGGTCGAGCCAAGCAGGGTACACGTCGAGCTTGTTCACGACCTCACGAGTCGATCTTCTTATGTTCAAGCTCGGCTAGTAAAGATACTCGAGCTCATATCCCTGTTCAAGCTCGATGCCCACAGCTCACAGCTTGTGAGCTGCTGTTCATTTCAGTTACCAATAATATCAGTAAAGTTAGAATAAAGGATATTATTAACATTATTAGTGCACACCCAAGTAGAATTGCATGATACTACTGAAGAGGAAATTTAAGAACGTATTAATACTGAAGAGGAAATTTCAAGCTCGGCTAGTAAAGATACTCGAGCTCATATCCCTGTTCAAGCTCGATCAGTCAATGGAACTACGTCGTGCCTACAGCTCACAGCTTGTGAGCTGCTGTTCATTTCAGTTACCAATAATATCAGTAAAGTTAGAATAAAGGATATTATTAACATTATTAGTGCACACCCAAGTAGAATTGCATGATACTACTGAAGAGGAAATTTAAGAACGTATTAATAATTTGATTCAAGGATTACGTGAAAAAAGTTACATATTAGAGAAAACTTAATATGGTTATATTGGAAAAGGGAACAATGATTATGATAGCATGCATGGTGGTTACATTTACGGAATTAGGCATGGAGTGGCGAGATCTTTGATTTTGTAGTGTTGTATGCCCTCGTAATAGCCAATACTCAATCTAGTAGGAGAGGAACATATAATATACTTTAAAAGCAAATCCAATACTAACCAAATAGATGATCTAAGTAGATTAACTCACTACTAGAAAGGTTAATAGATTAATCATTACTAGAAAGGTTAATAGACTAACATGTAAGCATTGTGAAGTAATCGCCAAAGTTTGATGATATAAGATACAAGTATTAAGAAATAAAAAATGAAAGATTACGATACACTAGATGAAAAACTAGATAGTGGAACTTGAAAAAAGAAAAGGTAATACTATTTACGGATAAATAATAAAGGAAGGAAGATGAAACACATAAAAGATACTAATTGTATATGGTAGAATATGTCAAATTGTATCTAGAAAGTAGCAAAAAAGATTTCACAAGTTTCTAAAGATTGTTGGACTAGGAAAGGAAGTTAATGGTTGAACTAGTCTAAAAGGAAATTAAGGCAAAAAAATTCTTTTAAAGATTAGCAAATATGTAGAAAAAAAATGAATTTTTTTTTGAGAGAACCTAAGCAAAGAAGAAAGAAACAAAGTAATTAGCGATCTAAACCTAAGAACTCTGAATCTATGATTATTTATATGGGAGGTTAAAAACTGAAGAAAATATGTATAGGTCTGTTGAGGGAAAGGAGTAGAGACATAGGTCTATTTAAATGTATCAAGAAAGAAGATCAAAAAGTACTAATAAGTAAAATGGTATCAAGAAAGGGTAGAAGAGTTATTTTTCACAGGTAATTTAACGGGAGAAAACTAGAAATGCTTATTTTAAAAATAAATTTAGTTTTGAAAATGTTTGTAGTTTCGGAATCTGTTTCGGACCCTCTTATAAATATCGGCATGGGTGGTTTCAGTAGTTTTAGATCGGAATTTCAGAGTTCTTCGTTTTAGAGAGCAAAAAATTAATAAAGTGTTATTTAAAAAGATTTAAAAAATTGACACATTTATGCAAATCTAATACGATATTTGTTAGATATTATTGTTTATTTTCCTTTCTTTTAGACAAAGAACTTACAATAACTAGTTTTGATTATAATAATATGATGTATGAACATTGTGAATCTATATCATAGTACTTCGACCAATGGTAAAGGTTACATTGTGGCAATAAATTTTATCGACACCCTCTAGTACATTCATCTTCATAATGATTGAATCAATGTCTACATTAGTTTTTTCATACTTCTTTTTTCATTGGTTTTTTCCTTTCCAAAATGAAAGAAACCAAAGCCACAATTTTAATATAGATTACTACCGGTGGGGGTATCGACGGATCGGACATACCAAAAACGATAAGATATGGTCGATTCGTATTGGTATCGACTGATACTGCGAACTTTGGTTCTGGATTGGTCATTATTATTATTGTGGTATAGTAGGATTTTTGAAGTTAAGTTTACTGAAAGAAAATAGAAAATGAAGAAAATGGAAAATGGAAAATGGAGAGAGCTGCGACTTGATATTCCTGTTGATGTTTGGTAATATTTAGTGAGAAAGGATGGTGTGACATGCTAATTTATTCAATCAAATCCAAGGATTAAGCAGTACATAAGGGATGGAACAGTAATATATTAAAAACATATATAAATAAGGAGAATATACACAAAGTTTTACTAACTATTGAAGAATTAAAGTTACAATGCATACAATGAAACTCTGGAGAGTAATTGATGAAGAATATGGAAAATAACTAGAATTTCAAATAATCAATTCACTTTTATGCCCAAGGAGATATAGTATCGAATGTATTTCCTAAATTGAAAAAAATAGTAAAATTTAGAGAGAAACGTAGATATTTACATGGTTATTATTGACCTATAGAAATATCATGGTAGAGTTCCTAGGAAGATAACATGGTGGGCTAGGGGAAAAAACAATCTTTGGTAGCTAGATTGAGACTATTATTTGATGGAGAACCAGTTTGGATTTTGTTATTTTTAAAATTTTACGGTTTGTTTATTAGGTAATATCTAAATAAAGAGAATTGTATCTCTTTAAGTTGGTTAGGGATTTGACTTATTATACAGATAAGTATTTAAAGATTTGTTTTATCTTATTTCAATTGTTTTGTGGTATATAAATAGTTTGTAAATTCAGATATTAGATATGGAAGAATTGAAGAATGGATTGAAAATCTACTTTTGAGTTTGTATGGTGCAATGTTAAAATACTAAAGTAGATCTATCTTGTCTTTTTCTCTGTTTTTGAAGTTGTCGTCTAATTGGGTATGAGAAAAAAGCCAGCATCGAGATCTGACGCCACCCAAATGCCATTCTAAAATATACTATTTCTATTAATTACAACTTGATTGTTATTTGTTTGTATTTCTATTAAAATTATTTGTGATAAATTGATAATAGTTAATTGTTCACATATTTTTTAAATCTTTCGTGCACAATTTTCACTAAATCCCTAAATTTTCATACTAACTTCATTTTCCTTAGGGTCTTGTCCCACGCCACTATGGATATTCATGACAACGTTAAGACGATTGTGTGGCTAGATGAGCAAACAATTTCCTATCACCATTGACTGACATAAGGAGTCAAGTTAAGTCCTTACCTTCTCATGCAAGTTATGGATGAAATTACTGGACAAATTTCGTAGAAGGTTCAATGATGTATGATACTTGTTTATGATACTATTCTAGTCGTTAAGAGTATAGACGGGTTAGATAACTTAGATGGACTTAAAATATATGTATATAGAGAAACCCTGGAATCTATGAATTTTTGAAATTAGAAGGATGAAAACAAAGTACATGAAATCTAACTTCAACCATATGTCGAAAGAGAAATAATAGAGTACATAAAAATGGACATGAGATATCTAGGAGTCATGGTTCTCAATATTTAAGATCAAGCATTCGTCATGATGGAGTATAAGTAGGACATGTGGGCACAAATTTAACACAAGATGATTGAAATGAAAAGTGCTTATGTAGACAAGCACTTACAGTTTTAACTTCAAATGATGACATTGAAGACATAAGCACTTTTCATTTCAACCTCAAATGATACCATTGAAGTTGAAAACCATTTAAGAGAACATAAAAATTCTACAACACAACTATAAGACGAACGAAGCTTTACGTTAAGAAACATGTCTAGATAATTAGTGTAGCTCAAATGAAAAGCTAATATGGATGAGTGACAAACAATATATTAATTCATTAGATAGGATAAGAAATGAGTGTTTTCATGTGAAGTTGGAAGTGGCGATCTAATTGAGGACACGATTAGATAAAATTCTCTTAGGTAGTTTGGATGTAGTTTAGGCCAATATATGCATTGGTAAGGAGCAATAAGATACTAGTTAAAGCAGCCACTAGGATGAGGGGTAGGCCTAAACGAACATGGATTGATGTCGTAAAGAATCATTGGTTATGTTAGTGTAACAAAGGACATGGCCCTTAAGAATGAAAGAAAAGGATTCAAATGGCACACCGTAAAATTTGTGCCCTAAATATTTCTGAGAAAAGTTTCGTTTTTGTTGCATACCACATATATGAGAATTTTATATGCTTAGCCTAAAACTATATAAGAGATCATAAATATTACAACGGTAAAGAATAGGTTGTGGGTTTGGTGTAACATCCTTTCTTTGTTGTTCTATTACATATTAAGGCACGAATAATAATGACAATTTGATCGATAATCAAAACGACAGTTTTTCGAAAAATTGGGATGGAATATGGTTTATGCATAATACACTCTCAGTTAATACATAAGGTTAATGACGAACCTGGCCCAGTTTTAAGTTATAATGTATTCAACTTGTGAATTAGTTTGAAGTGGAACGGGTCCAACATTAACTTTCCATAACTGAATCTACTTAACATGTGTCCCTCCATCCATTTTAGTCTTCAGGATGAACTTCTCTAGTATAAATTATCCACCAAGCCCTACCCAAGAGAGAAATGTGGTACCAACAATGAAGGGTTGTGAGCCTTGTGGTAGACGGCAGTTGCTTCACTTGGAACAGGTCAGAAGCACACAGCAGTATGCGTTGCCTGCTGGTTGCATATCAGAATATTGTATACTTTTCCATCAGATTTCTCTTTTCTTTGTACTTTGTACTTTGTACTTTTAATTTTGGAGTTCAGAACAAAGCCAATGTTATTTGGTTGTTAAGTAGCACACAAAAGATGTGTGCTTCACTTCACATTTTCCCCTACCTAAGATCCTAATTTTGCAACTCTCTCTCTTGGTCACCACTGCTTCCAACCAAAACAAATTCTGACATGTCTAGAAGGAGACTACTGGAACCAGACATTTCAGCTGATACGATGATATTTCAATACAAGTGTAGGCAAGTTGGTCTCTGGAGCATTTGTTGGTTTCATTTGAAGCATAGGTCATAATGTGGTTTTTCCTTGCAATTGAAGCATAAGATATGAATATGACGTTGATAATGCCCTTTAATAGGGTGATGGTACACAAAATATAAAAGAAAAGGGGAATAATTTAGTAGGTAAGAATACTTATTAAGTGTAGAAGTTATGGATGCAGAGAGTGACTTACTCGTTTCTCTCTGAAGAGAAAGCTTCTATCCTGATACAAGCCCAATCCCTGCCTTCACTACTATTATTTTTCATTGTTTTGATCACTTGCTGAGCAGCTTCTTTCATCAGATTCTGCAGTTCTGGAAATCTCCATATCAGATAATTTCGTTCAACATATATACTGACAAGGTGATCCAGTGTCGTGCTTCCTGCTTTTGCGGATCCAAACCACAAGTTTTTGAGTATTTGGGTCCATGCCATATCCTTGAGAGGTGCCTTGTCAACTAACTTCTGCAGAACTACAGGATGAAGCATCAAAGCCTGTTTCATAAGATCAGCTGAAGTAGATTTCTCTGTCTGTGGCATAGCTTCATGATCAAGATAAAAACGGCAAACAGCAAGGGAATATGAAAAATTAGGGAACAACCACAGGGAGTTATCACTTTCATACTCCTCAGCAAACCTTTCTAGCCATTCATATTCGTGTGCCCTCAAAGAGAAGTAATCAATGCAAAATAATGCTCCCTTTGGATCATCAGAATCTAGAGACAACAGAAGCTTACAGACCTCAAGTGCCGAGCGGTGGCAGCCACGCCTGTCCATGTTTTTCATATGGCTAAAAAGGGCTGTGAATAAAGGTTTATTTGTATCATGGGTATATTTCAATTGGCAATTCACCTGCAACGGGGTAAATAGTGGATGCCATGCATACTCCAATGCAAATAAACACTTTGAGATGGCATCTGCAGATGATTGGTGTTCACCTGAAAACTTGAACACCTCAGCAAAGGTCAGCAGAGAGTCTATGTGGTAAGGGTAGTGTCTTAATATGCCTGCAATGGCATTCAGATCGTTATTAGCTTTCGCAGCTTCAAAAGCTTGTTGGGCATGGTCATAAGCTGAGGAATGCACATATCTGAAAGAAATTTTCAAAGATGAGTTAGAAACATATTTCCAACGATGTAACTTGATATTAATACCAAGACATGATATTAATTGCAGAATGCTTCCACCAATTATCTTAGCTTTAATGGACCACAACTTCAAAATATTAAAAATTAACAAAACTTGTCAAAGTGCTCCACAAATATCTTCGTGGAAATTCCTCTGATCGTGCTAAATTTAATTTTTATTACTGCCACGAATCCATATTATTTCTAGTATAAATCATTGATACATCCTATCGTATACAAGTACTAGTTGTTGCTACACAGGATGTTACTAAGAGAAGGAAAAAAGAAAAAGTATAGTCATCATCATGATCATCATCCAACCCTTCTCACATAGCACAAGGGGATTTTCTATGGAGCAAAAAAGAAAGCCCCACGAAACAATTGGCAGTCTTTATGACCATCTGTCACCAGAAGTCAGCCCTATATGCTGGTACCGAACACCTAATCAAGATGCGAGCGAGAGAGAGCCTTGCCATAAAACCTAGAAGACTAGTTGTTGGGTAGTGGAGTTGGTAAGTGTACATGATTTTAACCAAAAAGGTCTCAAATTCTATCCTCAATGTTCCTTATATTTTAATTTAAGGTATCCCCCCTCTCCACAAAAGATTTTTCTGGGTCCGCCTCTGCTTCTCGGTAGTGCAGTTTAACCTCGTGCAACCAAGAAGCCCACTCTGAATTTCCCTAGACTAGCAAAGAGTCTAGACAAACAGTAAATAAAGCACAAACAAGAAAGAAATATTTCTATGGAACAAAGATTTATTAGGACAAACATCTGAAAAATTCATAGAACATAGTGCACGTTAGTATAATATACAGAGTATAGTCTATAGAAATCATAAAAACAATATATTGATATAATTATAAACTTTGGCGGTAGGTTCGACTGTCTACGTGGAATATCTATTGCTTTACATGTAAACAGAACAAAAGGTGTGCAAAAAAGATAACATTATGGTAGCGAATAGATTGGACAACTGTCCAAATATAATGATAAGGATCAGGTCGTGTCAGCTACTTAGTAAGAGAAAGAGGCAATTACATTGCAATTAACACGAAAGTTTTAGTGTGTATAATACTACTATTTATAGTGTGAGTTCATGGAAATCATATATGACACCTGCAATCCCCTCAATCTCACAGAAATCAGAATCGGGAAACCCTTATTGAACTTTGATTTGTACAAATGTCAATAACACAGAAGCGGTGTTGATAACAGAATTGAGACTTAGCTCTCAACCCTTAATAAGTTCCCAGAATCCATCGAGTAATACTTAAACCTATGTAAAAGATAACAGAAATCCTCTAGGGAAATGAGATAAAAATAATAAAACTCAAAGAATTAATAATATCTAAAATTGAATTTCCAAACGAGCCTTTGCCAACAACTTGATACTATTATGGCCTAGATGACTTGCTTAAACTAGTACACCTCTAGGATTTTTAACTTTAAGTACCAAAACCTAGAATAGTTATACTTCTGAGGACTCCTAACTTACTTAACAAATTGAGAATTTAATCATATATAGTTTGGGCCTAAGATGATAGATTGAAGGAAGATTATTGTCTTCATAGGACACTGAAAAAATCCTGATAGATCTCAGTGGAAGCTTTCCGTATTTGGTTGAATGTCCAAATCGGAGCCCTAGATGAAAGCTACATACCAAGAAGTACACCTATAACACCTAAATCAAACCAAGTTTAACTTGACTCCAAATTATACTACATCAGTTAGTGCTCTCCACACCAGTCAGGGAAATTAGATAATCAGTGTCCCAGCCGAGCAAATACAAAAACAAGGTGAAATATGTATTATCCATGATAAATGTTTACACCGATTCTATTTGCTGCATACAAAACATACAACCTCACTAGTATTTGTGAAATAAATTTTCTTATTAGTTGACATGGATATAGGAAAAAGAATATGATATGATTATGATAAAGGTACATATACTATATTACTATCCTATAAAAATACAAGTACATGCAACAATGAAGATATTTCTCTCAATATGTATGCCTGCATTCATGCATGCAGCAAAGGCTGCTCACAATGTCCAGTGTTGTCAAAATCTGATCGGATCGTAAACTCGCAAAGTTGTACGGATCAGGATCCGGATTCGGACCATGAATCATAAGATTACCGACTAAATCTATAAAAAAAATTCAAATAAATATGAAAAGAATATGGACAATTCAAATATACGAAATAATTGATAAATATATCCACAGAACAAATGGGTTTTAGCATTTAGCATGCATAAAACAAGTCAGCCACCTCAAAAACTATAATTAGTACGATCCCAAAATGTTAAAAATTCAAAACCCACAATATTTGCATTGTAGATGACATTTGTGATCCTTATCCACAACCATCTAATGCTCTCATGCCGAATCCTTTTTCTATTCCATCTTCCAAAACCAAAAATAAAAGTAGTAGGAAAGATAGCACAATTTAAAAGTCACCTCAAATGGAATTTTGTAAATCACAACCACCACATGCTTCTATCTTTTTTAAGCAGTAGAAGTCCACCACAACAAAAGAAAACAGATTCAGACAAACGAGGAGGAAGAATAAGGTTTGTTCTCAAAATAGTAGTTTTGGGAGAGGAGAAAGAGCACAATAGACTAATAGAATATGAAAAGTAGCATAAGAAAGTATATAAAACTTAAAATTGCAAAAAAAAAAAAAAAAAACTAAATTCAAAAGAAAAGTCAAAATATAGTCCCAAAAACAAATTGGATTCGCTTGGGTCGGGATCATCCGATCATGGTAGGATCCCAATTCCACAACCCGGACTGTACGATCCATGTAGTTCGGATAGGATTATTGTCCAGCCTGATCCATGCATGGGATCTGATCGCGAAGAACCAAAACTGGATCGGGTCGTAAGAAGGGCAATGTCATACAGATGGCAGAAAGGGAAACCAGGACACTTCGACCTCAAATAAAACGCAAGTGTAACCGTAAACAACAACAATGTTTGGCACTAGATCTTGGCGTAAGTCACCTAATCAAGGGTCACTATATATTCGTACTCGTCTACAATTTCACTATGATCTATCATATTATTGAATCCCTAGGAAAACCAGTCTCAATCACACTACCAATTGGACCCTCTCATAACCATAAGATGCTCTTGAATGCAAAGGAAGCTTGCAATGTCATATACATGGCAGATAGGGAAACCAGGAAAGTCGACCTGAAATAAAATGCAACAAGTGTAAGCAACAACTATGTTTGGCACTAGATCTTGGCGTGGTCACTAGTCAGGTTACCAATACCATCCAACACATTCTCCAAGGGCCACTATATATTCGTGCTGGTTTATATTTCACTATGATCTAACCATAAGATGCTCTTGAATAGAGAAGGGCAAACAAAATTCAAGTATATAAAAAAGTAGCACTGCAATGAACATCATATATAAGGACCTCTATCTGAAAGCAAAAGTAACTAGAACTCATTAAAGAACTAAAATATATGTACATGAGTCCCTTTTGGATGCATTTAAGATTAGGATTATTTGGTTAGAGTGAAAAAAACCTTTGTCAGATCTCGCACTCTAAGTGGATAGATACAACTTAAGAAGGTGCAAATTGATGGAGCATCAAATACAAAAGAACACGCACGGTTGAAATGTCACCACCATATGTAAGCATTCTCCCCCACACATTGTGTAAAATTTAATCACCTTGTAACTAGTATAAAAGACAAAGCTAACAAAACCCAAAACTAAAATTGTCATGCCCATCACTAGACTTGAACATAATGTGATTGTGTTCACAAGACCCGCAATTGAGTAAACTCCGCCGAAAGAATTAATTGAGTGTACGCTAAATTCTTAGGCACAAAAAGCATAGGAAAAAGGTCTGCAACTAAGCCCATCAAATTGGAAATGTCATTATGCAATCCCTATTGCAAAAAGATATAAACTACATGTTCGTGCAAACTCTTTTCTAGTCTCTTGGAAGTCGGTTCGCTCCTTGGTTGCATAAGCTTAAACCATTATGACCAGAAAAGGTAGGTCTACCTAGCCTGCAACTAGCATAACCAAACTTATAAAGGCTATCGGTTCTGTCGAGTAAAAGGTTTTGACTTGGATTCCTTCTAGAGGCACTCGGGCTAAGTGAGCATTCGTACGGATGACATGTCCGTATCTGAAGGTGTTGCTACATCTATAAGAATTCATACCACCTAACTGGTCTAATTGGAGGAGAAAAGAAAAAGGTGCAAATTGAAATTTTACAACCTCTCGTTCTATAGCCATGGACGGCTATATTCTTTTTCTTATGGGACGAGACTCCTTCTCCAGCTTCCTTGACTTAGGTCTCTCGATCATCGCATCATTGTAATTTCGGCACAAAAGTCTACTATTTCGGAAAACCGACCCACCACAACATATAGACTCGTTATTAAGTGGTTGCAAGCCTATAAACGACTTAAGTCGTTGTCGGCATGACTCTTCTTCGTTTTGAGTATACCTTCCACGCAATCCTTTACTTATCCAACCTATGGCCGAAGTGGAACTAGTAACAGCTTGTACAAACCGGATGTATGGCAAGGTCCTATCTTGCTCATAGCTACCATGAGTTGGAACTTGGAAACAACACAATATGACCATAGAAAGCTTGAATGATGGTTGGAACTTGGAAACAACACAATATTACCAAAGAAAGCTTGAATGATGATGATGAGCTAAAGCACGAGAGAAAACCAGACCTTAAATTGTGGAATAAAGGCTTTTTAGTTGTGGTGGTCTGGGAGCGAACACTCCAAAATTGTGGTCGTGTTATGTCGAACATGTGTCAGACATTTCATACACGTATTGGACACAATCTGGACACTCCAAAATACAGTATGATACAGCAAAATAGGTGTCAATCTGTGCCGTGTCATATCCGTGCCTATAGGTTGTGGTTGTAGCTAAGGCACATCAAAGCCCACAACAAGCTAAGTTCCCCTAAACCAAATCGAGCTATTATGTTGAAGAATGGACAGAAAAAGTTAATTTCATATTGCATGAAAAATTTCATCAACTATACAAATCATGTATGTTCCGGATACTAGCCACATCCTCGACCATTCAAAGCTAGTCGTCGGTACCAACTTGCCCTATAAGGAGCAGCCCGTATCTTATTTTGGACCATGTTCTCAAGAACCGGACTATCAGGCTTGTCCGCGTTGCTTGGGACATCACTCATCGGAAGAGTCGACGTGCGAGCATGAAGACGATATCGAATCTAGAAATCTACACTTATTCGACTATGGAGGTATATTTCTTCTTATGCCTTTGTATCCAATGTCCAGTGATTACAATAGATACTCCTATATGAAATGCACTTTGGAGAACACTATGGGTTGAGTCACAAGTAGCTATTTTATAATCTCATTTTCTCATAATCAGGTATACTCCTATATGAAATGCAATTTGGAGAACACTATGAGTCACAAGTAGCTTTTTTATAATCTCATTTTCTCATAATCATCAGGTTGTTGCTAGGGTTGACACGGTACTTAATAGGTTGTGAACAATAGAGTAAAGAATCTTAATCGATACGTGAACGAATTAAGAACTTCCCTTGACACAAACTCGGTTAAAGACTACATCAAGTACAACATAGAAAAGTGCCTCATAATCTCTTCACACGGCCTTACGAAAAAAGGTAGTGACGGATCCGATTTTGTTTGTTTTTCAGGCCATTGTCGTTCTGGATAATAATGCTAAAACGGTCAGAAAGTGGCGCTATAATTACCTGAAATAATTTATCCCGCCCTTGGTCTCAAGGAGCTCCATGGACAGCGACCCGTCCCAGCGGGGCCAGAAATCCGACGGGGTGACCAGAATCGTCCTCCTCGGGTTGTGCCCCGCCCGCCTCCCTCCACGCGCTGTCCTCGAGCTCCCGGCGCCACCACTCCCGCCCTGGTTCTGGAACGAGTTGACGACCTTAGATCCAAAGATCTTCCTCAGCTCGTTCTCCGCCTTGAGGAACTTTGGATCCACCTGGAGCACCGATGATGAAGACGGCGGGGCCCCGCCCCCTCTCCCGTTCCTCCTCTTCCCGTCGTCGGCCGAAGAAGAGGAAGGCTTCGTGTCGACATATAGATCTTGGAGGAGGGAGTCGAGGGAGTCTTCGGGGGGTTCCGGCTTGTTCTTGGTCTTCTTCTTCGTCTTCTTTTTCTTGGATTTGCGGGTGCAGGCATCCCAGGAGGGATTCTTGGAGATTGGGGGTTCTTGATCTTTGGGTTTGGTATGGTCATCCGGAGTTTGATCTTCTTCGTCGTCGTCGTCGTCGTCGTCGTCCTCGTCGAGGAGGAGAAAGGGGTTCTTGGAAGGAGGGGCTTCTCCTTTTTCTTCCTCTTCTTCTGATTGGTTTGTATCGAAATGATCATGGGATTCTTGTTCTTTTAGAACTTTCCTCAATAATCTTGCCGACATTTTTTTCTTCTCTTTTCTTCTTTCTGTCTCGATTTTTTTTTTCTTTTTTACTTGAGAAACAGAGAGCTGCTCGAGAAGAAGAAGAGAGCCCTAATGTCCGTCCGTTCTTTTTCTTTTTCTTTTTTTTTGACCCGACTATCCTCCATGACATACTAAGCATATCTTATATAACTTAAGTTAGAAAATAGATTCATGTTAAAAGATCCATATACCCACATAACCTATTAAGCACATTCAACCAGTCTTCCTCTTACACACTAGTCATCTTCTTCTTTCTTATTTAATTTTTACCTTTTCTAACCCAATCCAAAAACCAAAAAAACCTAAAACCCTACATTGAAATTGTGAAAAATGCATCATGGAGGAATAAAGTACACTTCAAAGACACAATATACGTTCTCTCTTTGCGTAATTTCTCGGTTTGAAGTAGTGTATGAGAAGTGTTGGAACAAAAAAAATAAAAAATTCGCGATGAGCACGACCAATACTGGTAGAACGGACCATTGTCTGTTCTATCTGTATTGGCTGAACATTTCAGTAGCAGTTCGACTGGCAAAGGTCGAACATGACATGTATAGTTCGAACAATGATTGTAGAACATGTCGGTTAGTGTCTGACATGTATTTGTCGAACATAAGAAGGACCGAACATGTGATCTTCCATTCGACACTTTGGTCAAATATACACAACAATGTTCGACTATCGTAGGTCGAACACCATTTTGTGCAATCGACAGACCAAGCTCGAACAGAACCGTGAATACGTCCAAAAAAAATTCAGAATTTGTTTCGTTTTAACAAAAATTTAAGGGATTCAAAACCCTAGCAGTGATCCTCAACGAAATTAATACTCATTTTGAACTAATTAGGATGTTCGAAGAGATGGGACCGGTTGGATTTGGAGAGAGAGAGAGAGGAGAGTAGAGAAGGGACCGGTTGGATTTGGAGATAGGAGAGTAGAGAGATGACCGATTGTAAGGATGTGGGGTGTGCTTAGGAATGATGATAGGTTTTAGGTTATAATAGAAAATGGTATTTTGGTCATGTGGTGGGGTGTACTTAGCATTTATGTTAATTTTATTCATTTAAAATGTGGTGTACTTAGTATTTGGGGTGTACTAAGTAATACATGGGGTGTGTATAGATTCTCCATTTTTTTCTTTTTTTTCATTCTTTTATACCCAAGAGAGTCGATGAATGGCAAAAGCCAAATATTTAAATTATATATGTGCAAATAAAATATTATCTTTGTTCAAATACACACAAATCTTAATTATTTCAATAAAGAAAAAGAAAATTATAAAAAATTATAATTTCGAAAACATTCCATTAGAGCTTCTTCGCCAGACGGCCTTGTAGAATTCTTACAATTGTGAAATTTTTACCAGACTATCTGGTGAAATTTTAAGTCGACTGTTGGTCAAACGGTCGACTAGACTCCTAACGGCTCTCTGAATGGCTACTAACTCCTTGCACTCTATAAATTGAAGGGACATTTGTACTCCTTTATACACTCTTCTACTCTCTACAAACTCCTCTACATTAAGAAGCACTCTACAAATTCCTCTGCATTCAGAAGCTTTATATTCACAAGTTCTCTTGTAGTGCCCCGTTCCGGACAGCGCACTATGTAATGGGCTTGTGGCTAGATTGACAAAGTCAGAACTAAGTATTGGAGAAACCTTTGAGTATCTAATCAGTTTGGACGAATGCTTGAGAACCTTTCAAACTCATGGATTGACTTCTATTGGAATGAGTCTTACAGTGAATTGTGTCTCAACGAATGAGCTCTATAAAAGAGTCCATTCCCAATACCTTTTCAGTATAGTTTTCCTTGGAGTGTTTGTAAGCCCCCTCACCCAAAATAGGTATTTTGTGTGTATTTTATATTATTATATTTATTATAGATTATTTTAAATATTGAATTACTTTAGAGTATTCTCTTAGTTAATTAGAAAACAAATTTTTTAGTATATTTACTTATGTTAATATTTATTTAGAATCATTTTTAGGCTATTTTAGACTTTTAGAGATTTTTCTAGAATTTTTAGGTAATTAAAACATAGGGAACGTAAATTTCTAGGACTTCCATGATTTACTATGAGACCATACTTGCATATTGTTCCCACCAAATATTTATTTTAGGTTAAATATTTAATTTTTTTTTATGTAATTTATTTAGAATTTTAAGAAATTTATTTAGATTTTTAGAATTATTTAGGATTTATTTGGATATATAGTCTTAATATTAGATAGATGTTAATTTAGTGTTAATAGATATTAATAAGATTATATATAAATTATTTGTATTATCTTTAATTCTATTTAAATTATTGAGATAAACTCAAACTCTATTTTAAATTAATTCAAACCTTGAGCCTATTAGGAAAGCAACTTCATGCATATTATATCCTTATTTAAACTCATCCTAATCATATCCAAATTAGCTAATCCTAGTAGTATTCAATTAAGTTATCTCCACAATTATAAATACATATTAGACTTATGGAGTAAACTCTTCTTTCATAATTTTCTTCTCCAAACTTCTCTCTTTTTCGTCCAAAAATAGTCGAACGACTTAAAAAGACGATACCTCCTAGCTTCGGACTCCAAACGTGCTCCAGTTTTTTTGTTAGAACATATCAAGGTTAGATTTCTGAATATATAAATTATTTTTAATAATTTATGAACCTATTTTTCTAAAAAAAATTCTAAAAGTGCTAGTTGTCCGAAATCAAACGCGTTTTTGTGTTTTCGAGATTTTGGGAGATCCCAAACATGGGATTATGAGCCGTTTGAAGTTTCAAAAATCTGACATGATGAATTTCTATAAAATTATTTTTCCAGAATTTAACATTCAAGTTTAATCTACTGTAAAATTCGTGCAACGTAGACGTAAATAGAAAATTACCAAAAACTGTCATCTGTGCGCCCTTGTGGCCATAACTCTTTACCGACTTGTGATTCTATGAAACTGTCGATTCCGGCATTCATGTAGTGCTGAAATCTATTGGATTCTACACACAAATCCAGGATTTGAATTGGTTGACTTTTTGGTTAACGGATTGCCTCGATTTGCATGTCACGGATCACAAATCCGTAAAGTTATCTTTCTTTGGACCAAAATTAGGGTTTAACAATAAAATCAGATTAAAATAAGATTAAAATACTATTTTTATGTTATTTTATTCAGAATTAAAATAGATTAGAATGGAGGAACCTATTCACTCACTTTTGTAACCTAACTTGTTTAATTTATGTGACGGGTAGATCGGACGACGCCTTGAGTTGGGACTTCATTCTTTTTCAGACTAGGCAAGATACCTTGCCAAATTGCTTATAGTACTTTTGCATGCTTATCATATTTTTATATATTCATTATATATGTGTTTTCTTTCAGTCATAATTATATACTATATATATATTGACACACACTTGACACATAGTATCATAGGAGGGGAGGACAATCAGTAGGCGTATGGGCTACCCACTCTGGTAAACCGTAGTAACTAGCACGCACTACGGGAGTTGTGTTGTGATGGTCGCTACCCTCGCGGTATGTCGGTTGATGGTGTCACGATGGTCGCTACCCTCGCGGTATGACGACTGATGATGTTCATGGACGTGTGTGTGAGTTGTGAGATATATAGAGTATTCTACACCTACCCATACGTCGAAAGGTTGTCCTCACTATGCATTTTCATATAGATTGTCTAGTACAGCGTAGTTATATATTTTCTATCTATTATGCATGTTTATTATATTCAATTGGCATGCTTCTATGTATCTTGTTACGTCCCTCTGAGGACCTGGTCCCTTTCCAGGTGTAGACGATCTTGACTATTCGCAGGAGCACGGATCAGGACTTGCTACTTATCTCTCTTTCGAGGAGGTCTTCTCTTTGAGCCTTATTGTTCATTAGATGTACTTATTTTGTGTCTCTTATATTCTGGTTTGGTAGTGAATTTGTCTCCACCCAACTATTTGTTCTTATCAAGCATTTTATACTTGATTCAGTTATATAGTTGATTGGTTATTTGATTCTATGAATGAGATCTAGTTATGCCCTATGACTTGTGATAATTATATACCACTTATGAATTATTGTTCATAATACAGCGCACGTATGTGTTATGGTTTTCATATATTGGAGTCTCCAGATACATACGGCTGACATGCTTACGTATTCCTAGTCCTACGTATTTTGGGACTGGGACGTGACATATTTTTGTGGTGGCCCATGCAGGTCGAGAATATATTGTCTCGGTTACGTTACTGTACCGAGCAAGCCTGCGTATAGGATTAGAATATAGGATCCCATCCACTTATTTAATCACCACCCTTGATTTTATTTCGCATTCTTATTTGATTGTTCGCATTGCATCTTGCTTGATCCTTTCACAACGTCAATCTTATCTTTTCTTTCGTGCTTGATAGGGGTTAGGAAGATGACTTGTACTAGGTATATCCACTCTAATGTTCAATAACACTATTAGTTAAATTCTTGTAAGTTTGGCAGTATGCCTCATAACCTAGTATCACATAGCCCTTTTGACCCATTAATGAAGTATAATTGAATGACACCAACTATAGACTTGCATAAGAAGATAGTGTTTATCCAGACTGTAGAACTTAGAGGTCCATACCCTCATTTGATCGACTAGAGATTTAGACAAGAAGTTAGTATGGCAACTATAGAGGCACAACACCAGACGAGTCTTATCTTCTTTGTGAACTTGAAGTATTTTGTACCTTCTTTCATCATAATCCATCGTATCTATATTTTTTGTACTACCTCGACTTATGTTGCTATTATAGCCTAGTTTTGCAAGCTTATTCTTTTATCGAGCTTATTCATGACATATGTATTATTGGGGATGCCTACTAATACATTGTCTAAATTATAATCAGTGTATTATGGTCTGATCAACCTTAATGCACTTGGTTCGCTCTTCGCATAACTACTTTACGTGGATTGAGATATAGTTGACTCAGCTTGTTAGATGAATATACTTGCCCTCTAGACATGTTCGAGCATATCGTATCGGTTACAAAACTGTACTGATATGAGCATGCAAATAGAAATTTACCAAAATAAAATTTTAATCCACAACTGTCATGACAATTCTCTTTTTGAATTCTTTAATCGCTTTGAACCCCGTACTTGTGTTCTATCACCTCCTCCTTGAATTATTTATTATCGTTTTTCGTCTTTCCCTATTTCGAAAAGACGAAATCTCGTGCTTGGTATAAGTTGATATACGGATAGTACTAGATATACCCCATAGGCCAATCACATTACTTTGTGACTATCTTTTGTAATTAAGGGTATAAAATATGTAAGATATTTTATGGATTGAATAACACAATTAAATAATTTGAGGACGTTTTTCTTAAATGTATAGCTTATGTGATAGATCGGTAAATTCTAAGTTGGGTAGAAGTTGCATTGTCAACTTGAGGTAAATTTTTTTAGATTGTAATCAAGTAAGATTAGATTGAGAGATTTAAGTCATTTTAATTTTGAGAAATTTTAGAAGAATGATTTAGATGATGATGATTTAACTTTAAAGATAAGAATACCTTCTAGAATAAATTTTAAAATTTTGATATTGTGACCAAATATTTATAATTTGAGCACATGATTTAAATTTTGTATATTGGAGATTTAATTAATAATTTAAATCTTGGGGAAAAAAATCTAGAACTCTAAACATGAACATTGATGTATTGAATTCAAAATTTTACAATTTGATGATTTGAATTAAAAGTTAAATTTTGATTGTTATATCACCTATTTGAAATATTGATAATAGAAATTGAATTTTAAATTTGAAGAGTACAAAATTCTTAAGTTGAAATATAGGAATAAGATTTGATTAGAATTGTTTAAAATTTATAGGAGATTATGATAGTTGGAAATCGTGATATAAAATTTGATGTGGGTTATTTAAATCTTCAAGATATCATATAGATTTGAATTAAATTTGGATGTTGATATTTAAAAATCTAGAAGAGATTATAATAGGTTAAATTTTGATTTAAACAGTGATTATTTTAACTTTGAAGAGATTGTGACGGATTTGAATAGATTTTGCAATTTAAATTTTTAAGAAGATTGCGGTTGACTTACCTTAGATACAAATATG
The DNA here is from genome assembly GCA_036927795.1 of Iris macrosiphon. Classification (NCBI taxonomy): domain Eukaryota; kingdom Viridiplantae; phylum Streptophyta; class Magnoliopsida; order Asparagales; family Iridaceae; genus Iris; species Iris macrosiphon. The sequence continues at coordinate 88,789,919 of JAYESA010000006.1, read as the reverse complement.
AAAGATTTAACAAATCATTCCTTATTTTTAATTTCGATGACAAATTTTTTGTAAGTTGGGTAGATTGTAAGCCCCCTCACCCAAAATAGATATTTTGTGTATATTTTATATTATTATATTTATTATAGATTATTTTAAATATTAAATTACTTTAGAGTATTCTCTTAGTTAATTAGAAAATAATTTTTTTGTATATTTACTTATGTAAATATTTATTTAGAATTATTTTTAGGCTATTTTAGACTTTTGGAGATTTTTTTAGAATTTTTAGGTAATTAAAACATAGGAAACGTAAATTTCTAGGACTTTCATAATTTACTATGAGACCATACTTGCATATTGTTCCCACCAAATATTAATTTTAGGTTAAAATATTTAATTATATATTTATGTAATTTATTTAGAATTTTAAGAAATTTATTTAGATTTTTAGAATTATTTAGAATTTGTTTGGATATATAGTCTTAATATTAGATAGATGCTAATTTAGTGTTAATAGATATTAATAAGATTATATATAAATTATTTGTATTATCTTTAATTCTATTTAAATTATTGAGGTAAACTCAAACTCTATTTTAAATTAATTCAAATCCTGAGCCTACTAGGAAAGCAACTGCATGCATATCCCATCCTTATTTAAACTCATCCTAATCATATCCAAATTAGCTAATCCTAGTAGTATTCAATTAAGTAATCGCCACCATTATAAATACCTATTAGAGAGTAAACTCTTCTTTCATAATTTTCTTCCCCAAACTCCTCTCTTTTTCGTCCAAAAACAGTCGATATTCGTCATAAATTCAGCCTCATTTTCTAGTACTTATGATGACTTAAAAAGACGATATCTCCTAACTTCGGACTCCAAACGTGCTCCAGTTTTTTTGTTAGAACCATATCAAGGTTAGTTTTCTTAATATATAAATTATTTTAATAATTTATGAACCTATTTTTCCAAAAAAATCCTAAAATGCTAGTTGTCCGAAATCAGACGCATTTTTGTGTTTTCGAGATTTCGGGAGATCCCTAACTCGAAATTATGAGCTGTTTAAAGTTTCGAAAATCTGACATGATAAACTATAAAATTATTTTTCTAGAATTTAAAATTCAAGTTTAATCTACTGTAAAATTTGTGCAACGTAGACGTAAATAGAAAATTACCAAAAATTATCATCTGTGCGCCCTTGTGGCCATAACTCTTTACCGACTTATGAATTTATGAAACCGTCGATTCTGGCATTCATGTAGTGCTGAAATCTATTAATTCCACACACAAATCCAGGATTTGAGTCGGTTAACTTTTTGGTCAACGGATTGCCTCGATTTGCGTGCCACGGATTACAAATCCGTAAAGTTGCCTTTCTTTGGACCAAAATTAGGGTTTAACAATAAAATCAGATTATAATAAGATTAAAAATACTATTTTAGGTTATTTTATTCAAAATTAAAATAGATTAAAATGGAGGAACCTATTCACCCACTTTTGTAACCTAACTTGTTTAATTCATGTGACGGGTAGATCGGACGACGCATTGAGTTGGGACTTTATTCTTTTTCAGACCAGGCAAGATACCTTGCCAAATTTCTTATACCAATTTGCATGCTTATCATATTTTTATATATTCATTATATATGTATTTTTTCAGTCATAATTATATATTATATATATGTTGACACACACTTGACACATAGTATCATGTGAGGGAAGGACAATCAGTAGGCGTATGGGCTACCCACTCTGGTAAACCGTAGTAACTAGCACGCACTACGGGAGTTGTGTCGCGATGGTCGCTACCCTCGCGGTCTGTCGGTTGATGGTGTCACGATGGTCGCTACCCTCGCGGTATGACGGCTGATGATGTTCATGGACGTGTGTGTGAGTTGTGAGATAGATAGAGTATCCTACATCTACCCATACGTTGAAATGTTGTCCTCACTATGCATTTTCATATAGATTGTCTAGCACAGCGTACTTATATATTTTCTATCTATTATGCATGTTTACTGTATTCAATTGGCATGCTTCTATGTATCTTGTTACGTCCCTCTAAGGACCTGGTCCCTTTCCAGGTGTAGACGATCTTGACTATTCACAAGAGCACGGATCAGGACTTGCTACTTATCTCTCTTTCGAGGAGGTCTTCTCTTTGAGCCTCATTGTTCATTAAATGTACTTATTTTGTGTCTCTTATATTCTGGTTTGGTAGTGGATTTGTCTCCACCCAACTACTTGTTCTTATCAAGCATTTTATACTTGATTCAGTTATATAGTTGATTGGTTATTTGATTCTATGGATGAAATCTAGTTATGCCCTGTGACTTATGACAATTATATACCACTTATGAATTATTGTTCATAATACAGCGTACGTATGTGTTATGGTTTTCATATATTGGAATCTCCAGATACATACGGCTGACATGCTTACGTATTTCTAGTCCTATGTATTTTGGGACTAGGGCGTGACAGTGTCACCCTCAATAGTTTCAGACAGAGACGGACGATTCTTATAGCGTTTATAAACTAGTCTACAATCTGCATTGGGGACAAAGTTAAATTTTAGTACTGCATATCATCCTCAGACTGATGGTCAGACAGAGAGGGTGAATCAAATCCTTGATGATATGCTGCGACTTTGTGCGATTGATCTAAAGACAAGTTGGGATACGTACGTATTGGCAGAGTTTGCATAACAATAGTTATCAGTAGAACATCCAAATTGCCCCTTATGAAGCATTATACGGGAGGAAGTGTCGGTCATCGATATGCTGTGATGAAGTTGGTGAGCCACAGGTACTTTGCCACACCCCAGAACCAGATTACTAGTGAGCGAGACTGACAAGGCCAGCTATGTATACTTAGAGCACTCTGGTGCTCTGCATATATGGTGAAGCTGTATGACATGAGGGGTCACTACTACAAACCAACAAAAAAACCTAGGTCCAACAAACCCTAGTGTCTCAATCACAAGAACAACATGAATAATAACAAGATGTAAGATCAGCTGAAATATAATAGTAAAGCGTCTCAAACTATAATATACAGATGATCATGAAGCTAGTGAGTACAAAATGAATAAACTAGCCAGAATCTAAGTCATACATGATCAACCCTAAGATATGTCAATCATGCTAATGCCCGTAGGCTAACTGATCAAACAAAAACATGAGCTAAACACGTGCTCGGTGGCTAAACGCCAATAAAAATAGAAGGTACATCAAAGTGGGGAAGTAAGAAAACTTACTCAAGCAGTCTGGTGCTCATGGTGGCCACCATCCTTAGGAAAGTATAGAAGATCCTCTAATACTGCTACTGGATCTGGACATACAAAACCAGTGGGGTCAGACCCCCAAAGTACCACAAAGGGAGCCAATATAGGAAACTTAAACCAACAACAAAAGCAATATAAATACTGAAAGTAAATACTGAATGTAAATGATTTCAGGATAATAAAGGAAATACTGTAAACCTCCAATAAGACATATCCTTAACTGATAATCAATAGGGTAACAAGTGCAGAAAATAAAAGTGTGATAATGTAAAGTCTAGACTATACATCATCCATAAATCACGATAAATCATATAAGTATGGCTTGATAATTTAACTAACTAGGGTTATCACAATCCTAATTGCTAACAATTATAATACAATGCGATGCTAGAGTTCCTTCTGATCGCATGCCCCTATAGTCCGTCCGGGATATCCATACTCACAAACCAACACCGGATACTCCTCAAGATACTCCACAATATAAACCACTGGATACTCCTCAAGATAACTGTATGAATAACCGGGACTGCATGCAATCTAGAAAAACCCCTAGCCATGCACTAAGTGAATCTCTAGTTATAAACCCCTAGCAGTTTCTTGTATGAATTCGGATGTGACATTTCGTAGAATCCATCCTAGACATGATGCAACAAAACAAGTTCTAATAGTAATATAAACAAGTTTAATATACATTGCACAAATGGACTCATGTAAGCCACGACAACAACTAATCCACGTATAACCAAGTAAAGCCACGTAAGCCAAGTGAAGCCATGTCAATCCAGGTAAAGCCATGTGAAACCAGGTAAAGCCATATACAACTATGTGAAGCCATGTCCAACTAGATAAAACAAAGTGAAACCAAGTCAAGCCATGTCCGATAAAATCATGTAAAGTTATGCCAAGCCAAGTCCAGTCAATTATGTCATCACGTGTAGTCGGTTAAAGTCGGGTAAAATCGAGTAAAGCCAAGTCAAGTCAAGTCATTTGAAGCCATATAATTTTATGTCCAAATTAGGTCAAGTCATCACGTGTCCAAGCAAAAGCCAGGAGTATCAACATAAAATTACGAAAAACTAAGAATTTCTAAAGAAAGAGCACGATCGGTATACGATCGGTATACCATCAGTACAGTCCAGTATAATATCGATACACCAGTCCAGAGATAGAAAAAACAAGCAAGTTCTGGATTTTAATAAAAGTATACCGTCGGTATACTGTAGTATACCGTCGGTATGCCGTTCCAAGTAGGCAAAAAGTTACTGAAAATAAAGTTCCACAAATCGATATACCGTCGAAATAGCCCAGTGCACCGTCGGTATGCCGGCCAAGACAAATATCTAACAATGTCTGCAAGATCGGTATACCCTTCGTATACTGTAGTACCCCGTCTGTATGTCGATAGGGTTCATAAAAAATATTTGTATACCATCGGTATACCGATTTCCAAGAATAAATATGGTTAAGTCAAGTTTGATTTCCGAACCCAAATCAAGTCCTAAAAATTACCAGAATCAAGTCTAACAATAAGTCAAGTCTAGGGTAAGTATCATATCACAATATGGACTAAATCTCATGGTCACAACTCTGGTACCGTTTCCGTTACCGAGTTACCAAAAAGGACGGAACAAGATTCTATCAGAAATTAAAACCGAAATGGTCACTGGGCTAGAAATCACGATATAAACAATAATAGTAAAGCAAGTCTAAGCTAAAAGAAATAACCAAGCTCCAAAAAAATAAAATGATAGAAAGTTAAAAAAATTATGAAATCGACAAGGTTTACTTGCCTAAAGCGAGCTCCTAGCCTAAACCTTCTAGTCCACCACCACGAAGGGGTTCAAAAACTGACCACGCTTCCAAGCTCGAGAGAGAAATGGAGAAGAGAGGAGAGAGAAAGAGAAAGAAAGAAATAAAATGAATCAAGTACTATTTATAGAAAAATATCTCAAAAATATCTCGAAAAGTGAAACAAATATCTATTTGGCAGTATACCGTCAGCATACTGTAGTATATCGGTCAGGTAGTAAAGTTTCAATTTTGAGAATTTTTGAGCTTCCTTGAGATCCAATAAAATGCAATTACTAGCATAAAATACGTATCCATATAAAATACGAATATTGTGAGACGATTCTCACAACTCTCCCCTCCTTAGAAAAATTTCGTCCTCGAAGTTTCTATAAGAATCCAAAATCAACTAACAAGAAAATCCAAGAAAGCAAGCACGAAACCGAAATAAGCAGGAAACTCATATGAGCATCAAATTTCCTGGGCAACAACAAAAAATCAGAAAATAAAACAATAACAGATATAACAGATAAGATAACAATCAATCACATGCACAGGCTATGGTAGAACACGGGTATACGAATAAGTATACCTCCCAAGTTGAAGAAAAATGTATAACGAGTACGCATATCGTCCTCACGCTCCCACGTTGATTTGCCCAAAGAGTGATGCCCCCAAGCAACACGAACTAATCTGATAGTCCGGTTCTTAAGAACCTTCTCCTTCTGGTCCAAAATAGACACGTGCCTCTCCTCATATGATAGGTCGGTACCAACGACCAACTTAGAATGATTAAGGATATGGCTCGGGTCTTGAATATGTTGGTCCATCCGGTCTCAGTCAACTTGATTTTGATAGTTAACTAAACCATGCATTGATATGTCGCGATCTGAAGCCTCAACGCTGCTATTACATGTCATCTGTATTACGTCTATTAAAATATAATCTTTTATTTATTTGAATATAGGATCGATGTAAGCTGATTCACACCGGAAAATCCAAGTACCTATACCCAGATACCTACTCCACTCAAATAAACCAAAGAACCTTTCCACCAAATCAGGCCACATTTATTAACAAAGTCTACCATACTTAGAAACTGAACTCGGACCGAACTTATGTCGAACTCGAACGAACTCGGTTACCTTTTTGGTATGAAATCAACTAGTTCAATTAGCTCCTAATTTCTTGGCCCAATGGTTGGAAATTTGAATTAAACCCCATCCGATTTTTGGCCGAATTCTATTTGCCTACACACTATAAATAGGGTTGGAATTCTATATTCCTACACACTCAATAATTCTTAATCTTCTATCCTATTGTGAGCAAACATATAAGCCTTAACTTTTTCATCTCCAAGAGCAACTCCCTAGCCTTCTTAGTGCCAAGTGCAATCTCAGTCTAGAAGTCTACAGAGTTGTAAAGAGCTTTATTCCATCAGTTACTCTCTCTCTCTCTCTAGATGTGAAGTTGTGAGACTTCGGATCAAACCTTGTGGTGTAAAGAAGTGGCAAGCCTTCGGATCAAAGCTTGTGATTCACTATTGGTGATTATAGTGGATAAAACTCCGATCTTGAGTTCTCGGGACTGGACTAGTCCTCTCAGAGGGAAACCAGTATACATCTTGGTGTTTGCGTTTGCTTTCGCTCTCTACTTTACCGCTTTACTTTACTGTCTTTATATACACTGTTAGTTAGCAATTGCCTTCATTCTGATAATCTTAAATTGGATAGATTATTACTGCACTCTATTCATCCCCCTAGAGTTGATTTACGGTCCTTCAATTGGTATTAGAGCTAGTTCTCTTAATATTTGGCTTAACATCCTAAGAGATTTATGTCAACTGTTAGATCTATCCACACCAACAATGTTGAAGGCCAGTCCACAAATAGACCACCCCTATTTGATGGCACTAACTACACATACTGGAAGACACATATGAGCTTCTACCTAAAGTCACCTGATTTTAACCTTTGGGCTGTAGTAGTAGAAGGATACAAGAAGCCACATAGAATAGTCATAGATGGTAACCTTATAGAAAAACCTCATGATAAGTACACAGACACTGAAAAAAATAAGTTAGTCTTGATCCTAAAGCTATTAAGGCTCTATTTTGTGTTGCAGATAGAATTAAATTTAACAGGGTCTCCACTTGCGAAACTTCGCACGAAGTATAGAAACTTCTTGAGGTCACTCATGAAGGAACCTCCCAAGTGAAGTAATAAAAAATAAGTCGTCTAACACAAGATTATGAAGCATTCAAGGTGAAGCAAAATGAGACGATCACTCAAATGTTCACGAGATTCCTCGACATCGTCAACCCTATATTATCACTCGGCAAGGAGTACAGCAAAGAGAAGATTCGCAAGGTACTCAGGGGACTCACCAAGAATTGGAATCCTAAGGCCATTGCAATCATAGAAGGGAATGATCTTACCACGATAACCCTCGAGACGCTCATTGGCAAGTTGATGACTCACGAGCTGGATCTCAAAGAATTTGAAGAACCCACTCCCAAGAAGAAGACGATTGCTCTTAAGGCACTTCACAAAAAGGTCACAAACTATAACTCCGACGACAATGAGTCTCAAGATGAGGAAGTTGCACTGACCACTAGAAACTTCAGAAAATTTCTAAAGCTTGAGAGATCAAAGAAGAAGGAACCAACTGACAACAGTAATAAAGAGCCTATATGCTACAATTGTAAAAAGACAGGGCATATAAAGAAATATTGTCTAACCCTAAGAAAAAAAATTGCCACAATCACTCATCCAGAAGAACATCATCACGAAAATATGCAAACACTAGTATTTGGCACGAATGTGAAGTTAGTGAATCCGAAGAAGAGAATCCTTGAGAAGCAACAAACCTATGCTTCATGGCGTTAGCTGATCAAGTAACGGATAAAAACTCTTATGGTGATTTTACTTTTGATGAACTAGGTAATGCTTTTAGTGATCTGCTTGATAATTTTAGGAAACTTAGAAATAAGTGCAAGCATGCCTAGAAAGATGTTCAAGAATGTCAGACTGAAATAGAGAGACTAACATCTCTACAAGTGAAGTAAATGATACCTCTAACGATTCAGACGAGAATTCTAGACTTAATATTAACCTCCACGAGACACTTGCCAGTCTTGACAAGAGCTCTCAGGACAACGTTAAACTTAAGGAATAACTCAAATCTGAAAATGAGAAGTATTTCATTGCTGCACGTAGAATAGATGCCCTCACTGCTAAATATGATAAAGTATATGCTACCTCTAAAAGATTAGAGATTAGATTGGGTAAACAGGTCAAACAAACCTCCACCCAACCTAACACGAGACACATAGCAAGACAAAAGAGCACTCACAGCTATACTCCTACCTACATGCATAACAGTTCGTGCAATCATATGTTCAGAACACATCATACACATATAACCAAACATAATCATGCATTCTACTATAAATATCCACAAAGACCACAAAGAAATATCCCACACAATCATACATTCTATCCACATAAACCACAAAGAACTGCTTCACACAATCATATCTATCATGCTGCACCAAGTACTAATCACACAGCTATATGCCACTACAGTGGTAAGAAAGGACATATATCTAGATTCTGTAGAACAAAAAAGTTAGTAGATATGAATGTTTATGCATATGTACCAAAAACTAACACAGCAGGACCCTCAAAGAAATGGGTACCAAGGGTTACATATACAACTCATTTTGTAGGTGGACCAACCCTCTCATGCTAGAAGCAAGTTGATTCTTGATAGTGGTTGCTCACGACATATGACTGGGGATGCTAACCTATTTGCAACGCTATCGATGAAGAAAAAATGTTATGTCTCCTTCGGCAATAACCTCAGAGGATATATTATTGGTAATGGTAATATAGGTGTTCCTCCATATCCTGTCATTAAAGATGTTTGTCTAGTAACAAAATTAAAACATAACCTACTCAACATCAATCATCTAGCTGATCATGGTTATGGTATTAACTTCGTTAAAAACAAATATTCTATTTATAAAAGATCCACTGGTAAGGTTATCTTTGAAGGGATCAAGAAAGATTATATATATATATATATATATATATATATATATATATATATATATATATATATATATATATATATATATATATATATATATATATTCTATCTTGCAAAAGATACTGACAATACAGGCAAATGTCTATACACCGACAAAGATGACAGCTGGCTATGGCATATGCATCTAGGATACGCAAATATGGACATTATTGTAAGACTATCCACAAAGAAACTCGTAAGAGGCTTACCAGAGATTACTTTCAAAAAAGATATGGTATTTTTCTAGGTTATGCTGCCAAAAGTAAAGGATTCAGGGTATTCAACAAAAACTCATTGACTGTTGAAGAATCAATCAATGTTATATTTGATGAACACAACACTCAAGTACTAAACGACAACGATGATAAAGGTAGTCAACCCGCAACCAACAAGACATCTGAAGATACAAACTGTACAAGTCATCCGAAAAGTCTGCCAAGGAGACTAAAGTTCTCCACAGATCATCATGAGGACTTTGTAATAGGTGATGTATCGAAAGGTGTAAGTACACGTTCCTCAAATAGAGATATCATTGTAAATATTGCTTTTATTTCTCAAATAGAACATAAAAATATTGATGAGACTTTTGCTGATAAATTTTGAATTTCTGCTATACAAGAGGAACTCAACCAATTTGAACGTAATCAAGTTTGGGATCTCGTTCCTAAACCTAATGATTATCCGATCATTGGTACTAATGGGTTTTCTGAAATAAATTAAATGAGGATGGTTCAGTTACACATAATAAATCACGTCTCGTAGCTCAAGGATACAACCAAGAGGAAGGTATAGACTACGATGAGACTTATGCTCTTGTTGCTAGACTTGAATCTATCCAAATGCTTTGTGCTTTTGCTAGTTTTTACAACTTTAAACTTTTTCAAATGGATGTTAAAACTGCTTTTCTAAATAAAGTTATCAAAGAAGATATTTTTGTCAAACAACCCCCTGGTTTTGAAGATTTTAAACACCCTGACCATGTATTCAAGTTACGAAAGGCTCTATACAGACTCAAACAAGCCCCACGTGCTTGGTATGAACGTCTTAGCTTCTTTCTACTTGGAAACAGTTTTTTAAAAGAAAAAAATTGATACTACCCTTTTTATAAAATCTTCTGCTGATTCTTTGTTATTAGTGCAAATATATGTTGATGATGTCATATTTGGATCTACTAATGAGATGATATGTAACGAGTTTGCTAAGTGTATGCAGAGTAAATATGAGATGAGCATGATGGGAGAACTGACTTTCTTTCTAGGATTGCAAATCAAGCAAGATTCACAAGGAACCTTTATTCATCAGGCTAAGTACACGAAGGATTTGCTCAAAAAGTTTGACATGGATAATGCAAAGCCTATCGGAACTCCAATGGCAATATCCACTAAGCTTGACCTTGATGATAGCAGTAAACCAACAAACATACGTAAGTATCAAGGTATGATTGGTAGTTTGTTATATCTAACTGCTAGTCGCCCAGACATTATATTTATTGTATGCCTTTGTGTTAGATATCAGGCTAATCCTAAGGAATCATATTTGTGCGCAGTTAAGCGTATCTTTAGATACCTTAAAGGGACTTTGTCGGCAGGCTTATGTTATCCCAAAACTACGTCCTTTAACCTTGCTGGTTACTCGGATGCTGATTTTGCTGGATGCAAAGTCAATCGAAAAAGCACCAGCGGTACCTGTCATTTCCTAGGAAAGTCTCTAGTCTCCTGGTTTAGCAAAAAATAAAATTATGTTGCATTATCAATAACTGAGACAGAGTATATCGCCGCAGAACGTTGTTCTGCTCAAATTTTATGGATGAAGCAAACCCCAGAAGACTTCAATCTGCACTATAAGAATATTCCTATTTTCTGTAATAACACTAGCACCATTAATCTCACCAAGAATCCAGTATGACACTCAAGCACTAAGCACATAGAAATCAGACTAAGGGATCATCAATTACATGGAAATATTTGTTTAAAGTATGTGGACATGGAATATCAATTGACAGACATCTTTACTAAACCTTTAGCTGAATATCGATTCAACTTTATCCGTCGGGAATTAGGTCTTTTGGATTCTGATAAAATATAAGAATCATAAGATGATTTACAAATTTTTTGTCACACTTTTCAAAAGTTTTAATTTTTTTGAATACAAGCCGAAATGGCCCTTCTGTCAAAAAGATGTAAATAACCTTAAGCGACACAGTATTTAAGTATCTTTGGACCACCACTAGCTGGGATCCGGCCCCTACAGCTACTCCGAGATGATTTAAACTATTGAAAATGTACGATTTAAGTTCAACACTTATTATTCTGTACTTATATCAAGTCAAGAAAGACATAATATCGATTAAAGTTATATTAAGTTTCTGGAAATAAATGTCAACAGAATTTGGACCGAACTCGGGACGAGCTTGGACCGAATTTGGTTAGTTTAATTCCATAATATGCTATATCATTAATCTTCTTCCTAATTTAGGTTTCTACTACTCTATTTATAGATGTTTTTGTTGCTCATTCATTCAGACCAACAAAAATCATCACCTCCTCCACAAATTAACTTAGTTTTTCCTCCTACATCCTCTCCCAATGGCCCCTAAAAGGAAAATAGATTCCTTTTTTGACTCTCTTTTCTCTCCCGTTATGCCAAACATAGGAGAATTCGACGGTTTCACTTTTGGAAGCCTCGAAATTTCAAATGATTGGTTTAATGACTTCTCTAAGAGATACATTTGTCTTGGCCATCATATTGATTTTTTTCCCAACAAAAAGACTATCTACCTATTCTTCAAAAACTCTAACTTGAAGAACTTGTTACGATTTGTACCAATATTTACACCAATGCTATTCAAATATTCTATTGTAACTTAACATATGAACATAATACTATTTCATCTAGAGTTCGTGGCATTTCAATTGAATTTGATACGGATGACTTAGGTGAAATCATATGCATTTCCGCTGATGGACAAACCTTAGTCAACATCACGCAAGTTCAATTAGACCATGGCTTAACTCTAGACTCTTTTAAAAATATCCTTTGTCACCCTCTTGAATGTCCACCTAGAAAATTTTATGCTAGATATTTGAATGGTCACTTCTTTGAAATGCATCGTATTATCTTTTTAACTTTTCTACCTACGAAGACTTACTTTGATGAGGTCTCTTATCTAAAAATATCAGCTTTATATTACTTGTATTTCGGTATTAACTTCAATGTTCCCCAGACCATCTTATCTCAAATGGTTCAATGTCGCAAGAAAGGGCGTCCACTACTATACGCCATTTACTTGCCAACCATTTTCAGCTATTTCAACATACCATTGGATACTTGTCCAAACCTTGAGGAACCTTTATACCTCAATAGAATTCGGAGAATTGAGTCAACTACGCTTCTACCTTATAACTCTTCATCAAACTCCAACACTCATCATGTTGATTCCGTCCCTCATATTGATGAACAACCACAAACCTTATAGTCTATTTTCAATATATTGCGTGATCGCTTCCACAAAAAGATATACACAATCGTGCTACCGATCATCGCCAAACTCTTCAGACTCAGGCTCTTGGCAACACTTTGATAGACATCCAGTACACCCTATCGAAGCACCCAGCCGGTCCTTTTCTGATTATCCGAAATTCGAATCAACAAGGATTTCATATTTATCACCCCTATGTTCAGCGACATTTGGATCCAGCTGATGCCTTCTTCGATCCAAACAGACTAGTTACTCAATAGATTTGAATGTTTTAAAAGTTTACTTTTAGATGCTCTACTATGATGTTTCCACTACACATCTGCTTTTGTATGTTTTCTTTTCAAATGAATAAAGTTTAAAGCAAATTTTCTTTTGTCATTATATATTATCCTATATACACTTTACTCTCTTGTTTTTCTTGTCATCTCACCGAATTTGGGGGAGCATGTCATTTCGATTAAATGACAATGGGAGAGAAAGACATACATGATACTAGCATACAAGATGATACTTGATAGATATTGCCTTCATAATATCAACTGTTCCACAGTTACGGGGGAGCCATGCATATCAAAGACTTGCAGTATCATTCATAATTTGTCAATTATCAAAATTGGAGAGATTGTTGGCCCATCCGGTCTCAGTCAACTTGATTTCGATAGTTAACTAAACAATGCATTGATATATCGCGATCTGAAGCCTCAATACTGCTATTACATGTCATCTCTATTGCGTCTATTCAAATATAATCTTTTATTTATTTGAGTCTAGGATCGATGTAAGCTGAGTCGCACTGGCAAATCTAAGTACCTATACCCAGATATACCTAGTCCACTCAAATAAACCAAAGAACCTATCCACCAAATTATGCTACATTCATTAACAAAGTCTACCATACTTAGAAACCGAACTCGGGCCAAACTCATGCCAAACTCGGACCGAACTCGGTTACCATTTTGGTATGAAATCAACAAGTTTAATTAGCTCCTGATTTCTTAGCCCAACGGTTGAAAATTTGAATTAAATCATATCCGAATTCTGGTCGAATTCTGTTTGCCTACACACTATAAATAGGATTGGAATTCTATATTCCTACACATTTAACGATTCTTAATCTTTTATCCTATTGTGAGCAAACATCTTAGCCTTAACTTTTCCATCTCCAAGAGCAACTCCCTAGCCTTCTTATTGCCAAGTACGATCTCAGTCTAGAAGTCTACAGAGTTGTAAAGAGCTTTGTTCCATCAGTTACTCTCTCTCTAGCTGTGAAGTTGCGAGACTTTGGATCAAACCTCATGGTGTAAAGAAGTGGCAAGCCTTCATATCAAAGCTTGTCATTCACTAATAGTGATTATAGTGGATAAAACTCTGAGCTTGAGTTTTTGGGACTAGACTAGTCCTCTCAGAGAAAAACCAGTATACATCTTGGTGTTTGCGTTTATTTTCTCTCTCTACTTTACTGCTTTAATTTACTGTCTTTATATACACTGTTAGCTAGCAACTGCCTTCATTCTGATAATCTTAAATTGGGTAGATTATTCTGCTATATTTTATTTACCCCCTAAAGTTGCTTTACGGCCCTTCAGAATATACCGACGTAACTAAAATACGTGAAAGATGTCATATACCTCATGAAGCGATGGTGGAACACCTAGATGATAAGATACGTCTCTAACTTGATCGAGAATATCGAACGGACCTATATATCTGGGACCAAGCCTTCCCTGTACTCCAAATCTGATAACTCCCCGGGTAGGTAAAATTCTCAGAAATACATGGTCGTCGACAGAGAACTCAAGATGACGATGGTGTTGATCTGCCCAATGACGCTGGCAATCCTGAGCCACTCTGAGATCCTCTCTGATCTGCCTGATCAAGCAATCATCTCTGGACCAAGCATCTGCCTCTCGTCAATGCCATCCCAAGCTAATGGTGATCTGTATCTCCTACCATATAAAGCCTCAAAAGGTGCTATCTGAATGTTTGCTTGGAAGATATTGTTATATGAGAACTCTACTAAATACAAGTAATTCTCCCAAGATTCACCGAAGTCAAGTGTACAAGCTCAAAGCATATCTTCCAAAGTCTGAATAGTACGCTCCGACAGCCCGTCTGTCTACTGATGATATACTAAACTGAACTTCAATCTAGTACCCAGACTCTATTGTAGGCTCTGCCAGAAATGAGACGTGAACCGCGAATCTCTATCAAAAACTATACTAACTGGTACGCCATGCAATCTAACTATCTATCTCATGTATATCTCAGCTAGCTGCTCTATAGACTGGCCCACTCTAAAAAGAAGAAAGTGAGTAACCTTTGTGAGCCGATCCACTATGACCCATATAGCATCTCTACTAGACAAGGATCTAGGAAGACTAGTCACAAAGTCTATAGTAATATGGTCCCACT
The DNA here is from genome assembly GCA_036927795.1 of Iris macrosiphon. Lineage (NCBI taxonomy): Eukaryota > Viridiplantae > Streptophyta > Magnoliopsida > Asparagales > Iridaceae > Iris > Iris macrosiphon. The sequence continues at coordinate 88,774,877 of JAYESA010000006.1, read as the reverse complement.
TCCACTCCAAAATCGGTAAAGGCTGAAGTAGTCTGGCCGATCTCTGATGCTCAGCCTTGACCTGCTGACAGACTAAACACCAAAAAATGAACCGAGCTATCTCCCTCTTTATACCATTCCACCAGAAGTGCTGACGAATATCCTGATATATCTTCGTCCCTCCTGGATGCACTGAGTATTGAGAACTGTGGGCCTCTGACATAATCTCATGTCGGATATCTCCTCTTGGCACACAAAGTCGACTCCCAAACCTGAGAGTCCCATCCTTATGAATGCTCAACTCTGGTCTGCGTCCCAACTCACACTTTGCTCTGAGCTACTGAAGTCTGACATCACCAGTCTGCTCTGCTCTGATCCTCTCAACTATAGAAGACTGAACCTGCAGACTCGACATAAAACTAATATCACCAGGTAATACTATCTCGATACCCATCTCTAACAGATCCTCCAAAATATGGCGCTGCTCTATCAAGAAGTAAGCTCCTCCTCTCTTTCTCAAGGCATCTGCTATGACATTGGCCTTTCCTAGATGATATTGAAGGTCAAGATCGTAGTCCGAAACAACTCGAGCCACCTCCTCTGACGCATATTAAGTTTCTTCTCTGTGAACACATATCTCAAGCTCTTATGGTCTTTGAAGATCTCCACTCGATCACCATATAGGTAATGCCTCCAGATCTTAAGTGCAAACACTACTGCTGCCAACTCAAGATCATGCGTTGGATAATTATTCTCATGGTCTCGAAGCTGCCGAGACGCATAAGCTATCACTATGCCATGCTGCGTAAGGATACACCCTAGTCCCACTCCTGAAGCATCATAATACACTGAGAACCCACCTAGTCCTACTGCAAGTGTCAGAATAGAAGCCGAAATCAAACTTTGCTTGAGTTTCTCGAAAGAAGTCTCACAAGCATCTAACCACTCAAAGCGCAAATCCTTACATGTCAGCCGTATCAGGGGTGCGGAGATCCTAGCAAAGTCTGCCATAAATTGCTTGTATTAGCCTACTAGACCAAAGAAACTGTGTACATCTAAAGCTGTATGCAGTACTGGCCAACTCTCTATAGCCTTCACCTTCGTGGGATCCACCTCGACTCCTCCACTAGAAATGATATATCCCAAGAATGAGATATGATCAAGCCAAAACTCATACTTGCTAAACTTTGTGTATAACTGATGCTCTCGAAGAATCTGAAGAACTACTCGAAGATGCTGCTCATGATCTTTCTCACTCCGACTATAGACCAAGATATCATCAATAAACACTATCATAAACTGGTCTAGGTAAGGCATGGAGATGCTATTCATGAGAGACATGAATATAGATGGTGCATTGGTCGCTCAAAATGACATAACTAGGAACTCCCAATGACCATATCTAGATCTGAACGTCGTCTTGGGTATATCCTGCTCCATAACTCTGATATGATGATATCCAGACCGCAAATCGAACTTAGAAAATATAGCTGCCCCACTGAGCTGATCAAACAAGTCATCTATCCTGGACAAGGGATACTTATTCTTAATGGTTGTCATATTTTGTGTTATATAATCAATAACTAAATGCGATAAACCATCTTTCTTTTTAACAAGAAGTAATAGGGCTACCCTAGGCGATGTACTAGGTCTAATGAATCCCTTGGCTTTTAACTCCTTAATCATCCGGTACAAGATCTCTAACTCAGATGGTGACATCCTATAAACCCTCTCTGATACAGGCTCTGCTCCTGGGATCAAATCAATGTAGAACTTCACATCTCTGACTGGTGGTATACCTGGTAGATCATCAGGAAATACGCCAGGAAACACACAAACTACCCTAAGAAACTGCGTCTCCTCAGGCTCTGCCATCATCAATGTTACCTCCGGTGACTCTACTGTTCCTTTCAAGAATGAGAACTCCTTCCCACCAGGTACACGAAAGATAACCTTGCCACTATGGCAATCTATCGTCGCGTATCTCGCACTCAACCAATCCATACCAAGAACAATATCATAATCGCTCATAGGAAACTTTATCAGCCTTGCGAGAAACTCTCTCCCACACACTATAACTCTACACCATGGATATACTATATCTACCCCCACGAGACTATTACCAGTAAGTATATTCAACCTTACAGGTAAGGACTCGGACTCCAATCAACTCATATCGCAAAGCGTGTAGATATAAATGAATGCGATGCACCAGAATCAAATAAAGCTGAAGTTGAATAAAAGTGGACGAGAATAGTACCTGCTACCACCTCTCCTGCTGCCAAAGCCTCCTCCATCTATAGCAAGAAGGCTCGACCCTGCCCTCTGGGTGCGGGCCCCTCTGTTGCTGACCTCTAGGTCTTGCATGTGCTGAGGCCTGTGCATACTGCTGCGGTCTCTGCTGAAATGCTTGGCCTATGGAGGCAAAGGCTTCTGAACCTGCTGATGCACTGGTGCTGGTGCCCTGTACTACGGCGCTACTGGTCGAATTACTGACTGAGTCGATGATGATCCAGTCTGGTTCCTCCTAGGACATGCTCCAACCATGTGGTCTGATGTCCCACACACCAAGCACAATTCCTGTGCCCTACAGTACTCTGATACTATATGCCCAAGTTTTCCACAATAGAAACAACTACGGGAAGAAGAAGAAGATGACTGCCTCTGCTAAGTGAGCATCTGGGAAGACTGTTGAGATGATGCTGTCCTCCTCGAGGATCCAATCGTCATGGCTTGAACTGCTTGAACTGGTGCTGATGACTGGGATGCTGATCCTCCTAAAATATTGGGCCTTTTTTGACTCCCAACTTGATCTGTAATCCTCTGCGATATGTACTCATATCTTCTGGCTGTCCGCATTACCGCATCAAAGGTCAGAAACTCATGCTGCTCCACTGCCGAGATAATCTCTAAATGAAGTCCATGTTGGAACCTGTCACTACCACATTTCCAGATAAGGGTATTTATGTAATTTCACTATTTTGAATAATTATGTATTAAACTAAATTGCTGAGTTTTATAAAGTAATTATATGTTGTTAATAATATTTGGTTTTAGGTCAACCCTAGAACTCATTAGGACAACCCTAATGACCAAACCCTAATTAGAAGACCCAGTTCTAGTGAAACCCTAGAATTCAAATTTTAGGGTGGAACCTCAAACCCTAGACTGACTAAACCTTAGTTAGTTAAGTTCCTATTGACCTAACCTGGAGGTTAAACCTAGACTATGCATTAGAAACCCTAACTTGGCCTTAATATAAAAGGGAACCCTCTCTTTCTTCATGTAGAAAGAAGAAACCCTAGCCTCCATCAAGAGAAAGCCATCTCCCCACTCCAGAATTCGAAATCTAGCCCTAGAGATCCCATTCTCCACCTCCAAAGCAAGGAAAGCAAGGAACTTGGGTCAAAAAGCCTTGGGGAAGAAGAACTTCCATTGGAGAAACCATCCCTGCAGGTAAAACCCTATTCTTACTCATTTAATTTCTGTTTTCTGATTTTAATACCCATTAGGAACCCACCCTTGCTGTGTAGTTTCGATTTAGGGTTTAGAATTTGGGTTTTTGGTGTCCCTACATTTGGATTACCCCATATTTCGTGAACCCTAACCCTTAGGATTTGCTTGTAGGCTGATTTCACCCTCCAACGTGAAGATTCAGATCTCGTTTAGGGGGGGTTTCAATTGGGATTTTAGAAGTTCTGTGTAGGGGTTCGATTCCAGCACCCTAAGTGCTCGATGAAATGCTTCATAGGGGTTTACCTAGCTAATCTATTCTAATGTTGTATGTTTTGATGTATGATACATATGTATATATTTATACATACATATATATATAATTGTGTGTTTGGGAGAAGAAAATGCACCAAGGGGGAAGAGGGAGTTCACTGTGCAGAATTCTGTGCATCGAGGGAGTTCTGGGCAGTGTAGGTTCGGGTTATGTGCTATGTGCACTGTGGAATCCTGAGCAGTCGAGTTGGGGGCATGTGCTGTGATATATCAGTAGCTTATGGGTGTGGGAGTGTGTAGTATCAGGAATTAGGGGTTATTGGTATCGGGTACCTCATTTTAACTGTGTCTGTGTGAATATCTCTACCTATGTATGTGCTTGTGTGTATCAGTGAGTTCCTAACTAAGAATACCAGTGTATCTCTGTGTATTAGGTACAGTCCCTATGTGTTGAGGTGTGTGTGCATAGGATTAAGTTATCAGTGTGTAGACCTGTGCCTGAGAGTGAATGAGCCTGTGTGTGTGGGTGTTTAACTGTGTAGAGTATCAGTATTTAGCATATATATATATCCTTGTGTGTGTATCAATGAATACATTGTCTGTGTGTATATGTGCAATTGGGCATCAGTGGGTATATCTATGTGTATTCAGTGTGTAGCAGTAGGTGTGAGTGTGCCTGTGACTATGTGTGTGTGTGCAGGATTTAGAAATCTGAGTGTGTGGGTAGGTGATACCTTGAGTTGAATACTGTGTGTGTGTATGTATAGTTCAGTGTCTGGGAGTAAACCTGTGTGTGTTTTGAGTTAGGATATAGGGTGTGTCTCAGTGTTTATGTGTTGTGGGTGTCTCAATATGAGTATCAGATTTTCTGTGGAGGAGGGTGTATATGTGTGTATAGCTTATGTGTGTGTGCACATGTGTATGTGGGAGCAAAATACCTGTGTAGCCTAGTGTGTAGGTAATTTAGTGCTGTGTGTGTGAGTGCAAACAGGGTATGTTTAAATAGTGAACCTATATATGTGCCTGTAGGTGAAATACCTGTGTAAATTTCTCAGAAATCAGTGAGTGAGTTTGTGGGGTATTAGAGCAGTGAGGAAACTGTGGTTGAGGGTAACTGTGTCAGTATGTGTGTAGGTGTTCAGTGATCTATGTGTATTCAGATCTGTGAGTGTGTGACTGTGTGTTAGGGGTGTCTCAGTGAGAAGTATATGTGTTAGTCTAGCTGTGTGTGTCAGTTAGACAGTAAACTATGTGTATCCTAGAACCTAATACCTATGTCTGTGTACCTGTGTGTGTGAGCACTCTCAGTAATTTCTGTGAGTGAACATGTGTATTAGTCGGCCAGTGAGGTATCAGTGTGCAGGGGGTGAGATCTGTGTGTAGTCCAGTAGGGTGTAGGCAATGTATCAGTATTCAGTGGCTGTGTGAGTCAAGGGGGGAGTGAATTACCTGTGTGAGTGTGTGTAAGTTGCAGTGTAGAACTCAGTGTGTATGTGAGGACTTAAGATAGCAGTGTGTCTGTGCATTCAGTGTGGGAGTGTATCAGAAATACATGTGAGATGAGTGTCTGTGTGTGGGTGTGAGTAATACCTATGTCTGTGTACCTATGTGTATGAAATCAATTGTATTTTTAGCATTGGTTAAATTGGTATCATGTATAGTAGGTAAGGTTAGATACCAAATAGGTATTAGGTATTAAGTTACTAGTTAAGTTATTAACTAGTATAAGTTAGGTATCCTTAGTATGATATATAATTGGACTAGTGGACCTAGTATTGACCAGTAAACCTCAGAAATGACCTAGAAACCTCGTATTTAAATTGTTAAACATGTTATTCTTTTGATTTAATATCTGACATTAATATTCCATAAATAGGTCATTGTGATCCCACTTTGGACATTTATCCTCACACCTTGCTCAGGACCACAGGTGAGTACATTCTCTGACAGTTTTCATTGTTGATTATTTATATAAATTGTAGTGTATTACATACTTGATTCTGACACTATGGATACACGGGTTAGCATCCTAGATCTCCATCATGAGGAGTCGTGATTGGAATCCATCGTGCTAGCTGGGGGATGGGAAACTATTAGTAGATTATGTGATCATATCCAAATCCTTTACATGCATCATAGCTCACCCCACTTCTCACGTTGGGTACGGCCTGACCATCTTACATGCATCATAGCTGTTATATATGATTAACCTGACCACTACATGCATCATAGCTAACCATATGGTTAGCCTGACATACAAGAATCATAGTTAATCATATATAACCAGCCTGATCTAGTTCCAAGCCGATCACATAATAAACTAATATTTCAAACACTTAGCTAGATGTCTATTTTATTCAGATTCACCTGTTCCAGCATTCACTACTTATTGTCTAGCATTCACTATTTATTGTTCATTGCTAGATGCTCTATTGCCTATTTCTATTTTTCTCCAGTACTTTATATTTCCAGCATTTATTTTCCATCTTGTATTTCTTACACTGTTTATAGATTTTGTCAATTTAATGAAACTGCTGTTAGTGCTTGTGCTTCATTCCAATCCTGACTGGATAACATTTTTCAGAGGACCTGGAGAGCTTGTGCCCCACTCATTACGGCCCAGGATTAGAGGGTGATTTCACTCCAGAAACCCCAGAGGAGTTGCCTAGCCTAGAGGAGAATGTACCTGGAAATTCTTAGATTTTTCTGCATTTATTGTTTTAGACTGAGACTGAGTTGTATTTATTATTTTATGACTTTGTGAGATCATTTAGACCCAGGATTTGAGTTGGACTTATTGTGGTTGGTTTTATTAGAACTATTTTCTATTCTCATCGTGCTATTATTTCTATTAGCTTGTGATTGAGTATATCATAGAATTGTGGATTATTATCATTGTCCTCCGTGCAGAGTTGAGATTATTGACAGGATATATTATATGTTGAGACATAGACAGCGTTCTACCGCCGATGCTGCGGCGTAGGCTGGACGTACCCACGACTCATGTCCAAATTCCGGGTGCGGGTCGTGACACGTTTTTAGTGGTGGCCCATGCAGGTCGAGTCCTAGATTTGCATTAGAGCGATATCGTAGTGGTGCTCGCTTAGAGTATTACTACGAGCCTGTTTTAGGAAATAGGAATTTGGCCGAGGATATGCTCAATCACAATTAGGAATTTCCGATTCTTATAATACTACTCTTAATGATTTTCCCTTAGAAATTTATTGTCCTTCCTTGATGATATCGTGTTTATTACTTTAATTGATTCTTTCGATCTGTCTTCAGGATGTCGAGGACCAGGTCCCAGAGACTCGGAGCAGCAGCTTCAGAGAGGTCTGCCACTTCTCGCCCTGCCGGACAGACATCCGCAGCACCTCCTATATCTCCAGTACATGTGGGAGTGTCTGCAGCATTTGGGGGTCCTCCACCACCAGTTCAGAGGGTTCCCACAGCTACGACGGGGCCTCTACCACCACCACCAGTTCAGCATCCAGGAGGTGTGTCCGTCGATGGGGCACAGATGTTCGCCTTGATTCAGGGCATGGTCGATGCCCAGAGGACGTCGGCAGAGGCCCAGAGAGTGCAGGCTGAGGCACATCAGGCCCAGACAGAGATGATGAGGGTGAACATGGAGAATGCTCACCAAGTGGCCCTCCAGGCTGTGGAGAGAGTTACTCAGCAGCAGCAGCGTCCTGATCAGCACCACCAGAGGCCGGGCACCATTGTGGATTTCAAGAGGATGATGCCTCGGGAGTTCAAGGGGACAGAAGGGATACTCTACGCCGATGATTGGCTAGAGAACATCGAGAGGAACTTACGCCTGGCACAGCTTCCAGAGGCCCTCCAGATCAAGGCCGCTGGCAGCCAGATGTTCGACATTGCCTTGACGTGGTTTCGCACGGAGCCGAGACTCTTGCGCAGGTGACTCACTTGGGAGGATTTTAAGGAGATCTTCAAAGAAAAGTTCTTTCCTGATATTGCCCTGGGAGCTTTGGAGAGTCAGTTCCATGACTTAGCCCAAGGGAGCTCGTCCGTCGACGAGTATGCCGCGGAGTTTTCCCGTCTGAGCCGCTTTGCACCATCGATGACTAGAGATCCGGGGGACAGGGCCCGGAAGTTCAGAAAGGGGCTGACAAGGGAGATCAAGTCTCGCACGTCGGGACGTCGCACAGCTACCTACGAGGGCATATTGATGGATGCCCAGATAGCCGAGGACGACTTGGGCCTCAGGCCCAAGAGGGGACGCGATGGTTCCGGAGGAGCAAACAGTAGTGCGGGACCGGGCAAGCGTCCACACTTTCAGCAGCAACAGCAGAGACCCTTTCAGCAGCAGCATCAGGCACCAGCCCGAGGGCAGGCCCAGCAGCAGCAACAGAGACAGAACCAGCCCGCCATCCAGTGTGCGTACTGCGGGAAGATGGGACATACTAGAGATATCTGCAGGAAGAGATTGGGATCATGTCTATCCTGCGGATCGACGACACACCAGCTGAAGGATTGCCCTACGATTCGTTCAGGTCAGGGTGGAGCAGCCGCCCAGAGAGGACCAGACAGGGTACCTACCGTACCAGGAGGCCAACAACAGAGGGGACCACTTCCACCACAACATCAGAAGTTTGCCCAGCACCAGCAGCAGAGAGGTGTACCCCAGGGGCGAGCATACGCCATGGCAGTCGAGGAGATCGAGCCAACAGGAGACTTGATCACAGGTTCGGTTCTTCTCGATTGTATTGCCGCATTTACCTTATTCGACTCTGGCGCTTCTCATAGTTTTGTGTCTGTATCTTATGCACTTCGACATCATTTAGACACAGAACCATTAGCTAGGACTTGCAAGATCACGACTGGTGGAGGTATTATCCTAGTCCGTGATCACTGCAAGGACGGGAGAGTGTCAGTAGGAGGCCGAGAGTTGAGCGTGAGCTTACTTGTCATGCCACTTCCGGGGTACGATATCGTGCTCGGAATGGACTGGTTGAGTAGGCATCATGCTACTATAGATTGTTATAGAGGCAGAGTATTATTTAGACCACCAGGAGAGCCGAAGTTTGAGGTCGTCAGAGGAGCAGCGGAACAGAGGAGGAGCATATTTTGCGGAGCCAGGGCGGAAGAAGAGGAGTTGCCACATCCTCTGATAGTGGAGTTCCTGGATGTATTTCCAGAAGAGTTGCCAGGCTTGCCGCCAGACAGAGATGTTGAATTCTCTATAGACTTGGTTCCAGGAGCGGAGCTCATTTCGCAACATGTCTATAGAATCAACAACAGCGAACTGGCAGAACTGAATGCTCGGGCTGAACTGGGTGCACAGATGTTGCCTGTTGGTCCGATATTGCTGGTCGATCTACCTCGGGATCTACTCTAAACTCTGCCCCTGAATGCTGAGGCCGATCTCCTGGAATATACGGGGCTCCCAAATGCTGATCCTCTTCGAGCTACCTCGATCCATCTGGCACATTGCACCTGAAAGTTAAGGACACAAGAATAAATTGAAGAACATGATAGATCAACAAATAAATAGATATCAGATCAAGAATCAGGGATGTAGAAAAAATAACTAGGGATCAAGGGAAACAGTTTATGATTGAGACATCTAACAACAGCAATAACCCCTATATATCTGTAAAAACCAGATCAAATATGCCCAGACAAGCATAATCTGCTCAGACAAGCCTGCATGAACCACCACTAAAATCGTGTCACGCCCAGAACAAGATTACTGGAGAGCGGGGTTGACAAGGCCAACTATATATACTTAGAGCACTCCGATACTCTACATATACGATGAAGCTGTAAGACATGAGGGGTCACTACTGCAAACCAACAGTCAAGCCTAGGTCCAACAAACCCTAGTATCTCAATCATAAGAACAGCAGAAATAATAACAAGATGTAAGATCAGCTAAAATATAATAGTAAAGCATCCCAAACTATAATATACAGGTGATCATAATGCTAGTGAGTATAAAATGAATAAACTAGCCAGAATCTAAGTCATACATGATCAACCCTTAGATATGTCAATCATGCTAATACCCGTAGGCTAACTGATCAAACCAAAACACGAGCTAAATACGTGCTCGGTGGCTAAATGCCAATAAAAGTAGAATATACATCAGAGTGGAGAAGTAAAAAAATCCACTCAAGCGGTCTGGTGCTCCTGGTGGCCACCATCCTCAGTAAAGTACGAAAGATCCTTTGGTGCTGCTACTGGATCTGGCCATACAAAACTAGTGGGGTCAGACCCCCCAAATAGCAAGTACCACAAAGGGAGCCAGTCTAGAAACTTAAACCGACAACACAAGCAATACAAATACTGAAAGTAAATACTGAATGTAAATAATCTCAAGATAATAAAGAAAATATTTTACACCTGCAATGAGACATATCCTGAACTGATAATCTATAGGGTAACAAGTACAAAATATAAAAGTGTGATCATGTAAAGTCTAGACTATCCATCATCCATAAATAATGACAAATTATATAAGTACGGTTTGATAATTTAACTAACTAGGGTTATCATAATCATAATTACTAACAATTATAGTATAACGCGATGATAGAGTTCCTTCTGATCGCATGCCCCTGTAGTCCGTCTGGGATATCCGTATGCACAAACCAGCACCGAATACTCCTAAAGATACTCTATAATAGAAACCGATGGATACTCCTCAAGATAACTGTATGAATAACCGAGACTGTATGCAATCTAGAAAAATCCCTAGCCATGTACTAAGTGAATCTCTAGTTATAAACCCATAACAGTTTCTTGTATGAATTCGAGTATGGTATTTCGCAGAATCTATCCTAGATATGATACAATAAAACAAATTATAATAGTAATATAAATAAGTTGAATATATATTGCACAAACGAACTCATGTAAGCCACGACAGCAACCAAGCCACGTTTAACCAAGTGAAGCCAGGTAAGCCAAGTGAAGCCATGTCAATCCAGGTGAAGCCCTGTAAAGCCATATGAAACCAGGTAAAGCCATGTACAACTATATAAAGTTATATCCAACCAGATAAAACCAAGTGAAACCAAGTCAAGCCATGTCCGATGAAGCCATGTAAAGTCATGCCAAGTCAAGTCCAGTCAATCATGTCATCACGTGTAGCCGGGTGAAATCAAGTAAAGCCAAGTCAAGTCAAGTCAAGTCATCTGAAGCCATGTAAGTTCATATCCAAATCAGGTCAAGTCACCGCTTGTCCAAGCAAAAGCCAAGAGTATCAACATGAAATCACCAAAAACAAAAAATTTCTAAAGAAAGAGCACGATCGGTATACCGTTGGTATAGTTCAGTATATTGTTGGTACACTGGTCCAGAGAGAAAAAATACAGCAAATTCTGGATTCCAATAATTCGGTATACCTTCGGTATACTGTAGTATACCGTCGGTAAGCCGTTCCATGTAGGCAAAAAGTTATTGGAAAACAAAGTTCAACAAATCGGTATACCGTCGGCACAACCCAGTGCACTGTCGGTATGTCGTCCAAGACAAATATCTAACAATATAGGCAATATCGGTATACCGTCAGTATACTGTAGTATACCGTCAGTATGCCGATAAGGTTCATAAAAAATATCTTAAAATCCGAGTCGGTCGAAATCGGTATACCGTCGGTATACTGTACATACCGTCAGTATGTCGGTTTCTAAGAATAAACATGGTTAAGTCAAGTCTGATTTCTGGAACCCAAATCAAACCCCAAAAATTACTAGAACCTAGTCTAACAAGAAGTCAAATCTAGGATAAGTCTCATATCACAATATGGACTAAATCTCACGGTCATAACTCCGGTACCATTTTCGTTACCGAGTTACCAAAAAAGGACAGAATAAGATTCGATCAAAAATCAAAATTGAAATGGTAACTGAGCTAGAAATCACGATATGAACAATAATAGTAAAGCAAGTCTAAGCTAAAAAAAAATAACCAAGCTCCAGGAAAGTAAAATGACAGAAAGTAAAAGAAGTTCACAAAATCGGCAAGGTGTACTTGCCTAAAGCGAGCTTACAGCCTAAACCTTCTAGTCCACCACCACGAAGGAGTTCAGAAACCATACTACAGGTCTTAAGACAACGCTTCCAAGCTCGAAAGAGAAATAAAGAAGAGAGAAGAGAGGAGAGAGAAAGAGAAAGAGAAAGAGAAAGGGAAAGGGAAAGGGAAATAAATAAATAAATTGAATCAAGTACTATTTATAGAGAAATATCTCAAAAATATCTCGAAAAGTGAACAAATATCTGTCGGGCAGTATACCGTTGGTATACTGTAGTATATCGTCGGTATACTGGTCAGGTAGTAAAGTTTTAATTTTGAGAATTTTTGAGCTTCCTCGAGATCCAATAAAATATAATAACTAGAACAAAATACATTCGTATAAAATACAAATACTGTGAGACTAGTCTTACATACTTTGACCAAAACTTGTTGAGCAGACCATTGAGAAAGTCCGCATGATTCAAGAGAGACTTTGCATTGCATAAAGTCGACAAAAGTGTTATGCCGGTACACATCTACGACCGTTAGAATTTATGGTTAGGGACCATGTATTTTTTGAAGGCAACGCCCATGCAGGGTTGTTTGTCATTGAAGTGAGTTTGATAAAATCTTTGTTTAATAACAAACAAAAATGTACAAAGAAGTCCTAAATAGAAAATCTAAGTACAATATTTAATCTGGGTAATATGACAATGGAGATCGAGTACTGCAGCGAATTCTTTACTCCGTTGACGGTCCGACGAGGGAATAAGGGGTTCTCTCTTCTCTTCTCTCTCTCTCTCTCGAGCTTGTGTGCACGAATGTAGCTCATCTGGAAGGGTATAGTATCTCTGAAGCAAAAAAAATCTCGCCCACTCCCGGAACGTCCAAGTTGCTCCTATTTATAGCCATCATGGTGATAGAATATAGGTGTCGCATATGCTTCTTTTTGGTGCACAAGGGCTCCTTCAACAGAATGTGGTTGCAACGGTGGACGCATTCGATGGGCAGGTTGCCACATGTACTTTATCCTTAACATGATGTAATTGAGCCTAAGCTGAGCTGCCACGTGGGCATTTGTTGGAATTTGCTGTTATTGAGTATCTGGGTGGTTCTCACCTTTTGTTTGCATAAATTGGTCATCTTGACACGTGGCCCACATTTAGTTGAAGAGAATCACTTCAGTCGCAACAAAAAAATTTGTCTCAGGGTACGTTGCCACATTGGACGCAAGGAATCTGAGACGCATGGGACGTATAGCGTCTGGAACGCATGGGGCCAAAGACACATGGGACGCGTGGAGTCTGGAATGCATGAGGCCAGAGGCGCACAGAACATATAGAGTCTAGAATGCATAGGACCAGAGACGCATGGAGCGCATGGAGACTGGAACGCATAGCCAGAGACGTATGGAACGCATGGAGTCTGGGACGCATAAGACCAGAGACACATGGACTCTGGGATGCATGTGGCCTCGTACACGTGGCGTTGCATGTCTGTCAGAAGTCATTATTAGTCTAATGAGAACTTTTTGTCGTTTAATGTTCTCACGTCTTCGAGGGTTTCAAAAAATCTTTTTTGTCAGGATTCTGTGTTAGACATGATCTTTATGTCAGGCCCTTATGCGGCCAATATTTGGGGCACATGGATGCTGCTTTTGCTTAGCCGCATGGTCATCCTGCGGCTTGATTTCTTCTGAGTCAGCCTTGGAGCGCATGTTTATTTGAGAGCATGTAAGCTAGATTTTTTATTCTTCTACAAGACCCCCTTCAATATTTTCAAACTAATATATTTGGAATACTTTGAATAAGAAGCATGGAGGAGATGACTTTGGGCCGCATGGATGACAGGCACATGGACGAGTCTTTGCCAAGCTGTCTAATCTCTATTTAATGCATGATTTGGCTCGATCCTCGATTAGATCTTCTTGGGATTCTGCACCATCTCTCAGTAAGGATCCCGAAGTGACTGTTTCTCAAAGGATAAGGTTGAGTGAAAAATCTAAGCGTTGCCGTCATAATTAATACTGACAGCGCAGCGCAAGAATCAAGGAGTCGCTGCCATCTCTTTTGCACTGTAAATAAGAATTTTTGCTGACGACAGAAGATTTTTTCTCTCTGCTCGAGTTTTTCCTTTGTCTTCGACATTTTCTCTGTCTTTGACTCTCTGCTCGATTGCCATGGCCCCCAAAGCATCATCATCTTAGTCAAAGGCCAAGAAAGTCGACGATAAGGAAAAGTGCCCTACGTCCTCGTCTAAAGCCAAGGATGAGGCCCCGACTTTCCACCCAGACGTTCAAGTGCCCATCCAAGGTAAGGAGAAGAAGAGGTCTGGATACGGGGATACTTTGTACATAGTGTTCCGTATGGATTAGAATATGTGCGAACTTTCCATAGGGCCTAACCACATATTTTATGCGCGGGTCTCACTTTGGCCGCATGCTCCGGTCATGATCTGGCCACATGGATGGCCTCACATGCGTCTCACTCGGCTGTATGGAGGTCCTGGCATGACTTGGTCGCATGCATCTCACTCATCCGCATGGATGTCCTGTCATGCGCTTGATATGAATTGGCCACATATAAGGCACCATATGCGTCTGACATGACTTGGCCGCACGTACGCCTTTATATGACCAAGTTGCCCCTCGGTGCATATGCTATCTTGATGGCTCTAATTGTCTTCTGATCTTTACAGTGACTTTATCCGTGGCTCCGTTAGGGGAGGTGCTTATTGGGCATGCTTAGGCTGCATTGGGCGTGAGATTTGACCATATAGTGGCAAATATCCAGGCCCAAATAAACAAGGATCAATCTGAGGTGAGACTGAAGTTAATAGCTGACCAGCCTTCATTTTACTTGCTTAGCCAACTCTGGGCCGATTGAGGGTAGCAAGAACATTTCTCATCTGAAGTCCATTTTCCTATACGGGGATGATCTTACTGTCATGCCTCGGTTTCGCAAAACCGATTCGTCCTCGAATTCGGCTTTGCAGAACTATTTGTCCTCGCTGGACATGATGATGTACAAGTCTGGGGTTGCACTTGTACAAGGCCAGAATGTTCACACGTGTCAAATATCTTCTGTAAACAATTCCACAACACAGTAGCAGATTATAAAGCACATATTTGTATAGGAAAAAAATAATTCTTTTATTGATTCATTGCAATGAAATACAATTTTTTCAGGACCGAAATATAAATGCCTGAACGGCTTACATAGCTTTTGCATAAAAGAAAAGACTGATAGGCTGACATAAAATAATGTTCTTATCTTATACATTATGCCCTTTTATTTTATTCTTGGAACTTGAAAGCAGCAACTAGAAATTTTGAAATACTTTAAAATAGGAAGAAGCTTGAAATGATTACAACAAAAGCTTTATCTTCCATAAGCGCCCTTGGTATCTCGGTCACCTGATTATTTCATAGAGACATGGGTCAGTACTCAATTTGTACTGGTGACCAGAACAGGACCACTCACCTAAACTAATACTTCTTAATTAAGGCAGCAGTTTAATAGGCAACATTATATATATGCAAAAATTTTATAGGTAACAGTTCATAAACAATAATTCATGTAGTAAAATATATATAAGCTTTACACATATGTAATTTTTACTTCGGCCAATGGTCGTTCCTATATGATCTACAGGATTGTTCTTACCATCCATGCATAAGACATCATTAGTATGTAACTCATTTCCACTAGGTCATTTATTGTATAGCACCACGATGGATATGCCGTATAGGACTTCGATGGGCGTGCGATGCTCCATTCAAAGTAGGTAGTAAGCCTCAATAAATGTCTCGCTTATACCCAACGCTACAAAAGTGCTACTATTTCCCCCAGGCCGAACGATCCCCAGTGCCCCAGGTTTCGTTCGAGAAAATTTACTATCATGTGCACAAGTTGTCCATGACCATACAATACATCTTCGACTATATGATAAGCATAAATAGCAGTGTAAGGTATTAAAATATTTATAGCAACAATGCACATTTA
This sequence comes from Iris macrosiphon, assembly GCA_036927795.1. Classification (NCBI taxonomy): domain Eukaryota; kingdom Viridiplantae; phylum Streptophyta; class Magnoliopsida; order Asparagales; family Iridaceae; genus Iris; species Iris macrosiphon. The sequence goes on along the minus strand of JAYESA010000006.1, from coordinate 88,759,185 downwards.
TCCATTCTCATTTCAACATACTTATTCATTTATTCGATTGGTAGTCTGCAGATTCTAATTTACTGCTAAGGCATGGCATCAAACCACGACAAAATGATTATATCATTCCCTGTGTTATATTATTGAACTTTTCTCTTATCAATGTAATTCATTAATTTATAATAGTGGTATAAAACTTGTAGCATTAGTAGCTTTATTGATCATTGGACTTAGCAAGGTTACAAGAGAACATTATTGATTATTGGCATAGAGGAGTAGAGAAGAAGGGACATAATCGCTCACCAAAATAGATCGAGAAAAAAGGACGCTAGCTCGCTGCGGCTCCGGTCATGCGTCTATCTGCATTGGCACCAACATTTGGTTAGACTACCATCTTTATTTCTCTTAGAGTTCTCTAAAATAAATGCATACAATTGATGAAGATAGGCTAAACAATCAATCATCGAAAACCAATTACAAAAATGCATTCATCAAAACCAAGTAGTGAAAATCCAAGAAGCCAACCAAAAATCCAACAAAAACTATTTGACTCATTCCAATAGAAGCCGATCCATCAATTGGGAATGTTCATTGCAGTGTCATGATCGATTCCGTCGTAAAGTTTTGCCATACTCAATTTCAACTGAGTCAATCGAGTCACAAGCCTTATATAGTGCACCGCTAGGAACGGCGGCACTATACTTACTATCTTGGACCCCAATATTGTGAAGATTAAAGAGAACTGGGACTTCTCCCCTGGCGGTATAAAATATACATTCCTACGATGGAGCATCATTTTCCCTTGTCAACTTTTAATATGGTGTCTCTTCCGAGGAGGATATTGGGCAACCTGACTCCAGACCAAAAGGGAGTCCTGATCGGCCGTATTCGTCACAACTCCAAGCTGAAGAGGGAAGTAGCGACTTTCAAGGAGTCATTATTTTACTCCTTTCGTGGGTTGGAAACCGACGTCTTTGCAAGTGAAATAGGGCTAAATGTTCATTTCTACGGCGCTGATACCTTCTTGAACCAGCTTGCGGACAAGGGGTCCTATCCAACGGAAAAAATATGCCTGCTTAACTAGGAGCATTATTCACCTTCTTGGATTATTTTGACAATGTGGGTACTGGAGAAGTACGATCATTTTTTAAAGGAGGCCAATCTCTACTACGCCATAAGGGGTTCCTGTTATGGCCTAGAGAAGAATTCGATGTTATTCGTGGCCTTGACTGAAATGTACAACTGTCGTACTGGACCTTTTTTACCCGTGACGGGGAGATGGGACTCGCCCTTCACGAGATGTACGATGTCTCACGGTTTTCCTGGGGCGAGGAGCCGTATGAAGAGTACACGCCTGATAGCGAGGAATTCGAGGAGTTGGAGGAACAACACACGGGGTTCCTTGCAGTGTACCAGGAGTTGTTGTGTCACCATAGCACCTGTCAGCAGACCTCGAAGAAGAGGGATAAAAGCACTGAGGGACGTTACCCCATACTACTGCCTGGATCCATCATTATTTTGAAATTGTACTTCGGGCCAGGTCACCTTTCGAATACCCCGGTCTTACGTAGTCATCCGTGATTTCGTATGCAACACTAAGAGAACGACTAACCGGTGAGGGCTTTGGTAGCTCTGGCGATACCTTCAATTATTTTTATCAAGATACCCAGCCATTGTCAGACAAAGTCGTGCTGGCTGGATTCTTGATGGTATGGCTATGAAATTGCGTAGTCTCGAGAGGTTCTGGGTCGATTGAGAGGGCTAGCTGCAACCTCATCCTCCCTGTTGTGAAGTTGGCTTTTGGTCACCGCCTCGCCTTACTCCAGCAATGATCTGCAACATCCATCGCGGACTACATGCTTTTACCATCAAGGTGCTGGCCCATGACGGTCCCCGGGATTTCAACCGATTCGAAAGACCTTATCATTATTTAATGGGGTGGTTGCTAATGCACTACCCATCTCTAATGAGTCATGGCCTCTAGGGAATGACGATGGAAGCTGAAGCCTTCATTAGTCGATATGGTGGGTCGATATGGTGGGATGCCTTGGGCTCATACTACGGTTCTCGCGTGTCGGCATGCACTCGCCCATATGGCGAATTATTCTTTTTTGTCTCTGTCCCAAAATTCTCTAAGGATGAGGTGAATAGAGTTCATTGTGATGGTGGTGCTGACCGTCAGGTCTTATCTTTGAGGCTCTTCAGTTGGTTACTCTCCATCCGACCTTCGTATTTAGTGTACCTGATTCAGAACTTTGTCTTCTTGGAGCCGTATCAGCCGAGTAGGTTTGTTCACTAGTTTAGGTACAACCAACTCATGTTGAGCAATCCCACCCCATGTCTTGATTTTCAGGGTAGACTTCTTGATGGGGCTCGAGCCTGAGATTATTATTCTGCCACCAATACCCATGTCAGATTCACGCTATCGAATGTTAAGGTTTCAACACATATTAATCATGCAGCGGCAAACTTTTATGTAGCCGTGAATGCACCACCTCCCGGCTTTGATCGGGTTACTAGCTTCATCGTGGGCACTAAGCTGAAGTCTCGGAGCGGTCGATCCAATAAAGGTCGGGGAAAAGGCAAGGGGAAAACTGCATTATTGCCTACTAACTCCGACTCGACAACGGGGGAAGAGAATACTTCTGACGATCCATCGCCTCTGGTGGACTCTCCAATGAAGCGCAGGACCTCTCCGGTGCAGAGCCCTCTATCCAAGAAGAGAAGACATGAACCATCTGCGACCGCAAGGTCGAGTTATAGGAAGAGGGTTGCTATCAAGGATCCTACGCATGCTATGAGAGACGAGAAAGAGGAGGAGGTAGGACCCCTTGCATTGGTGATTCGCCAACCGGATCCCATTCTTTATACCGAGGTGGTATGCCTACATCCTCTTAGCTTTATTGCCATGTCCCCTTTTTATGATCCTCTTCGTCCTGGTTTATCTGAATTTATGCAGAGATCGGGAGCTTGGGTGAGGATACTTCCTCTAATGGTCGCTACAACTGGGGTTTCTTACCGGGAGGAGACACCATCTTCCTGCGAGCTGTATATTGGCGAGCCTGTCATTGAGATGGTGGGAAGGTTCGATGAGGAAGGGGATGCTTCCTTGGCCGACCCTGCGGTTGGAGATGTGGGCGCCATGGGGACGACCATGTCTGCTCCGACGGAACCTCCAACTCCGATACCTTATCTAGGTATATTATTTTGTCGTTTCTCAAGAGATGAGATTTTTCGGCTTTAATTCTTCGTTGTTTGGGTGAAGTTACTCACTAATTGCTTTAATTCGACCGACCCTTCCTCGTCGATAAACATATTTAACATGGCGGCGGAAGATAGTATGGCTGAGGAGGCTGAACCATGACTCATCAGGGCAAGACCTTGGTCAGTCCCATCTTTCTCTATGGTTGGAGAACCTATTGAGGGACCTTCGGCAAGCATGGGGCCTGCTTTTGATGCTGATCTTCCCTGAGTGTCGGTTGTCGAGGAAGACATGAGGGAAGGATAAGGAGCTCGCGGGGAGGCTGAGCCTTTCTCTCACTCTTATGCGGCTGGAGAACACCTGACGGAGCCTCATATTGAGGCTAGTGTAGGGGAGGCCTCTACTGTTGCTGACCTACTTGGTGTGGCGACCGCTTCTTTACCTCCTTGGGCTGATGTTGGACGGCCTGAAGTCTCAGCTCCCTCAGTTGCTGGGGGGTAGCGGTCTTCCCGAGGGATCCGTTTTGGGTCTTATTGGCGTGAAGGCCAAGCTTGCCAGTTTGCCTGGCGTCCAGACACTACTTTTGACCGGGCAGAGTTTGGCCGCTATAAAAGGAACTCGTCGTCTAGCAACTGTGGTTCCACCACCAAATTTGTCAAGTGTTGCCCTCTATGCTTCACAGGCTACCCAGATAGCCGCATTGCCTATAATCCCTTCAATTTTGGCACCATTAACGCCTTTCACAAAAGTTGCGGTAACAACCACTTCCAGGGTTATCCTTCAGGGCTTCTACATATTATTAAAGCATAGAGTTCAAGATACTAGGATGAGGGATGCCTTTCGTTTGGTCTAAGTACGGTGCCTTGGGCCATATACATATTTTAAAGACCCTTCCTGGCTCTGAGCAGACGGCTGACTTGTTGCTTCAGAAATTAACTGAAGTAGAGCAACGCTTGAACGAGTTGCAGCAGGTGCTATAGGTTGACGTCACTGCGACCGTGGCCACCAAGTATGAATGCCTCCTGGACTCCATAGAACAAGTGAAGGCTGCCTATGGGAAGACCATGGCGGGTCTAGAGCAAGAACTCAAGAAGCTGGAACTCTAACGTACCGAGTTGGACGTAAGTGAGGCGGCTTGCCTTGTTCGAGATGATGGGTTTTCCCATACTATTGCTGAGATCCAGTAAAAGATTACACAACTCCAGGCCAACCTCAAGATCCTGGAGGGTGATGTTCATGAGGCCCGCCAAGAGCGGGAGGCTATCCGCACACAATCTCGTACCGTGGCCTAGTCTTCTGCTGCCCTTGAAGATACTCTGAAGAAACTGGAGGAGAAGCACCAGGCGTATGCTTACTTCGGTGATCCCGTTGATGTAGCTCAAGAAGCCGAGCGCCGGGTCAAAGCTAAGATTAATGCCAGAGTTGCCCGTCTCCGAGGACGATTAAAAGAGTTGTGCACTGATCAATAGCATCTTGGTTGTTTCTTCTTTATTTTTATTTTTTGATTGAGACGTTAGTAAGTCCTCAAATGTAGTTTGCTTTTGGTTCCCCGCTCGAAAGAAATAAAAACTTTTTTTCTTTTATTGGGATTATTCGTGTGAACTTTGGATATTGTGCTAGAGGTAATATAGACGTAGCACAATACCGTAGTATTTCACGGACATCCCACTAGGGGATCTTTGGTGGACCTATTACTTCTTGCGCACTTAAGTACAAGTAATAGATTCAAAATAAGCTTTGCCAGAGGTGATATGGATATGACAAGTTTTGTAGACTTAATACCGCTGGCGCACTTAGAGTTAAGAACATGTGCTAGGTTTAGATGACGACCGATATCAGAGGTAATATTGACGTGATAATCGATAGTCAAGTAGGAAGGTTTGTTCAGAGGTAAGGACATGGCAAACTCTATTAGGGAGGATGTGAGGACGATATCTTAGAGGTTACTTGGACATGAGCTAATCGATAATCATACCAAGAGGTTAGGTACGGTCCCAATATTTTTGTGGAAGAAAAAAAATGAGCCAGTGGTAATATGGATATGTCTTCTTTCTTTGGATAGGTAACATAGATAGCTCATAGTTCAGAGATAATATGGACGTGAACTATTTGCTTCCATTGAGGGAATCCCACTGGGGGATCTCTAGTAGACCTATTACTTCTTGCGCACTGGAGTGAAAGTAATAAGTTCGAAATAAAACCCTATCAGAGGTGATATGGACTTGATTGATTTTGTGGACCCATTACTTCTTTCGTACTTAAGTGCAAGTAATAGGTTCGAAACAAGCCCTGCTAGAGGTGATATGGACATGTCAGGTTTTGTGGACTTAATACCGTTAGCGTACTTAGAGTTAAGTATGGGTGCTAAGTTTAAATAATGGCCGATGTCAGAGGTAATATAGACGTGATAATTGATGGTCATACAAGGGGTTTGCTCAAAGGTAATATGGATATGGAAAACCCAACAGGGGATAATCTGTAACCTCCGATTTCCAATTTCCAAAAAAATAATTAGATTTTTAATTATTTTAAAATATCAAGTTTTAAAAAAAAAAAAAAAAATATATTTCTCCTTGAAGTTTTTATTTTATTTTGAACGATGTTTGATTTTAGAATGTAATTTAAAAATCTTTTATAAAAATCATTTTTCTAAATGTCGATGTATTACAAAATAAATAAATAAATAATAATATATTTTCTAGTTTCAAATGTTTATTGGCTTGCAATAATAAAATTAGTTATTGATGAAATTATTATAGGACTAGTTGTTTTCATAATAAAATTTCATATCCATTTTGGAATAGTAAATAAACAAATTACATATTAATAGGGTTTTGCAAAATGAAGTTAATTCGTAGCTAATTTAATCAGACAGCCTTTGAAAGCCTCTTAAAAACATTTTCTTAAATTTCTTTTCTATTTAAATTTACCAGTTACTGTCTCCCCTATGCACCCTCATTTTTCCCACATGTAAAACCCGTTTGATTAATTCTGGGCCATTCATTATTGGGCCAACCCGCAACCCTTTATCCCACACCCTTCTCCCTATTTAAGTTCTCATTCTCACAATTCCCAAGAAACCCTAATTTTCATTTTTAGCTAGCCCCCACAAATCCCCACAAAGCCAACAAGCCGTCATCACCATTTTTGTGCTCGTGTCCGTGTGTCCAGCATCACCGTGTCAGCCGTGATGGCCTCGGGTCCGACCCCGGGTGTCCCACCATATCCATTTCTTTTCCTGTGTCCAGATTTACAGTTTACAACCAGCTTTTCCGTGTCCGACACACCCGGACACCACCTCCACATCAACCCCTGTACACAGCATCTCCGTGTCCGGCAAACCCGGACACGTCCACAGTAAAGCACCCATCGTGTCCTGCCCCGGACACGATCCACAGACCCAACCCCGGACACACGACAGAACCCTAATCCTAGACTCGAAGCCGCCGTGTCCACCCCCTGACACGCCCAGATCCGCCGAGAGTTCCCGCCGACCGCCCCGGATCTCCTCGGCCGAAGCCGCCTCCGCCGAGAAGAACCACCGTGGCCGCGTCGAGCCGTGGCCGCTGAAGCCGGTAGCCGCCGCCGAACGCCGCCAGATCCGTCGAACGCCGTCCTCGAGCGCCGAGCCGCCTCCTCGAGCGCCGAGCCCGCCGTCTTGATCAGAGCGCCCGCCGTCTCGAGCCCCACGCCGCCGCCGCCGCCACCGCTGGAATCGAACGCCGTCGTCGACCACCGTTGGCCATCTCGATCCGCCGAGATCGAACACCCGCTGCTCTCGAGTCCGCTGTCGCCTCGGGTCCATCGACGCCGCCGCCGAGTTCGACAGCCGCCGCGTCGAGCAGATCCCGCCTCGAAGCCGCCGACGCCTTGCCGGCCGACCCCGGTGAACCCCGCCGACGACGGAGATCCCCCTAAATGTGAGCCCTCTGTTCTCTTCCCCTTTTTTCTTCTGTGAATAATGTAAATCATTAGTATATATTAATCAGTAGTTAATATATAATTAGTAGTTAATTATATAATTAGTAGTTAATTAATTAATTCGATTAGTTTAGATAAATTATTTTAATCAGTAAATTAGTTATAATTAGTTAATTAATTAATCATTTAATTAATTTATATTAGTTTAGTTTAGTAAATTATTAATAATCAGTAATTAACTATTAATCAGTAGTTATTCATTAATGTAGTTAGTTTAGTAAATTTATATATTTAGTTTGGTAATATATAATTAGTTTAATAAGATTAAATAGTTTAGTTTTTATTTAGTTTAGTAAAATATAAGGATTTTGGTTGTGTAAACAAAAATAATAATTTTGGGTATATTATATTTAAGAATTAATTTCAATAATAAAACTTAGTTCAAAAATTGTTATTTGGGGCTGGTGACCAATTTTACTATAGATATATAAATATATTGGCTATTACGTAAATTCTAAAATCTTATATAGTATAATTCTTATTTTTGGTATAAAATATATATATATATATATATATATTTGGCAAGAGTATATGTTTAATAAAAAAAATGTGTATTTTTAGTATATGTATCAACATATATATATAGGTAGGTAATTTGGTATAAAAGTATATGGGTAATATACATATTAATTTAATACATATTTTGGTAAATATATATATGTATGTAGATTATATTTTCGAATTAGTATATGTAATTGATTTGGTATCTATGTATATTTTTATTATATGTATATAATTATATTGGTATATATATAACTACGTATTCTAGTATAAGTAAATTGGTATATGTATATTTATGTAGTTGTAAACCTACTTAACATATTTTATAGATATAAAATTAATATATATGGTAAATATATTGTTCAACCTATATATATATTATGCATGAATTAAATGGTATATATATATTGTATATGTATTTATTTTGGTGCAAGTAATATTGTAGGTGTTAATGTTAGTTAAATAGGTATAATGTGTCTGTCTAACTAGATGACCCTAGTTGACTGAGTTCCATGCCAGGCTTAGCCCTGAGTTAGGTATTTGATTGTGTGTGTAGTATAGCATCTGATGCAAATGTGGTTTTGCTTGTGATATGTTTATAGGACTGTTGGGTTACCCAGGGGACACTCTGGAACAGGACCTCGGTATTCACCAGCTAAGGACCAAAGGCGAGTACATTCTCTGATTAGTTTCTAATTTATGATATCTCCTATATTCACTGTATCTAGTGTAAATATCCATGTTCTTGACACATTGGTTACACGGATTGGTATACACAGATCTCGTCATGAGATGTTATTCCTTATTCATGGTGTAGCTTGTACAAGACTTGTTTTCCTTGATATCTTGTGCATGTACAGACACTAATTCCCGGGGAGATTTGCTACCTTCCTAGGGAATCCTGTGCCATAGCGTACCATGATTAGATCTACTATACCAGTCGGGGGTTTGGGGAGTATTTTAGTGTAGATATGTGATCATACCCAACTATCCATGCATCATAGCTCACCCCACATCTCACGTCGGGTGCGGCCTGACCATCTCCATGCCTCATAGCTGTTACGTGTGATTAGCCTGACCTCTCCCTGCATCATAGCTAACCAACGGTTAGCCTGACCTTCCATGAATCATAGCTAATCACATGTAACCAGCCTGATCAAGTTCCCAAGCCGATCACATGTTAAAGCTAGTACTCACACACTTGGACATATTGTTTCTTTTCCTGCATTTACTTACAGCATTTCCAGTACTTCTCTCATTGTACATTTCTCGTACTTACACATGCATCTGGTATGTTTTCATCTAGAACTGCTACATAGTTTATGTCATTTATATAGAACTGCTATTTAGAGATGTACTTTGCTCCTTCCTGACTGGAAAATATTTTTCCAGACTGTGACATTAGTAGACTGGTTTCTGACACTTGGAGATTGGTTGTTCCTGATTACAGGTATGATTGTTTTATCATTAGTCTTGTGTTGTACTCTTTTGTTCTCCAAATTCTTATCGTGCTGTAATTGTGATTGAGTATGTTGTTCATCTTTATAGTGTTATCCGTGTCTCCTTATGGAGTTGGATACTAGTGTGAGATTATTTAGATAGTACTTGACCTAGACAGCGTTCTACCGCCGATGCTGCGGCGTAGGCTGGACGTACCCACGCACTCGTGCCCTAAACCGGGTGCGGGTCGTGACACGTTTTAGTGGTGGCCCATGCAGGTCAGACTTCGCGAGTTGTGCGATGTCGTAGTAGTGTGGCATCCTTGTTATACTACTGCGTACCTGCTATTGAATATAGGACATAGGATACTAGGATGAGAGAGGATACTCAATCACAAATTCTTGAAAGATTTCCTGGGATGTCCCCTTGAGAATCTTATTCCAATTTAAATCTATTTCTTGTTTCCGTCCGCTCTCGCTTGTTGTTACTGAACTTGAATCTTGTTGAGCAATTATTAAATTAAATTCTTGGCATTATTGTTGAGTTTGATTTTTGTTGACAAATTGTTAACTTAAATTCTTTGCATTATTGTTGAGTTTGATTTTTGTTGACAAATTGTTAACTTAAATTCTTGGTATCGTTGTTGAGTTGATTTCAATTTGAGATGAATTTTTACGGACTAGGATTTATGGTATCATCTGATGACATATATTGATGAGGACAGTGAGGAAGGTAAAACGTCTACTTTGGTTATGGAACCTAGAATTTATCGCAGCCATATTAGCTGTGGTGACGAGAACGTAGGAACCTGACTTGGATGTACATACTATAGTTATGAAGCTTAGAGTCTTTCGCAGCCATACCGGTTGGCGTGGCGAAGATTCTAGACGACATGATTATAGAGTGCATACCTTAGTTACGAAACCTGTCGTTTATCGCATCTATGCTTACTGGATTGGCGAGGATTCTGAGTGTCATGATTTCAGACAGACGTGTATGATTATCAGGTTGTATTCTAAATTGGTTCTTAAAATATCATCTCAAGACTTATCTATTTCTGTTATTCCAGGACTTTGTTCCACCGCTCTTTCTTTACTAGCAGTAAAGATACCTTCTGTCCTCAATTCAGTCTTTGAGCTCCTATTCCTTGAAGATTTCTTGTTAAGTATGATAATTAGTGGCTTGTAATTTTGTTTGTGTCTTGTATTAGTATTGACTGTGTTGCTAGTGAGTTGTAAGTGTTTCTTAGTTGGGCATGTGAGCAGTAGGCTTTAATCTAGAGTTAGCCCTTAGCATAGTACCTTGTACCAATGATTCTAGGAGTAGTGTCATTAGAGACTGAGAGTTAAGGAGAGTATAGAGTATCAGTGATAGTTCTCAGAGTTAGTATCAGAGCCAATTACCCGTCCTGGATAATCATGATCATGTAATTGAGTGATCTATGTAGACGATTAAGTATCCGGAAATTGTGTTAAGGATTTATGGAGCATGATGTCCAATTTGATGGTTGATATCGGAAATGTTAAAGGTAAAGAAATGTATATGTATAAAGGGTTTAATGAGATGTCATAAGTAGAGAAATATCAGGATTAGTAATGGAAGTTGTGAAGCATCACGGATTAGTTTAATAGGCTTTAAAGGATTGAAGGAAATACATATACAACCATCGAGATGAGGAACCATACACATACCCATGAGAGTAAATAAACATGAGTGTTATAGAGGATACAGGTGATCATGAGTCTAATGAGCTTGATGAGATAATCCATTAATGCGGCTAGTGATATAATACCAAGAGTGCTAATGATTCTATACCAAGGATTGGTCAAGGATGACGTTAATAACAGTAAGCACTCTGTGTGTTGATAATTAGATGATATACCAATTAACATAAATTGAAATCATGAAAGAAAACACAGTTGATGATAACTTTGATCATTGGAGGTAATAGTGCAAGTGATTCGGGCAGTACAAATTTAGTACACAGTTCTAGACAATAGAGGTATTGAGTGCACCTTGAGTATCAGAGACCGTGAGCACTAATATGTACATTGAGGAGTTATAAATTAAAGGGTGGAAATAAATTTTTAAATTTTTAGAATTTTTAAGGAGTTGAGATTTTTATGTTATTAAAATATTGAGAATTTAAAATTGATTCACTAAACATAGTTAAGGCTACAAAGATTTTAGAAGTGATTAAATTTTATTTCGATGTGAAGTATCAAATTTTGAGGAGGTATATGCATTTTATTTTAAGTTGATCGGGAAGTTAAACCTTGACGATTATTTGGAGGATTAATTTTTTGTAGATGGGAGATATGAATATTAATATATGATTAGTTGATATGGGTACCAGTATACATGAATAGGAAATTGTTAGTGTGCTAGAGTTAAGTGTTTGTTAGAGATAGTAGACACTACAAGTAATATGTTAACATGATCCTTCTTCCTTCCTAATGTTCCTTTTCTTTCGCCTTTCGATTGATTGATTGATTTTCCTAGTACTGTGGTTCACATGCATGATTTTCTTGTTAGAATATAACTAGTAGTACCCCTAACAGAGACTGGAATACCATGACAAAAGACACATGACCTACATTTTCTTAAATTGCATGGCTGTAGATAGAGTTTTCTCAAACCATGATCATTGGGTTTTGACCATAGCAAAGATCTATGACGAGGTTATGACTGACCAAAAAAAAAAAAAAAATTTGAGGAATTTGAGAGATTATCATTTTATCTAATTGATTGCAAGGTAGGAATTTTATATATTATGAATGTTGCATTGAAGATTCTGGAAGCATCGCATCGTTGAATATTGAGGAAAACGAAAATCAGAAAATAAAATCGTAAATGGAATAGTGTCGAATTAAATTCTTGGAATGGAGAGTTAGATTGGAATAAGCATCAATTGAATTTGAGTTAGATGATTGATGAGTGTTTAAAGTTAAATTTTGGGATGCAGATTTTTAAGTTTTATAAATATGCATTGATTGGATTTCAATTAAAAGGATTGGATAGAAAATTTTGTATTTAGTTATTTACTCAAAATTTGAGGAAATTATGATACGACTGGAATTCAATTAAAATATTGAGGATTTGAGTAGTAAAATTTTTACATTGGGATAATAAATTCAAAGGATGAAAAAAATATATTAGTTCAAAATTCGGAAATATTATACATACGGATAGAGAAATATGGAATGAAATGAAACTCATGGTAAAGAATATTATAATATAATGGATTATGGGATCATATAATTGAAGGTCGTAAGGTAAGATCATGGTATATTGAGGTTGTGATTTAAAATTAAATCTTGACCATGACAGTAACATTTGAAATCGAAGAAAATAATCGAGGTATAGTTGATGTTAGGATAAACAAACTCGAATTGGATGATAAGGATTTTGGACAGGTAATGAATTTTGATTCAGAAATTCTAAGATCTAATCTAATAAAGTTTGTGATATTAGTTAATGATGAATCATAAGATTGAGAAAAGTAAAATGAACGAGGATAAAAAGGAGGATTATTTTCCAAATGGTAGTAAAGACTCTTTTTCTCTAGAAATTAAGAAAGGCGATTAGATGTCTCTTGGCTACATTCTGAAGGATGTATTTAAGTTTCTTAAATCAAATTGTCAACCGTATTTTTCGAATTAGCTATAACTTTCATGACTATATCATTCATTATCCTGGGTCTTCCTTGGTCTAGTTACTTTGAAAAGGTAACGTGCATTATTCCAATTATCTGTTTTTGTGATCGTGTCTACTTCCCAAAACCTAAACCTTCTAGAGGATTCAAGGCCGAGCCATAATTCCTTCAAGTTATTCCTGTCTTAAACCATATTTTCTTTTCTTCATGTTTCCTTCTGTTTGGTAAATATTTTCCTCATAGAAATATTTTCTTCAATGATATATTCATCATTATGAACAACAAATTATTTTCTTCTATCCTAGTCATCCCTAAAATTTCGAGGACGAAATTTTTCTAAGGTGGATAGACTTGTAACCTCCGATTTCCAATTTCCAAAAAAATAATTAGATTTTTAATTATTTTAAAATATCAAGTTTTAAAAAAAAAAAAAAAATATATTTCTCCTTGAAGTTTTTATTTTATTTTGAACGATGTTTGATTTTAGAATGTAATTTAAAAATCTTTTATAAAAATCATTTTTCTAAATGTCGATGTATTACAAAATAAATAAATAAATAATAATATATTTTCTAGTTTCAAATGTTTATTGGCTTGCAATAATAAAATTAGTTATTGATGAAATTATTATAGGACTAGTTGTTTTCATAATAAAATTTCATATCCATTTTGGAATAGTAAATAAACAAATTACATATTAATAGGGTTTTGCAAAATGAAGTTAATTCGTAGCTAATTTAATCAGACAGCCTTTGAAAGCCTCTTAAAAACATTTTCTTAAATTTCTTTTCTATTTAAATTTACCAGTTACTGTCTCCCCTATGCACCCTCATTTTTCCCACATGTAAAACCCGTTTGATTAATTCTGGGCCATTCATTATTGGGCCAACCCGCAACCCTTTATCCCACACCCTTCTCCCTATTTAAGTTCTCATTCTCACAATTCCCAAGAAACCCTAATTTTCATTTTTAGCTAGCCCCCACAAATCCCCACAAAGCCAACAAGCCGTCATCACCATTTTTGTGCTCGTGTCCGTGTGTCCAGCATCACCGTGTCAGCCGTGATGGCCTCGGGTCCGACCCCGGGTGTCCCACCATATCCATTTCTTTTCCTGTGTCCAGATTTACAGTTTACAACCAGCTTTTCCGTGTCCGACACACCCGGACACCACCTCCACATCAACCCCTGTACACAGCATCTCCGTGTCCGGCAAACCCGGACACGTCCACAGTAAAGCACCCATCGTGTCCTGCCCCGGACACGATCCACAGACCCAACCCCGGACACACGACAGAACCCTAATCCTAGACTCGAAGCCGCCGTGTCCACCCCCTGACACGCCCAGATCCGCCGAGAGTTCCCGCCGACCGCCCCGGATCTCCTCGGCCGAAGCCGCCTCCGCCGAGAAGAACCACCGTGGCCGCGTCGAGCCGTGGCCGCTGAAGCCGGTAGCCGCCGCCGAACGCCGCCAGATCCGTCGAACGCCGTCCTCGAGCGCCGAGCCGCCTCCTCGAGCGCCGAGCCCGCCGTCTTGATCAGAGCGCCCGCCGTCTCGAGCCCCACGCCGCCGCCGCCGCCACCGCTGGAATCGAACGCCGTCGTCGACCACCGTTGGCCATCTCGATCCGCCGAGATCGAACACCCGCTGCTCTCGAGTCCGCTGTCGCCTCGGGTCCATCGACGCCGCCGCCGAGTTCGACAGCCGCCGCGTCGAGCAGATCCCGCCTCGAAGCCGCCGACGCCTTGCCGGCCGACCCCGGTGAACCCCGCCGACGACGGAGATCCCCCTAAATGTGAGCCCTCTGTTCTCTTCCCCTTTTTTCTTCTGTGAATAATGTAAATCATTAGTATATATTAATCAGTAGTTAATATATAATTAGTAGTTAATTATATAATTAGTAGTTAATTAATTAATTCGATTAGTTTAGATAAATTATTTTAATCAGTAAATTAGTTATAATTAGTTAATTAATTAATCATTTAATTAATTTATATTAGTTTAGTTTAGTAAATTATTAATAATCAGTAATTAACTATTAATCAGTAGTTATTCATTAATGTAGTTAGTTTAGTAAATTTATATATTTAGTTTGGTAATATATAATTAGTTTAATAAGATTAAATAGTTTAGTTTTTATTTAGTTTAGTAAAATATAAGGATTTTGGTTGTGTAAACAAAAATAATAATTTTGGGTATATTATATTTAAGAATTAATTTCAATAATAAAACTTAGTTCAAAAATTGTTATTTGGGGCTGGTGACCAATTTTACTATAGATATATAAATATATTGGCTATTACGTAAATTCTAAAATCTTATATAGTATAATTCTTATTTTTGGTATAAAATATATATATATATATATATTTGGCAAGAGTATATGTTTAATAAAAAAAATGTGTATTTTTAGTATATGTATCAACATATATATATAGGTAGGTAATTTGGTATAAAAGTATATGGGTAATATACATATTAATTTAATACATATTTTGGTAAATATATATATGTATGTAGATTATATTTTCGAATTAGTATATGTAATTGATTTGGTATCTATGTATATTTTTATTATATGTATATAATTATATTGGTATATATATAACTACGTATTCTAGTATAAGTAAATTGGTATATGTATATTTATGTAGTTGTAAACCTACTTAACATATTTTATAGATATAAAATTAATATATATGGTAAATATATTGTTCAACCTATATATATATTATGCATGAATTAAATGGTATATATATATTGTATGTGTATTTATTTTGGTGCAAGTAATATTGTAGGTGTTAATGTTAGTTAAATAGGTATAATGTGTCTGTCTAACTAGATGACCCTAGTTGACTGAGTTCCATGCCAGGCTTAGCCCTGAGTTAGGTATTTGATTGTGTGTGTAGTATAGCATCTGATGCAAATGTGGTTTTGCTTGTGATATGTTTATAGGACTGTTGGGTTACCCAGGGGACACTCTGGAACAGGACCTCGGTATTCACCAGCTAAGGACCAAAGGCGAGTACATTCTCTGATTAGTTTCTAATTTATGATATCTCCTATGTTCACTGTATCTAGTGTAAATATCCATGTTCTTGACACATTGGTTACACGGATTGGTATACACAGATCTCGTCATGAGATGTTATTCCTTATTCATGGTGTAGCTTGTACAAGACTTGTTTTCC
Organism: Iris macrosiphon; assembly: GCA_036927795.1. NCBI lineage: Eukaryota > Viridiplantae > Streptophyta > Magnoliopsida > Asparagales > Iridaceae > Iris > Iris macrosiphon. The sequence goes on along the minus strand of JAYESA010000006.1, from coordinate 88,743,237 downwards.
TTGATATCTTGTGCATGTACAGACACTAATTCCCGGGGAGATTTGCTACCTTCCTAGGGAATCCTGTGCCATAGCGTACCATGATTAGATCTACTATACCAGTCGGGGGTTTGGGGAGTATTTTAGTGTAGATATGTGATCATACCCAACTATCCATGCATCATAGCTCACCCCACATCTCACGTCGGGTGCGGCCTGACCATCTCCATGCCTCATAGCTGTTACGTGTGATTAGCCTGACCTCTCCCTGCATCATAGCTAACCAACGGTTAGCCTGACCTTCCATGAATCATAGCTAATCACATGTAACCAGCCTGATCAAGTTCCCAAGCCGATCACATGTTAAAGCTAGTACTCACACACTTGGACATATTGTTTCTTTTCCTGCATTTACTTACAGCATTTCCAGTACTTCTCTCATTGTACATTTCTCGTACTTACACATGCATCTGGTATGTTTTCATCTAGAACTGCTACATAGTTTATGTCATTTATATAGAACTGCTATTTAGAGATGTACTTTGCTCCTTCCTGACTGGAAAATATTTTTCCAGACTGTGACATTAGTAGACTGGTTTCTGACACTTGGAGATTGGTTGTTCCTGATTACAGGTATGATTGTTTTATCATTAGTCTTGTGTTGTACTCTTTTGTTCTCCAAATTCTTATCGTGCTGTAATTGTGATTGAGTATGTTGTTCATCTTTATAGTGTTATCCGTGTCTCCTTATGGAGTTGGATACTAGTGTGAGATTATTTAGATAGTACTTGACCTAGACAGCGTTCTACCGCCGATGCTGCGGCGTAGGCTGGACGTACCCACGCACTCGTGCCCTAAACCGGGTGCGGGTCGTGACATAATCGGTTAGAACAATAGTTCAGAGGTGATGTAGACGTAAACTAATGCCCAAAGGAACTGATTATGAGTGATCTACCCAAAAGTGTGGATAGAGCTGAGAATTGCTCCACTGGGAAGCTTTTGAGGATCCACTACCTATTGCGTATTCAGGATTCCTGAACACAGACAATGGCTTTCAACCAAGAAGTGCTTATTGTACTTACACTTGTTGGGGAAGAACCAGGGGGAGTACAAGTCTAGCTTTAGACATAGTACTTCTTGAGGAACTTGTCATTGATGGGCATCAGGAGCAAATTGCCATTGGATTTTGTGAGCCGGTAGGCGCCGTTGGAGAATACAGACTCTACGATGAACGGACCCTCCCTTTTAAGTTAGAATTTGCTTATTGTGGGTCATGACCATCTGTCTTCTTACTGTCAAGATGAGGTTACCTACTTGGTAAGTCCTCTTCTTTACTCATTTATTGAAGTCTCCTGAGAGGCATGCTTGATATAGCTCAATACGTTGTTGAGATAATAGACATTTCTCGTCGAGTGCTTCTAACTCTTGTAGCCGTCGGCGGTGATTGTCATCAACTGTCAATTGTTTGGAGAGGGCCATTCAAAGTTACAAAATTTGGATCTCAAGTGGGAGGACCACTTCGCTTCCATAAACCAAGGAGAATGGCGTGCTGCCAGTAGGTGTCCAGATCATTGTGCGATAGGCCCAGAGACATTCACCCAGCTTCTCATTCCAGTCGCGCTTATTGTATGACATAAACTTTTTGAGTAGCTTTATGATGGTCTTATTGAATGCTTCCGCCAGACCATTTACTGCTGGGTTGTAGGCCGTCGAGGCTACATTCCGAATTTGGTTTTGTCACAAAACCAATAAAAAATATGACTTGCAAACTGTGGACCATTGTCGTAGATTATCCTTCATGGAAAGCCGAAGTGGTATATGACGTGATGCTTGACAAAGCTAATCATGTTTGGGGTCTTGACTTCAACGAGTCGAACAACTTCTGCCCATTTGGAGAAGTAGTCGGTAATAACTAAGATGAACCGTTATCCCTTAGAAGAAGGTGGATTGGTTGGCCCGATAATATCCATTCTCCATGCTTCAAATGGCCAAGATGCTACCGATGAGTGTAGAAATTCTGAGGGCTGGTGGATAAAGTCTGCGTGGATTTGGCATGCTTGGCACTTCCTCGCACAGTCAACAGTATCTGCTACCATTGTCGACCAATTGTAACCCATTCTCCGGAGATGGTCATGTAGCTTGGGTTCGGGCTGATGGGCACCGCAAACCTCTTCGTGAGCCTCGCGGAGAGCCTGCTTCGCTTCTGTATTCGACAAGCATCATAGTATAAGGCCATCGTAGGAACGACGATACAACATTTTGGTAGCCGTATCATAATAGAATTGTAGGAAACGTGTTATGATGGAAGTAGCTTCCTTTGGGTTCTCGGAGAGAATTTCATAGACTGTGTAGTCGATGAATAAAAGTCTCTAGTCTTGGGAGTCAGTGTTTATCTCTACTGAGTAGCTCAGGAACAGACAACGATTATTTTTCGGATAGACCAGCTCTTGACAGACCACTGTGATCAGTTGATGGGTTTTGACCGGGACTGCAAAGGAGGCAGCAAGGCCGGCCATGACGTCAGCCTCGATGTTCTGTAGTTGAGGGACATGGTCTATGAAGAACCCCTCAAAGGTGGATATTATTCCAAGCGCGGCTTGGTGGTAGATAATCAAGTCCTCGTGCTGGACCTCGTATTCACCCCGGACCTGACTGACTATCAGCTTAGAATTGCCGTAGGCCTCTAGGTAGTCCACTCCTACATATTTAGTGAGCTGGAGCCCAATGATGAGGGCGTTGTACTCTGCCATATTTTTAGAGCATGGGTCTGTGAGGAAGTAAGCGCAGTTGATGACCAGATCATACAAAGAAATCGGTACTATCCCGACGACAACGATAATGACAATTTTGCCTTTGGGCCCTGTTCTTGAAGCACCGTCGAAGAAAATTTGCCAAATAACTTGTGCACTTGTGGTCATATTTGAGCCTGTTACTTCGTCTGGGATCTCCTTATAGAGCTTCGAGGTTTTCGGTACACGGTGGGCTGCTAGAAAATCTGTCAATGCTTGGCTTTTGACCACTTTTTATAGGATAAATACTATATCGTATGGTGACAACAGTATTGCCCATGTGGCTAGGTGAGAATTGAGCGCTCCAGGTTTAGTCATGAGAACCCTGAGAGGATTAACTCACGAGATCACATGGATAATTTGTCATGCCACATAATGTCGGGTCTTCTGAATGACGAAGACTAGAGCGAGGAACTCCTTCTAAATGGGATTATACCTGTGCTTTATGCCGACCATCATTCTACTTAGATAGTATATGGCATATTCGTGGCCTACATTACTTTTTTTGCTAGTAGAGTTCCGAAGGAGTGGTCTAGTGCCTGCACATATAGCAAGAAGGGTCTTCCCAAAATGGGGGCCACCAATACTGGGGGTTCATGAAATACTCTTTGATGTCGACATTCTTCGTTCTAGATAAAGGAGATTCCCTTCTTCATGAGGTGAGTGAACGGCTGACAACATCCAGAGAGGTTTTATATGAACTTCCTGATGTATGCCAGTCTTCCTTGAAGGCCACAAAGTTCTCTAAGGTTCTTCAGCGAAAGCATTTCAAGGATTGCTTTAGTCTTGTCGGGGTCTATGTCGATACCCTTCGAAGTTATGAAAAAATTCAGGAACTTGTCGTTGGAGACTCCTAGGAAGGATTTGATAAAATTTCACTACTAAAAATTGCGGGATTAGCGACGTTTTTAGTGACGTCAAATTTAAACGTCGCTAATATTAAATATATCAACGACTCCGAAGAATAACGTCTCTAGACGTCGTTGTTTGGCGACAAATAGCGACTATAATTCAGTTTTTTAAAAGAATAGTCGCTAAATGTTTATTTAAGGTCGCTAAACGTCGCTGAGTTATATGATTTAGCGACGTTTAGCGACGTATTTAGCGACGTTATTTCTGTATATATTTAGCGACGTATTTAGCGACGTCGTAACGTCGCTAAATAATTTATTCGTGATGTAATAATTTTGTGTCACTAAACGTCGCTAATTTATTTTATTTTAGGTCGACGAATTTCTTTTCCCCCTATTTTCTTCGATCTCTCCCAAAATTTCAAACCCCACCTCTGTCAGCTCCTCCTTCCTCCGGCTCTCCTCCTCCCTCCGGCGTGCCCTCCTCCCTCCTGGCGACCCCCGGCGACCCCCCTCCGGCCGCGTCCTCCCCCCTCCGCCGTCAGATCCTCCTTCCTCTGGCTCCCCTCCTCCCTCCGGTGGCTCCTTCTCCTTCTCCCTGCGACGGATCCTCCTTCCTCCGGCGTTCTCCTCGAAGCTCGCTCCCCTCCTCCTCACTCGGTGAGCTAGCTCCTCTCTCTGTCTTATTTCTATGTTTCTCTCTCTCTAACATGACACAACACGACACGACATGACCCTAATACTGACACGGACATACGGACCCTAACCCTAACTCGAACACACACACAAACACGATACGACACGACCCTAATACTGACACGAACACACTAACCCTAACCCTAACTCGAACACACACACACACGCATGCGGATTAGGTTTTGAGTAGGGACTGAAATCAGTAGACACGATACGACTGCAGAAGAAGTGTGAATGTGAGGGACTGCTCAGTTAGTGCTCGGGTTCTTCAAGTATTTCAGGAAAGGAGTATCAGATATGTTTGGGGGTGTATAAGTCCAGTGAGTGACTGATACCTAGAGGCACTGTGCAGTATCAGACATACAACTGATACTGTGGTATCAAGCACTATTTGGGGTTAGTGTGGTGGGGATGCAACTGGGTTCTGTCTACATTAGAAAAACTAGTATGCAGGCAGTAGGGTGTTTTGGTGGACTGAATACAGTAAGAAGGAGATGCAGATGTGTGCAGGTTTGAGGAGGGGGTAAGGTTAGTACAGTGCATTAAGCACTGAGTTCAGTTACAGTTTGGATATGGGGTTACAACAGCATCAGAGCTAGGGTACAAGGGGTTGGTTTAGATGTGCTGCAGTCAAGGGTTAATGTGCAGTGCTAGCTGTATTTGTTGGAGCTCTAGCTTAGCAAGGTGGAACTGCAGTTGGCAAGGCTAGTAGGGACTGAAATCAGTAGATATCAGGGAGGAGTGTTACTATTAATTAGGTTTTGAGTGTGTTGGTGTTTTATGATACTTGGGTACCAGGTGTTCAATGGTTTTGTCCCAAAATATGGAAGCAATAGATTACTATTGACCTAATCTGCAGCTAGGAAAACTCAAAAGTCAGGAAAGATAGACATCACTATTTTGACTTGTCCTTCACTTTATTTATCATATTTAAGGGTGCACTCCATTGGTGCACTCCATTGTTTTAGACACATACACTAACCCTATCTCTCTTCTAGTTAGTTGTCTGAGTTTAGACGCAACCTTGCGTATCTGCAGTGCACAGAGCTGCACACATCAGTTCTAAGTGGTAACACAGAGCTGTACACAGCTCTCCCTTCAGTTGATCAATGCCAAATGATGCACACTAAAAACTGTAAACTGCTCTCCCTAGTGACCCGAGCTCACTCAATCACTCAAACACAACCATACTTGAAGGTAGCAGTGAGTATCAGTGCATGTAATGTATTTAACGATGAGTATATATGCTAGGACTAGGAGTATCAGTGCATGTACTGTATTTAACGATGAGTATATACTTGAAGGTAATTGTATATTCATTTTTACTGCAGAAGTATCTAAAAATGGATATGAATTACTATCTGCGTCATCGTTCGTGGATGTACAACCGTTATCCTGATGACATATGCGGTGTGCAGGATGAATTCATTGAGGGTGTACAGCAGTTCCTGCAGTTCGCCAAGGCGTTCTCTCAGTACATGGACGGTACCAAAATTAAGTGTCCGTGTGTGAGATGTCGCAACTTGAAATATTATCTAGAAGTGAAAGTCACATATCATTTGTACTCGAAGGGTTTCACGCTGAATTATTATCAGTGGACCGCACACGGAGAACTTGTGTCTTTAGCATCAGAGTCGGAGCCTTATGTGGAGCCATATATGGATGTCTACGACCACGCTGCTTACGACGACGGGTGGGTGAACATGGTTTTTGATGCGGCGGGGTCTAGTTTTGATCAGGACAATCATGATGCAGTTGAGGAACCACCGAATGCCGATGCTGTAAAGTTTATGGAGTTGTTGGAGAATGCAAGGACTCCATTATATCCTGGTTCTGAGGATCATTCACCGTTGGAGGTGGTTATAAGATTGTTGAGCATCAAGTCCGATTTTAACATGTCACAAGAATGCTATAACCGACTAATGGATTTAATTATAGAGAGCTTGCCCGAGGGTGCAAAGTTGCCTAAAGACTTCTACCGATCTAAGAGGATAGTGAGATCACTCTGGATGGGATACAAGAAAATTGATGCATGTCGCAACGGGTGCATGTTATACTACAAAGACGACAAGGATGAAGATGCTTGCAGATTCTGTGGTGCTGATCGCTACAAGGATACTGGTAGAGAAAAGTCTATCGGTGCAAGGAAGCCTACCGATTCGATGCACTACTTGCCTTTGAGGTCGCGGTTGCAAATGTGGTTTATGGTTAAGGAGACTGTAGAAAACATGAGTTGGCACATGCGAAAACAGATCAAAGGAGTAATGGATCATCCATCCGATGGAGAAGCATGAAAGCACTTTGATCGAGAGTATCCAGATTTTGCTTCAGATTCGCGTAATGTCAGATTGGGGCTCTCCTCTGACGGTTTTATCCCATTCAGACTTTCGGGCTTCCAGTATTCATGTTGGCCTGTGATCGTCACTCCGTACAATCTACCGTCATGGATGTGCATGAAGACTCCGTATATGTTCCTAACTGTTATTATCCCGGGTCTGAACAATCTGAAGAGGAATATCGATGTGTATTTACAGCCTTTGATAGATGAGTTGAATCAGCTGTGGGAAGTAGGTGCCAACACGTACGATATTTCTAGAAAACAAAATTTTTAGATGATAGTAGCACTTATGTGGACCATCAATGACTTTTTGGCCTATGGAATATTATCGGGACGGAGCACTCATGATCGTCTCTCATGTCCGTATTGCATGGACCGTACTGAGGCTTTTTGTTTGAAACACGGAGGCAAATCGTGCTTCTTCGATTGTCATCGACAATTTTTGCCGAAGGATTATCCGTACCGGAGGAACATGAATGATTTTCGTACGGGCGTTGTGGAGAAGGCCAATCCACCGCCAAGGTGGCCCGGATACACGATATGGAAAGAGGTAAACGATTTACCAAGTGCTATCGAAGAGCCTGCTAAGGGGTACAAGTGTGACGAATTTGGTCGCACCCATAACTGGACGAAGAGTAGTATATTCTGGGATCTGCCATATTAGAGCACCAATCTGATCAGACATAACCTTGATGTCATGCATATCGAGAAAAATGTGTTTGATAACATAATTAATACTGTAATGGAGGTAAAGGGGAAGACGAAAGATAATCCGAAGGCCAGGTTGGACTTAGAAGAAATATGTAGACGTCCTGTGTTGCATTTGATAGATGAGGGGAATGGAAAGTTAAACCAACCTAAGTCAGTTTTCTCACTGGAGAAAGAGGATAAAGGAAGACTTTGTAGGTGGATTCAGGGTCTAAAGTTTCCAGACTGGTACGTGTCAAACTTGAGAAGATGCGTCGACCTCAAGGAGAACAAACTTGCGGGTATGAAGAGCCATGATTGTCACGTATTCATGGAGAGATTAATTCTGATTATATTTCGGGAATTCTTATCGCAGGTCATTTGGGATCCATTGGCAGAGCTCAGCATATTCTTCAGAGATATTTGTTCTACTAAGTTACTCGTCGATCGTCTAGAAAAGCAAGAGAAGGACATTGCGGTAACAATATGTAAGCTCGAGAAGGTGTTTTCTCCTGGATTCTTTGACTCTATGGAGCATTTGCCAATTCATCTTTCCTATGAGGCACGTGTTGGTGGTCCTGTCGGTTATCGATGGATGTACTCCTTCGAGCGGTATCTGAATCACCTAAAGAGAAAGGTAAAAAATAAGGCACGGGTTGAGGACTCTATTTGTGAAGCTTATGTTCTCGAGGAGATTATAAACTTTTGCTTGATGTATTTTAAATCTCATGTTGTTACTAATAGAATGAGAGCTCCGAGAGAACGACGACGGATATCAGGAATCTAATGATGCAATACTCAAAGTATTCAATTCGTCCGGAAAGCCTTCGAAAAAAATGAAGAAGAGATATTTAAATGACGACGAGCTAAGGGCTGCTCAGTTGTATATATTACTCAACTGCGACGAGGATGAAGTGGAGAAGCTAGAGGAGTAAGTAATTAATACGTCCACGTTTACATCATCTCAATGTAATAGTATAAGCTACTATTATGCTACTAATCAACAGTTGCTTCATTATTTTTTAGCACATATAATGATGAGTTGAGGACGGTTAGACCCTACATAACAGACGAAGAAGTAAAATAAGAAATGAGATGCCATTTTCCTTCTTGGTTGAGCGCATATGTAAGGAGCTTGGTAATTACTTTTTATTTCTGCACTTGCAAAATAAATAACTTACTATCGCTACTTTGGTATTTAGGTCGATCGTCTAATAACACCCGAGACTGAATTTATTAGAACTCTAGCCAAGGGACCAATTACTGTCGTTAAAATATAGCCAAGTTTCTGTGTGAATGGGTTAGGTTCAAGTCAACAAATGCTCCTATCAGAAATAGCTTTCTGGATCTTGATTCTACGAAAAATAGTTGTTTGTGTATCAAATCTTCGAACTACAAAGACGTCGATCCAGGCAATAATTTCTTTGGCATCTTACGAGAGATTATGGAGTTGACATATAATTATGGCAAAGAACCTGCTAATATCATGCTATTCAAGTGTGAATGGTTCGATCCGATTCAAGATCAAGGTTAAAAAATTGACAAGCATGGCCTTGTGGATATAAACTACAAGCGTAGATATCAAGACTACGAACCATTTGTCCTATCAAGTCAGGCTCAGCTCATGTACTTCATAACTTATCCTAGATGGGGGACAACGAGGTCGGATTGGTGGACAGTATGCAAGACTAAAGCTAGAAATACATTTAACATTGACGAAATGGCTTATCAGGAGGACGAGCTACCTCTTGTAACAAATATTGTAGATGTGGACTGAACGGAAGTTACTCATTACACGAGTAATAATGTAGAAGATGTAGAATTATTCGAAGAGGAAGACAAATACGAAGTAGATAAAAGTGAAGACGAGGAGGAGGAAGAGGAAGCGGAGGACGAGGAAGGCGAACAAGATGAATTTTTTGAAGATGATTGAAAATAAAAAATTTGCCTGTAGAATGTACTATATTTTGACTGTAGAATGTACTATTTGGACGAATATATGTATTATATTTTGTATTGTAGAATGTATTATCCATTTAGACTTGTGACATCACTAGTTATTTTATGTACAATTCTATGAATGTTGTGAGATATGCATAATATTTTGACTGTAGAATGTACTATATATATTTGTGTATTTCTTTATTCATCATATGTTGTTATCAGGTATGACAGGACGACGCGGAGGGTTCGGCAGATCCGGAGGTAGACAGAGTGCTCCTCCGATACTGCCTACTGTTGGTTCCGGATCCTCGTCGCCCAGTACTCCAGTATATCGATTAGTCACATATCCGATTGCGACGACGTTACGTGGCATCACTCACGGGACGAGTAGTTCTAGGCCTGATAGTACTCCCTCGTACAGCGTTCCTCCTGCTGACGGAACCATGGAGACAGATGAGCATATGGAGGAGGTCATACCGACGTTGTCCCAGCATCAGCTAGATCCTCCATGCGCACCTCCGGAGGAGACGAGGACAGAGATTTGGGCCGACGGTACAAAGTAAGTCAATTAAATGGTTTAGCATCATATATATCGTATATTTTTTTATTCATCATATATTGAATTTTTCGATCAAAATAATTATCTCTGTATAGATATCGTCCATCGTCGATTCAGAGACGCCTGGGCCTCTTTCTGAGGAACAACTATGGTGGCACTTGGATTAACTACTCTGAAGCTCCGGAGGAGAGGAAGGCGTTCTGGTTTGCGCACTTCAAGGTAAAAGTATATTATATAAATCCTCTAATTTATGCATATTATATAACTTATCCGTGATGCTCACTTACTAAATTATTTATTGCAGCAAACGTATTTCTATCCTCTGCACCGAGCCGAGTTGATCGAGCGAATGTTTTCTGCTGTTGCCGCCAAGCTTATCCGTGATGCTCTGGATGACCAGAAGGCTCGTGATCGTGCTGTAAAACCGATCCAATATTGGATCACACCTGAGCAGTGGACTGCGATGAGGGCTAGATTAGACGATCCGAGGTACAAGAAAAGGTCTGAGAAGGCCAAGGCAGCTAGTCGGAATGCTGCAAAGTGGTGTGGTGGCTCGATTCCGATGACGAAATATTTTCTTCGTTTGGTATGTTTTTTATTTAAGATATATAATTTTAATATAAGTACGATAAAATTGTAGTAGAAAAAAATATTTAATTTTAGTACTAAATAATATATTTTTAACAGGTACAGAGGGGTGAGGATGCAAATATGGTAACCGTCTTCTTGGCCACCCATCGAAAGGACGAAAATCTCATTGATGAGAGGGCATCGCAGACCTATGTAAGTATTACTTTACTTTGTGTTAATTTTAATATAACTTAGGCAATTATCGAGTATCCAAACTTTTCTAGGCCGAGTATCTTAGGCTGCGTGAGCAGACGACTGCTAGTGCACCTACAGCTGGAGAGGTTGGTACTTTCTCGCAACCCGCTCCAGCTCCGTCGGCGGACGAGCTGTGGGTGACCGCCGCTGGTGGTCTCTAGAGGGGTACGTACTATGGTACGGGATCCTATGGCACCCTGGTTGCGACGTAGTCATCTAGGGCCTCCCCGATAAGTGTGCATTCCCCACAGCCCTCATGGTCGTTAGCCAGAGTCCAGGAGGCCGTTGACCGTCAGATTGCGTCTCTCTGTGCCGAGTTACTGCGAAGGATGGAGGAGAAACCCCGGTCCCAGCCGCAGGCGGACGATCCGACGCTCATCGTACGATTTGATATGCTCGACCGCAGCATCACGGAGCCCCAGGATTTGACAAATGATCTTAGAGCCTCGACAGAGCGCAGCGTGACGGAGCTCCAGGCATCACAGCTATCCATGGGCGGGAGGCTGACGATGATGCAGGATTCAATGGTTCATAGTAGTACGAGACTGTTATCTACCATGGATTCTTACAACCAGCGACTCGCAGAGTTGGAGCGGATACGTCCTCCTGGTGCGCCTACATCGACACAGACTCCACCGACGTCACTGCCTTCTCCATCGACATCGGTGTCGATTTCATGGGAGCAGTATGATCTGTTCTTATCCTTCATGCGCGTCGGTGGTCATCCTCCTGCAGATCCGCAGTAGTATGGATATTTGCATGGATATATATTTGCTGGATATTTGTATTCTTTCTATTATTTAGGATAAGACTTGGTTGTATGGATATATATTTGCTGTATTCTTTACGACGATATTTGCTGGATGTTTTATTTTCTTCAAATTTTATTATATTATTCATATTAAATATATGTTAATTTACCGGTGTTGAGTGTTCAACCCAAGGGGGTCAACAAACCCAGGAAATTCAACGGAGGGTTGCTCCGGGTCTATTTTTACAGATTGTGAATTAATAAACTGCAGGAATAATAGTTTGGAAACAATTCAGTATTGATTTATTTTATTTTTTCACTGTATCATTAGCGACGTTTTTAGCGACGTTTAACGACGTTCTTTCACGTCGCTAAATAACGTCGCTAAGTTGCGACGTTACTGCACGTCGCTAAGTTGCGACGTTACTACACGTCGCTAATAACATCGCCAATAACGTCGCTAGAGACGTCGATTTACGTCGCAACTTGCTGACATGGCAATATTGCCAGGTCATTAAAGATGTGGCTGTAACGTCGCTAAAAAGCCGCTACATATGTCACTAATTTACGACATACAGCGACAAATGTACACATCGCTAATTAGCGACTGTGAGTCGCTAAAACGTCGCTAATCTAGCGACGCATCTACGTCGCTAGAAAACGTCAGTATAGCGACGTTCGATGACGCTTTTCCTGTCAGCGACTACCTTAAAGGAGACTTCTGTAAAACGTCGCTAATTACGTCGCTAAAATAAATTAACGACGTTTATTGATCAATTAGCGACTTTTCTTTACGTCGCTAATTTGACTTTTTCTGGTAGTGTTTATCTTGAGCTGGTGCGAACACATGAGTTCGAACACAGTCTTCAAGTCCTGGAGGTGATCATCTTTGGAGCGACTCTTGATAGCGATGTCATCAACGTAACACTCCAATTTCTTGCGCAGATGTTCACGAAAGATGGTGCTCATAGCTCGCTGGTATGTAGCACCTGCGTTCTTCAGACCGAACGGCATGACTGTGTAGCAGTATACACCTATTGGCTTTCGGAATGACGTATGCTTCTCGTCGTCAAAAAATATCTTGATTTGATTGTATCCTAAGAACCCCACCATAAAGGACATGCGCTCGAAGCTACTAGTGTTGTCGATTATTATGTCTGTAATTGGAAAGGAAAACTCATTCTTAGGGCAGGCCGCGCTTAGATCACGAAAGTCAATGCATATTCGGATCTTCCCGTTCTTTTTGACAACGAGTACGATGTTGGCCACCTAATCCGAATGTTGTTTCTTGCGGATGAAGCCACTAGCTATCAGTTTGTTGACTTTAGCTTCGATGGCATTCATGATATCTGGTTGGAACCACCATTGCTGTTGCTTGATCGACTTAGTATTCGACGAGATGTTGAGCTTGTGGACCATAATTTGGGGGTCCAGTCTCGGCATGTCTTCGTAACTCCAAGCAAAGACATCGATTTATTCCTTGACGAGCTGTAGCAGGGATTTTTGATCCACATCGGACAGACTTTTGCTGATGAAGATAGGTTTTGGGGAGGACTCGTAGCCCAGATCGATTTGTGCGACTTCGTCCTCAGTGGAAGGTTCTCGTTGTTCGAACTGCGTCTCCCATTATGCGTCCAGATGTTGGGCCCATGGTTCTACTTCAAAGAGTTCAGGAGGATCCTCATCGTCTTCCTCAGGGTCAACTGACACCATGTTGGCAGATAACGTTTGTTTGAGCATGTCTCTGATACTGATGTCGGAGTCCCAAGCGGAAGATTCTAAAGAATGAGAGTGTAACTCATCTTCTTCATCCGAGCCTTCGGGGGTTGTGGGAGGCTTGACATACCCTAAGCCATGCTTGGTCTTATGATAGTAGTTCTCGGACTTGCCTGTAGGAGCCTGTAGATGCAGAGGCAGCCGTCGTCCTTTGCCGTAGTTCAAGCCCCTAGAGACTTTCATATCGTACCCCATCTTCTTAATGAGGTGCTTGGTTTGAGAACTGTACCGGTGAAGTGGTATTTTGTCGGTATCGAGTTCTGGCTCCAGTTGCTCTGGGACGGAGGATTGAGGACTCTCCACTCTGCCACAGATGATGGGTTTGTCTTCCCTTTTTCTTGCTGGAACTATGAAGTAGGAGTTCTGACTAGGGAGAACTTGGTTGACTGTTTGGGTGGTAATCACCTGTGTGTGTAGGTGTAGGCCTAGACTGTGCTCAATGGGATATAATGTGTTGAGATATGCGATATTCGAGTAGTTTAAAGATAGCCCTTTATTAATAAAATAAGGAATATCATCCTCAGGAATTACATCTTCGAGAGAAGGGACGTTAGCATGAGCGGCTACGTACTCCTCCAGTTCATCCTTCCAGATATCTACCCCAGTACGAGTGACGTCTTTGGAGGTTTTCTGCGCAGCTTCACCACTAAAGGTTCGAAAGTCGTAGCAGGTGCTGGATCTTTCCTCAGCGGTCGAATCAGTCTACGAAGGCGAACGACCAGAGGTTCAAGTACTTTCTTGTGTAGTTTCACCATGAGAGAAGGAGCTGTGTTGGGAGCTCGTGCTTTGTGATGGACTCTCAAGGGCTTGTCCGAGTCTCTGCCTCATCATCGATATTATTACCACATTCATCTTGGTGGACTTGCTTGTAGAGGATCGAGTCAGAGTAATAGGCCTCGATCCCTTTGAATGGATCAACGTATCTATCTTAACGATGCCCTGATCATCTATCTACTTCAAGCATTGGTGCAAGGTTGACGGTACGATCATGTATTGATGTATCCAAGGACGTCCTAATAGTACATTGTAGGATACATCTACGTCTATGATGTAGCAGGTGACCTCTATTTTTAAGTCATCGATCTGGCACTTTAAGCGAATCTTGCCCAGAGGGTAGCTCCTCTCTACTTTGAAGACACTGATGGCAATATTGGTTGCTGCTAGACGATGCATCGGGATGCCCAAGGTTTGAAGCAGACTCTGCGGAATGATGCTGATTGACGAACCAGGGTCGATGTGCATCCGATCCACCTTGATCGCGTCGATGTATCATGTGTAATACATAGAACGGTCGTGCCGATTATTCTTCAGCAACATATCTTGTTGCGAGAACGTAATATTGGGTATCGCATCCATCATATTATTGCAATGGGGGCATACGGCAGGATCCTTAGTTGGTGGCTTGACCTACGCTAGGTAGGTGTCGATATTTTGCAATGCCTTACTCAAAGCAACCCAAGTATCTTTGGAGAGTCTGAGAAGCTCGAATAATGACAACTTCACTGGGGTATTGGCGAACTGTGCCAAGATATCGAAGTTGTAGGGCTTCTCCAGCCCCTGAGCGGTATCTTTGCGCAGTGGTTTATCAAAGCGGATTTCTTTCTGCTTGGACTTGTCCATTGCCGGAGGCTGGGATGGGCTCGGGTCAAATATTGAAGGTACAATGATTGGGTATGCACCATCGTCAGGGGTGTCATAATCGTGTTAGTACGCCAGGCCTGACCTTGTTGTTCCCGTTATAGCTTCTTCGGAATGGAGAGAAACCGTGTAGCAGGACTTGGATTTATTGCCCTTGGACTTGGTGGCGGAGGGTGTTACCTGTTGCATCAAGTCTAGAGCAAGGTCAGGATGAACCCACATGACCTTTCTACGTGATCTGGTGAGAGGTATCATCCCAGTTGTTTGACAACCTCCATTACCAAACTATCCTTAGTTGAAAAAGTGAGGGTGACACCGTCAAAGCATCTAAATAGGGTCCTGCTTCAGGAACCATTAGTACAAGTGGTCCTACCTCTCCGCTTGCGGTCCCCACCACAGGGGGCTTGGTCTTCGCCGCTAGTCCCGTCTTTGGGACCACATCGGTCCTCGCCTTCTTGGAGTAGCGAGCATGCTGGAGAGTTTGCACTTCACAACCGGAGGATCATCAGAAGGAGACGTCGTCTCTCCTTCGCCGGTTGATGTTTCCAACTCCACAAGCATGGGCCTAGCAACCCCCTTACCCTTCTTGGGCGTTCTGCGACCCTTTGCCTCGGGAGGCATCAACATGGTGCCCTCGATATAACTCCTCTCCGGCTCAAAGTTAGGCGGCAGGGCGTTGGTCGTACAATAATACTTGGCCGCCGTAACAATATTCTTAGCACGACCCCAGCTATTGGCAATCGGAACTGAACTTTGGTGCCAGTTGCATTATAATAACTCCAAGCCCTGACCCCATCAAGCAAGCTGCCACTATATCCGAGGGAAGAAATAGGGTGGCCCAATAAAAGCTGAGCATAGCTAAATTGACGAGCGAACCAGCTGGCAAGTAGGGCTCCACGAAAATAGCAGCCTTATTCTGGTACACCAGGTGGGAGGGACGGATGGCTTGGAGCCAGCGAAAGAGCCATAGTGAACGACGTTTCGTTCGTCGTCGGTAAACTCTGGCTCGGACGTGAAGAAGGTCCAGCCATTCATGAAGGATAGCTCCCTCCTACCAGCAGGGACGGTGTTGCATATCCACTTCATCAGTCGATACTTGCGGATCAGGCCGTCAGTAGCCACCATGTCGTCGTCATTCCCGGGGCTCATCAAAGACCCATGATGAAAGAGCAGCCACCCCATGTAGGGAAGTTCAATTCAGTTGAAGTAACCTCTACCAGGGTGATCCTCGAACTTTGCAGCAAAGGTATGGAGGCCGCGATGGATGCAGCACACCATGGCAGGTAGGAGGGCCAACTTGTAGCCGAAGGCCAACTTCACAGCCGATAAAATGAGGTTGCGACTGATCTGCTCTGTCGTGCCAGACCCGCCCGGGACTACGCAATTCTGAAACCAGAGCATCAGATAGCCCGCCAGCATGGACTTCGAGGACAACTTGTGGGTATCCATATAAAATTAACTGAGCTCCTCCTCGAGGCTACTCAATTCGTCAACGGGTTCGTCCTCCTCCTCCGAGGAACCTCCAGCTTCCTCACCCTCGGGGGCCAGTTCCCTCTGCTCCCGGATGGAAGCAGCCACTTCCTGCTTGGACCGTGGGGCCCGAACATGAACCCTATTGGACTCCTTTTGCTACGGGAAGAGGTAACGAGTCCAAGTTGTGATGTGGGGAGAAGACCCCTCAATAGATTTTTTCCTCTTCTTCGAAGATCTCTGGCAAATGCCATGGTGGCATAGAATTTCCTGGTACACCGCTAGGACCTCGGGGTTCTCCGCTTCTAACTCCCCAAGTTTTTCATTGCTCGGGGTATACTCTTTGTAGGGCTCGTTGCCCCAAGGAAGCTTTGAGACGGCATACATCTCATGCAAAGCCAGGCCTATCTCACTGCCAAGTGTAAAAAAAGTTTCCGTACGAAGATTGTACATCTCCATCAGGACAACAAATAGAGGACGGTTCATCTCCAAACCGTAGCAGGTGCCCCTCACAGTGAAAAACAAGTCTGCGACCCTGAGCTCCCGTTCGATCTTCTTCAGAATCCACTGGGTCAGACGACACCAGGAAATGTAATAATGAGCCCAGCTGAGAGTCCGTAGCTACCCCGGGGGGTAAGTTTCCTTCTTGGCAACCCGATGAAGGAAGGTGCCCACCTCATATATGCTAAGGTTTTGCCCCAGTTCACTTCCAATAAGGCCAGGCATCAGTCCCAGCATGGAGTACGAGGGTGACTCCATCATGCTATAAAACTCTCCCTTGTTCTTTCCGGTACCACACCGGATATTGTCGATAAGCGCTCCTTGTGGTTTAAGGGTCAGGTTCCAGTCCATCCGCCGTTGACCCATCATCATCTTCAAGTCTGATAAAGAGAGGTGGCGTTCAAAGAAGGGAAATGACATCTCCGTCTCGCGGAACGTAAATGACCAGTTCCCTCTGATCACGCCCATGCCAGACTGAGAAGACTCCTATGTGTCGCCAAATAAGAAGTACGGCTTCTTAAAAGTGTCGTTGCCATCCCCGATAGGGATCTCCCTATATTTATCTGGCTCAACAGGAAGGAAGGACTCTGCTCGCCAATCCTCTATTGTCGCCCAGGTGGAAAATCGTTATCAATCTGATTCTAGATAATTGTAGCCAGGTCCCTCAGATTCATGTTTAAAGGTAGCATGTGCTGCCCAAAGACCAGCTCGCCATAGGGTGTAGTAGACAATATTACTTCAAATCGAACAAAGGAGCATGGTCAGATCATCAAAATTATCATATGCGGCCTAGGTATATATGTTGCCGAGCAAATCATGCGATTGCAGTATACATGGGCATATTCACCCATGCGGCCGAATAAACCATGCGGCATGATGGGTCATGCGGCTTGGTCAGTTATGCGACAGAGGTAGTCATGCGACCGAGTTCCCATGCGGCCGAGCTACCCATGCGGCAGTGAGAGGCTGGCGCATAGACGAATCCATGCGTCCAATGGTGCAAAAGTGTCTCTGTGTTCAGGACTTTACTTCGTCTTCCCCGACAACCTACCATTGACAGGCCACTGAACGTCGGCGGGGAACGACGGAGGGTCCGCCGTAGCGGCACGACCATTCCCCTTGCTGGCGTTGGCCTTGGCCTTGCCCTTGGCCTTGACAGCGGCGAAGGCTGAGGGAACGACTTTGGGAGCCATGACAGAAAAGTAGTAAAAAGAAGAGGATGAGAGAAGGAAAGGATTTTCTTTCTCCTATTCAACCCCATATATATAGACAGCAGGATGCGGCTGAAGATGAGGCGGCGGTTGTTCAGATCCCGAGTCATCTCGATCCCCATAACATCCATGAATGACGGCGACTCCTTGGTTATTGGGCCACTTTATCCCCTGATGACGCAGAATCCCAAGAGATCTCCTCGGAGATCGAACCAAATCCCCTCAATTAATGACTTGACAGCCTATCAGAACGTGCTATGCGACAACACAGTCATGCGACAAATATGGTTATGCGGCATGTCGCTCCGATGCGGCCAAAAGTGGTCGACCATGCTTCTTATTCAAAGTATTCCAAACTTGTCATTTTGAAAACTTTGAAGGGGGTCTTGTAGAAGCAGAAAATACTACAGGCCGCATAGACCTCATGCTGCATAAAATATGATAGATACGGCCAGGTCGAAGCCTCATAATAATCTTCATGCGGCCTGAACAATCAAGTCGTAAAGAAGCCACATGCGGCCTGATCAACCAAGTCGTAGAGAAGTCGCATAGTATAATATATGCGGCCTGAATGACCACAGAGCAGGGCAGTCGCATAAACCCCCTGACACAGATCTCAATGTCTGTCAGAAGCTCTGACACCTCACTCATCACCCTGAGATGCTTCAAAATTTGTACAGATGACGACTCAAAAAAAGATAAGAAGTCACATCAGTGCATTAATTGTCTCGACAGACGGGCCATGCCACGTGTCCTACGTATGCGTCTTTAAGACCTATGCAACCTCGACATCATGTGGCCGGAGCGCCACCTGACCAAGGCCAAACAAGAGTACGCATGCGGCTTCGACATCATACAGCCAGAGCGTCCACTTGACCAAGGCCAAACAAGAGTACGCATGCGGCTTCAAGACCCATACGGCCTGGACATCATGTGGCCAGAGCGTCCACCTCACTACTAGAAAAAGCGGGATTAGCGACGTATTTTAGCGATGTCAAAGAAAACGTCGCTAATAATATATAAATTAGCGACTCCATATAAAAACATCGCTAGACGTCGCTAAATGGCGATATTTAGCAACGTTTAGCGACTTTTATTAAGATTTTAAAAGATTAGTCGCTATAAGTTCAATTAAGATCGCTAAACGTCGCTAATATGTCTAATTTAGGGACGTTTAGCGACGTATATAGCGACGTGTCTATTAAAAATATTTAGCAACGTGTTTAGCGACGTCTATGATGTCGCTAAATTTTTATTTAGGACGTTTTTATTTGACGTCGCTAAACGTCGCTAAAATTTGGTTAATTAGGGCTCGATTTCGTTTTTCCCCATCTGTCGAAAATATTTCGATTTCAAAAACCAAAAAATTCCCCCCCCCGCTCCGGCGACCGGCTCTCCACAGCGGCTACTCTGGCTTCCCCCTCCTCCTCGAGCTCTAGGTAAACCCTCTCTCTCTCTCTCTCTCTCTCTCTCACACACACACACACACACACACACAGGACACACATGTGACACTGACACGACACACACACACACACACACTGACACAGACACTGATTAGGACCTAGGGTTAGGGTTAGGGTTAGGTTTTTTGACCTAGGATTAGGGTTAAGGTTAGGGTTTTTGATCAGGATTGATTCCTAACACCTACCTATCCCCCACGATCATACCCTGACACTACACTCGACACACACATGCACACTAAAATTTATGTGCACTAAATGTCGAGAAAGCAACAGGAGCAATGACTATTGGCCAAATGCCAGTGCGTATAGTGTCTATATTGTTAGTGTTATTTGTGTGGTTGGTATTGATACTTTTATATTAGTTAGAGTGTGTGTGAAGTGTTATTGAAGTATGCAATTATCGAGTTTCCAAACCTTTCTAGGCCGAGTATCTTAGGCTGCGTGAGCGCGCGACTGCTAGTGCACCTACACCTGGAGAGGCTGGTACTTCCTCGCAGCCCACTCCAACTCCGTCGATGGACGATCTGTGGGTAACCGCAGCTGATGGTCTCCAGAGGGGTACGTACTACGGTACGGGATCCTATGGCGCCCTGGTTGCGACGCAGTCATCTAGGGCCTCCCCGACAGCTGCAAATTCCACATAGCCCTCGTAGTCGTCGGCCAGAGTCCAGGAGGTCGTTGACCGTCAGATTGCGTCTCTCCGTGACAAGTTGCTGCGAAGGATGGAGGAGCAGCCCCGGTCCCAGCCGCAGGCAAAAAATTCGACGCTCATCGCACGATTCGATATGCTCGACCGCAGCATCACGAAGCTCCGGAATTTGACAAATGATCTTAGAGCCTCGACAAACCGTAACATCACGGAGCTGCAGGCATCACAGCTATCGATGGGCGAGAGGCTGACGATGATGCAGGATTCAATGGTTCATAGCAGTACGAGGCTGTTAACTACCATGGATTCTTACAACCAGCGACTCGCAGACTTGGAGCGGGTACGGCCTTCTGGTGCGCCTACATCGACATAGACTCCCCGACGTCACTGCCTTCTCCATCGACATCGGTGTCGATTCCACGAGAGCAGTATGAGCTATTCTTATCCTTCATGCGTGCCGGTGGTCAGCCTCCTGCAGATCCGCAATAGTATAGCTAGTTGCTGGATATTTGTATTTTTTGTATTATTTAGGATGAGATTGTATGGATATATATATTTGCCGTATTCTTTACGATGAGATTTGTTGGATGCTTTCTTTTCTTCAAATTTTATTATATTATTCATATTAAATATGTTCTTTTACCAGTGTTGAGTGTTCAACCCAAGGGGGTTGGCAAACCCAGAAATTCAACGGAGGGTTGCTTCGGGTCTATTTATACAGATTATGATTTAATAAACTGCAGGAATAATAGTTTGGAAACAATTCAGTATTCTTTTTTTTCTCTGTAAAATTAGCGACATTTTTAGCGACGTTTAGCGACGTGTATACAAGTCGCTAAATACGTCGCTAATTAGTAACGTTAATACACGTCGCTAATGACGTTGCTAAACATGTCGCTAAAAATATCGTTGTACATCATAAATTGCTGACATGACAGTATTGCCAGGTCATTAAAGACGTCGCTGTAACATCGCTATATAAGTCTCTAATTAGCGACATTTAGTGACATTAATCAACGTCGCTAATTAGTGACGCTGCATCGCTAAATGTCGCTAATTTAGCGACACATTTAAGTCGCTAAAAAATGTCGGCATAGCGACGTTTAGCGACGTTTTTTCTTTCAGCGACGTGCTTTGTTCCGACTTCTTTAAAACGTCGCTAATTACGTCGCTAAAAGTCATTATCAACGTTTTTGGTCATTTAGCGACATTTTTAAACGTCGCTAATTTGACTTTTTCTGGTAGTGCCTGACCAAGGCCAAACAAGAGTACGCATGTAGCTTCAAGACCCATGCAGCCTCATCCACATATGGCCAAAGGGTCATTTCGACCAAGGCCAAACGAGAGCTTCTATGCGACTACAACAGTATGCGACTCTCAACTCATAAGATTCTCTGTTATAACCGAAGACAATTTCTCACACAGTTAGTGTTGACCAAGTGTCTAACTGACCGAGTTATGCACACAACAGCCCCGAGATCTCTTCAAACAGAAAATCATAACCAAACCCACGTGGCGGCTTGCTCGCACCATATGGCAAAAGTTGTAACCGCATTCTGTTGAAGTAGCCTTATGAAGCCACCAAATAGAGGCATATGTGGCACCCATAGCCCATCAACACGATGGCTATAAATAGGAGAAACTGAAACGTTCTAAAGGGGGCTTTTCTGCTTCAAAGAGAGAGACTGAACCAAAAGGGCTGGCTATATATAGATTCACACTAAAACCAAGGAGAGAAACTTCTGCATCTGGATCGTCCACAGAGTAAAGAGAGTTGCTACACTCCTAACCCTCCATCGTCACCCCCCCGATCAAAACAAAATTATACTTAGATTGTCTCTTAGGACTCTTCTCTGTACTCTCTAGTTTGTTAATCAAGTCAAGTTCTCTTTGTTCTTTCCTTTGATTTAAATGGCAAACAGTATTGGAATCCAACATGGCGATGAGAGATGATAATTGGCAAATGTTTTTTGACGGTGTATCAAGAATAGGGCCCAAAGGGAATATCGTCACCGGTGTTGGGATAGTCCTCATCTCACCCGATAAATTATTAATACATCGTGCATATTCTCTCAGGAAAACCTGCTCCAACAATGTAGCAGAATACATTGCCCTGCTCATTGGTCTCCATTTAGCAAAATAATTTGAGGTGGAATATCTAGAAGCCTATGGCGACTCTAAGCTGATAGTCAATCAGATTAGGGGGGGTATGAAGTTCGTTATGAAGACCTTATCCCCTACTATCATGCTTCAATCGAGTTAGATTCAACTTTCTCAGAATTCTTTATCGAGCACGTGTCTCGACTACAAAATATTGAAGCAGACGCTTTGGCCGTCTTGGCAGCTTCCCTGGATATTCTAATTAGAAGACAACATTCAATCACAATGATTGGTCGGGAGTTATTCTCTGCCAAGAATAATCTACAAATCTAACATATATATGCAACGGAGGTGACCCTCGGCTCTAAAGATTGGAGATTCTCCTTCATAGATTATGCTGCCTATAAAGTTCTTCCTGATGATCCAAAAGAAGCTACCTCTATTATGAGACACTCACTTCAGTTCTATTATGTCATATAAGATATTGTATCGACGTTCATATGATGGGCTCCTGTTGTGATGCCTTTTAAATGTTGAAGCAAAATAAGGGCTTCGAGAATCTCATAACGACATATGAGGGGCACATCAACCGGGCCCCAAGTTGTAAGATAGACTCAGGAGAATGGGTTATTATTGGTCCACCATGGTAGCAGATGCCATAGATTATGCTCGTAAATGCAGGACACGTTAAATTCATGCTAATTTTATACACCAACCCTCAGAATTTTTGTACCCTATAGTTGCATCCTGGCCGTTTAAAGCTTGGAAAATGGACATCATAGGTCTTATCAGTGCGTCTTCGTCCAGAGGTCATCGGTTTATCTTAGCAAAAACTTATTACTTCTCAAAGTGGGAAGAAGTAGTACCACTCATTAAAGTGAAAATATCTAACGTGGTCAGTTTCGTTAAGCATCACGTCATTTATGTTTCGGTATTCCCCGGAGGATAATTCATGACAACGGACCACAATTTGCCAGCCAGGCATTCTTTCCGTTATGTGACAAAAATCGTATCCAGAATGTGGCATCCACAGTGTACAATCCTGCGATTAATGGTTTAGCAGAAGCCTTCAATAAGTCGATAATCAAGCTACTCAAGAAGTTCGTTTCATCCAACAAACGTGATTGGAACTAGTAGCTTGGCGAATGCTTATGGGCCTATCGGACAACGATACGGACTTCAACCGGCAGCACGTCGTACTCTTTGGTTTACGGGTGTGAAGTAGTACGATCCTGAACTACCCCTCTTCACTCTCCTCAGTAGAGTGAATTCGCTAAAGAAATCAATCACGTCCACATTACCTCTATATTATTTTTTCTACAAAAGTTAAGTTCACACGGAGTTATATTCTGCCATGTTCATATCACCTCTGAGTAGATATCTCAAGTGGAATCTTAGTCTGAAAGTTTGCCATGTCCATATAAGCTCTGAGCAAGCGTTCTATCTACCAACTTTCTACCACCGTGTTTTCATTCCCTCCAACGGTGGCAGTAACCTTAACTTATTATCCGTACTTGATTCTAAGTAAGTAATTGATAATAAGTCCACACAAAAAATATGGAACATACAAGTCGTATTTTTCATGCAAAAAAAAAACTTATGACAAAAAATGGAGAATTTTATTTCAAATAAAAGAAAACTTACTTACAAAATGGGGGAGCCAGTACAAAAAAGAAGTAATACAAGAAAACTTCCTCCATGCTAGTGAGGAGGAGATGAGAGATCATTAATCCTCTCCCTCAGCAGAGCAAGCTGTCAATCCTTTTTAAATTCAGCCTTCTATTTGGCCTCAGCCATCCGGGCCTCTTCTACCACATATTTGGTCAGAGGAGTGTATGTCTCAACGATTCTGGACCAGGCCTGATCAATCCCCTTTTGTTGCCTTAAAGTTGCTGGGGGACGCCTTCGCTTGTTCGAGAGTGGCAAGCCGATTATTCATCAAGAAACATTATCTTCGGTAGAGCGATGCTGAATGACTGAAGAGCTGGTGGCATCAATTCCTCCAATAATTAAGCATTGTGTTCCTCATGCATCTTCCTCTTCTCTTCAAAGTTTGTCCTATATGCTTGGAATTGAGCATTTATCAACTCGTACTCTGCCTCAATAAGTGAAGCAATGTTTCCTTTACAAAGTTGCAAGTACTCATTGATATGCTGCTCGAGTCCATTCAAGATATGCTATAATGCTAGGGCATGCTCCTCGCCCTTGCAACTCCTGATGGTACGAATATAAGAGAAGACCATGCCCTTATTTCGCCAAAAGTCAAGTCCTTGTCGAGCACTAGTCTCAAGACACATCTCAGCGTCTCGTAGAAGGCGCTGGTCTGGATCTCGACTATAGTCTCGAAGAAGGCATCTGAGCTAGGAGTTACAGCTACCGAAGATAACTCTCTTCCCTAAGAGGGTAGTGATGACGTTGTTATCGCAGTAGCTTCATTACTCTGGATAGGAGGTGGCGGGCCCATCACCTGGGACACCCCACCTTGATCAACAGCCAGTGCCGACAGCTCGATGTTGGACGATACTACTACAAGGTCTGCCAAGTCGACTGTCTCTTCTTCCCCGGCACCGCTAGTCGTTTTAGTAACTTTGGCTGCATGATTTGTTTTTGGTTGTGCAACAGTCATTTCCTCTGTATGCTCAGAGAGAACTTCCTCGTGGGTCTCTGCACCTACAATACATCAATGCAACAAAGTCATTGAACTTAGCATTGGATTGAAGCTATAAATCAATCGAAAGGAATGAATGACACATTGGCCCCTTCCTACCTGTGTTGTCATCGTAGACACTCGTGCTACAGAAGCCTGGAGTGCGAGAATTTGCAGTATAGTAAGGATGGAGAAGCATGTACCCAATTAATGCAATGGGCACGTATGCCTCATCAGGTGCTTGTTCTTCCAGGAAAGTTCTCAAATCTGTCAAGGAAATGCTTATGTGAGGAGAACCAGCATCAGGCAAAGGATCGTCATATCCCTCTGATTCTGATATGGTTGAATCGATATCAGTTCTCGGAATAGCATCGAAGAACTCCTCGATAGCCATGTCAACATGTGATTATATCTGACTTGGCGATCATTCCCTTCTGGGAGTACTGATTGGGGAAGGAGAAACTCTATCTCAACATCTTCCCTAGCGAGGAAAGTCGCGGTTGTTAAGTGTTCCTAGGTGATTATGGTTTGCTGCAAGAGTGATCGGCAAAATAAGTTTAACCGCAACATCAAGAATGGGATCTACCTCAGTCGCCTGCGGTGCTAAGATGTCGGCCCTCGCAACAACTGACGAAGAAATTGATGCACCGACTCCCACAGTAGTAGTCGGAGGAGGGACGGATACGTTAATCCTCTCGACAAGTAGTGGAGGAGCTGATGGGCCGGCTGCATCGGAAGAAGTGATCGAGGAAGGAAATAAACTTCTTCTTGGAGGGGTTGGAGGCCTGGCTTGTTGCTTTTTGGAAGTTGTGGTCCTCTTATTTGCAGACCGACGCTCAGCATGAGGCGTTATCTTATGTTTTCGCATTTTTAAATGGATCTGGATAGCAGGGGCAGGAACCTCGTTCAACTCGCCCTCGAACGGTTCTCGCACCTCGTCCATGGGTTCGTTGTTTGATTCCTCTACCAAGGAGTCTGGGCTATCCTTATCCTCAGCCGCAGCAGTCTTTGTCTCTTCAGTTATCCTGAAGCTGCCCCTCGTATTAAAATCTTGCCAAAATTTATTAATTGAGCAACAAAAGTTGTCGTTGGAGTGGAGAATATGAAGGGGAGCGTTCTTCGTAGGCAAGGTGAACTTAACCTCGGTACATCCCATGCTGAAGTATCTTAATCCGCGAGCTCTGTCAATCAATCTGCCGGTGGACCATAAGCATGTAATAGCATTTCCTACATGCAATTGGTCATAACCGAATTGCCTGGCAAAGCGGTTGGGAAGATAAGGCTCGATGAAGCAGGAGTCGTCACTTTTGTAGATCAACTGCGAAGGACAGATCCCGAGTAGCCAGTAGAAGATCCCAGCCGGCAAGTCAGACTTATCCCTACCTCTGTCAGTAAAACATCCACCACAGTGCTCGGATGAAACATCAGGGGAGATACAGTAAAACTGCCAGCCTACCCCCAAGTTCAATGCTCTTCTAGCTTTGTAGAGAGTTGTGTCATTCCATGACGACTCACTCATGGCGGTATCCTCACTTTCCAGACCTGGATCCATCAAGTCAGGATTGTGCAACAACAGTCATCCCATCATATAGGTATAAGACATCTCTATTCTAGGATAGTCACTCTGACCCACATATGTCTTTTCTAAATAGTCAGCAAATTCATGCAAGCCAGCGTTCAGTCTATATACCATGGCAGGCAAGAGGGCTAGTTGATGTTTGAAAACTAGCTGAACCATTAGGAACAACACATTGTAGTGTAGACGGTCAATTGAGCTATAGCTTATAGGACTATCCATCGACGGAGCCACAGAGATAGGTAGCCAGCTAGCAAAGCCTCAGGAGAGATCTTGTATTAGGCATAGTGAAGGAAATTGATTGCATGTGTGCTCGCTGGGTAATCTCCCACAGCCTCCATGAAACTCTTGTCATACTCCTTTGTATCTTTCATGATATCTTCAATCTCTTTGATGTCGAGCGGCTGAAGGGGTACAACCCCGTTGAGATCTTCTTTGCCCGATTTTCAAAGAGATAGATGATCCACTTGGTAATGTAAATTGTGCCTGAGTCGGTCTTATAGAGATGGTTGCAGGTAAGATAATGGCACATTAGCTTCTGATAAATTTCAACGAGCTGGGGTTGTTATGGCCAAATCATTGAGTTCCCTGTTAGTAAGGACGTATTCTTCATATGGCTCTTCCCCCATTAGTGGAAATGACACCACATGCATTTCATGTAGTACAAAGCCCAGTTCACCGTGTGGAGTGAAGAAAGTCCTAGTTCGTGCGTTGTATCACTCTACCAGGGCAAGGAACATATTGGGGTTCGGTGCGATACCATAACAAGTTCCTCTAATGGCTTCGTAGAGTCCTGAATTCTCAAGGTTCTTCTTGAACTTGTCCAGTATCCGGAGAGTGAGGCGGGTCCATTTGACATTAGCATTGCTGACTCACCCAATAAGTCTGCAATTCCCTGGGGGATAGATCCCACCTTCTCTGGCAAAAAGGTTGGCGAAAGTCGGTACCAACCAAGGATCGATGAGCGAAGAACCTTCACTAGGTACAGATCCGGGATGTAACCCACGGATGGGGCAGGAATGTCCGTCTAAGGTGATGTAGAAGATGCTTCCTCCTTTCTCACCACGCTTATGACAGATTTTGCCAACTTTGGCCCCGTGGAAAAAAGGTGTCAACTCTCATTTCATCATTCTTTGGGACGTTGCATGGTAAAAAATAGATAGAGGGTAATCGCGTGCATTCCTTGTGAGGTACATTTTCCTTTCGGCAACTTTGAAGATCCATTCTTCCTTCATCGGCTTTGTTTGTGACATCATGCTTATGGCGTCTCCGAACAAAAATGTCGGCTTCAAAAACTGTTCGTTAGCCAGTGACGTGAAAGGGGCATTGTTGATCATAAACAGCAACATCCTCATACCCTGGGAAGCTATCAACAATTGTCTGTCTTTCGGCAGATCCTTATCGGATTAGGAAAATTCCATATGCGATAGGTCACTCAAATAGTTCGTATGCAACATGCCTACTGTGGAGTCCAAAATGTCAGCAAGCGGATCCATAGATAATGCAACTGTAAAATTTCAAGAGGAAGATGGAGCTACATGGAGGTAAAAATCCCAAAGTAATGTATATATTTGTGCATATGCATGTATATATGATGGGCAAAGCCATCTTCTACGCACAACATTTGAGTCATTGAAGCTCACAAAAAGTGCGCACATTCCCTAAAATGTACGCGCAAGAGGGCTCTCTCAAAACGAAGAAAGTGCTCACTGGGAACTTCCCTCTGAACGAGGAAGTCAAGTTTATGCACACATTTTTGTAGAAGCATAAAAAGTACGCCCTCTAAAAGGAGATTAATGGAGCAATGGCGTACTTCTTCACATCCCATCTCAGTAAAGTAGAGGGGTACTACCCCTCAAGACCCAAATGATAAAGCAACAGCGCACTTTGTATCAGTGGCATACCATATTCTTTCTCTCGGTGGCACACAATGATCGTGGTTTCCTCCCAAAAGCATTAAACATAATATACTTGACAAGGTAGCACAATAGTCGAAGAGATCGAGTCATTAATTGCAGAGGATCTTTGGGCACAAAGACTCAGGTTGTCATTTAGCGATCAGATGAAGCTATACTCCGTCAAGAGTACGCGGGGATTGTTGCTCCTTCCTAGTACACGAGGATTGTTGCTCCTTCCTAGTACGCAAGGTTTATTACTCCTTCCCAGTACGCGAGGATTGTTGCTCCTTCCCAGTATGCAAGGGTTATTACTTCGTCCCAGTATGCAAGGGTTGTCACTCCTTTCCAGTACGCAAGGGTTTCTACTTCACTTTAGTACGCCAGGATTGTACGCCAAAGCGGTTACTTTTATTCAGTGCGCCAATATAGCCACATCAAAAGCTGCCACCTCATTCTGACATAGCAGTTAAGGAGATCAAAGCATTTATTGTAGAAGATCATTGGCACGACGACCCAGGTTGTCGTCTAGCGACCAAAGCTTGTTATTTTGGTTCGAGTACACCACCATTGCTTCTCTGCTATAGTACGCCAATAATGCTACTTTAGATAGAGTACGTTGTTGATGCTCTCTCTTCATGAATACGCTATCATTGATAGTTTAGCAGCAGTATGCCAATGAAGTGGCCTCTCACTGAGTATGCCAATATTGGCAGTTCAACTTAGCAAGGGTACGTCGTTGATGCTATCTCTCGCTGAGTCCGCCAACATTCATTCTACAGTCAGAATACATCAGTGTGCCAATGAATCTGAATTTTCAACAAAGTACGTCAGCATGACTATCTCTTTCAAAATACGCCAACATGGCTACCAAGTTTAAATTCTCCTATCATACGCCTACACCAGCAACTGCCAATGAACGGTTATGATGATGTGTCTTTCATGCCATGTTCCTAGTGAACCGTGTACGGATAACTGCCTCCATGACCCGAGCCTTCCTCACATAGGAAGCCACGTGTCAAGTCATCAGTAATTTGTGCACTCACTATCCAGAACGTGGGTTGCACACCTTTCAAATGTACGTGTGAAACGACAAACACAGTGTATATTGCTCGTGCGTACGCGTGCATGGGGGTAACCGTATTTCAACATAAGATTATAAATATATGTGGATCAGCATATCCATAACAAGCAAGGAAGAATAAAAGCTTTTCGTGCTCGTATAGCCAAGCTCTCTCATTGCCAAACTCTTCAAGTCGTTCAAGAATTCCAGCATCCCTTCCTTGTGTCGAGTTGTCAAAGGAGTAAAGTAATCGACTGCAGATTAGATCTCCATAGTTATACTTTCCCAGATTGTACATAGATTCATGTTTAGGATCTTCTTTGTACTCTTTTCTTTCAATAGTTTGTAACACAAAGTTTTATATAAACTTTTGTTCATGGCAAACAATTTTCAGTTTACAGAAATGTTTGAAAATGTGTGCGTGATGCCCATTTTCTCTCTGAAGGAGGAAAATGTGTGCGTGCACGCATGTCTATGCGTCTCTTTCCTCCCATTTCCCTTCCCTCTTATTTTTCTCCTCTTTACAGTATAAACAATACGAAAAAAAAGAGGAAAGGAAAAGGAAAATGTTTAAAAACAATAATGAATGATTGTAAAACGAGGGGGCACTCTCTCGTACCCCTCACAGCGGGGTGAGCCTTCTCGCGAGGCATGATCTTCGCTCGGGGTATGTTCAGACGTTCCCCAGTGGGTTGAGCCATCGCACGAGAAGATTGGTCCAGTCCATTGGCTTTCTTCTCCTTCCTGGTCGCTTGAGGAGCTTTGGGACCCTTGGTAGAGAACTGGAGGTTGAAGACGAAGGATTAGGGTTCTCAAGAACACGAAGGGTTTTTAAGAGTTCATAAAGAGCTTTATCTCTCCTAAGCTTGCCTATTTATAGGCACAGATAAACTCTTCGGCTGCCAAAGTAACGCTTCGGGATCCGTGCAGAGAATCATGCCAAGATCACAACTTAAAAATCGTGATCAATGACAGCACAGATAATACGCAGCCACGTTAGCAAGTTGTTGAGATTTGGTTTAAGTTATGTGCACAAAATCAGAGCTGTTTTCCATACTTCTAGGTTCAAAGTATTTCTTCTTATTAAGCTCGCGTACTTTATTACAGCTCAACAACTTGCTAAGATTTGGCTTAAGTTGTTAACATGGCAAGAGTACGCGAGCTCAACAAAGTACACTAGCCCGTTTCTTCTCCAACAAAGTACGCGAACTCAACAAAATATCCCGAGCAATCTTAGTTATTGGTGGGGGTTCGGTCCGCGAGTTCAATAAAGTACGTCGGTATATCTCTTCTACAACAAAAGTATGCATACCGCTCTTAATTTCTTTGGAGAACATGCCTGACGGTTGATGAATAGAACTCGAGGAGATCACACTCATTTAATGCGAAGATCTCCACTCCGATCGAGAAAATGACACATGGCACATATATTTGTCATGCCATTTCTCCTTGGTCGTTTGTAGGATTATTTTCTGCACATATTTTCTATGCTTCTACAAGTCCCTTCAAAATTTTCGAATATTTCACATGAATTTGAAATACTTTGATCCTAGAAGCATAGAAAACTATGAATTATTTTGATTATGCACATAAATTTCCTTGGGCCATAGGATTTGGCCATATCTTAACTGTTGCATGTATCTGATATTTTGCGCCACCAGCTATCAACTTGTGAGCAAGTTTCTAATAACAAAAATTACTCGAAAAGTTGCACACCATTAGAATCCCACAGCACAAACATTTTCAGTCTCCCTTTCATTGCATATGAAATACATCTGATGGTCTGACTGCTCAGACCGTCAAAACAACACGGATTCTACAAACTATATAACAATGGAGTGTGTCAGCATTAATGATCATTTCTCTATTGCTTGAAAGCAGATGATACAGATTATGTATATTTTGGTATGGCATATTAATTTTGGCATTTTTGTGTTGAACAATTGTTTCTTCCAACAGAATGAATGTCTAGAAAAAGGGTCCATGAAAAGTTTTTGAATGTAGACAATGGAGAAAATTTTGCAAAGAAATCACGACCTTCGGCAATGGTCTCTGAAGTTCCATTAGGTGCGGCGACCAAATTAAACCACAATGTTGCAGTTGCCATCTGGGTCTACTTTGAACTCCAGCAGAAGAACCACCACACTGGCCTACTGTTCCAGTTTTTTGATTATGAGCATGAGAGGGAAGGTTGAAAATTTCCCAACTTCTCGCCTCTAACGAACAGAATGGCAGGTGATTTCAATCCAACATAACCTCAATATCACTGCGTAGGATGGGAGTCAAAAAATTAAGAAGACCATTACAATCGTCAAGAAAAAGCAGAAATTACTAACTATCAGCACATCATATTTTTGACATGTCTTACAGTAGACCAATTATGACATTGAGAGTTCAGTGTAGAGAATGCTGAAAGAATATATTGTTCCACTGTGCATATGACCAATCTACCATTATAAACTCATACAAGCACATAAACGTATAAAACTAAGGCTACTATGTGCAGTATAGAAGGAAACTGGTAGGGAGCTCAAGACGCTAAGTATGAGGCTAATATTGCATGTATTTAACTTGAATACTTGGCTGCAGACTTTACAGTTTAACCCAAAAAATAAAACCATCTATGCTAAATCGTTAACTGCATGGATTTCTATCCTAGAGGATTGCACACCACGACTAAAAACTTAATCAGCTAACAGTTTATTTAATCTTTTACCTTACAAAATATGCCTTTTTGAGTCTCATTAGCTGACAGCAGACTCGATGGATCTTTCCATAAACGTGTGCGTGCGTGTGAGGAGGAGGGGAGGGGGGGGGGGGGGGGGGGGGTCACTTCTTGGGAATGAAGGACTCAGAGTAATGTATTTGGGTATCCCTTCCATCTGTCAAAAGTCTCAAATGCACATTGCACAAGGATGCTCCAAACTGGTCGAAAGTTGCATAAGACTAAAGGGCTGGCAAGCCAAATTTTTATCCTTTGTGGGAAGGATGGAGCTCATTAGATATGTCATCACAACAATGAGTAATTACTAGGTGTAGATCTTCAAACTACCAACTGCTATAGTCAAAATATTAGACCAGGCTTGCGCAAATTTTCCTTTGGAAAAATTCTTTCCATGCTACCTGTTGGGTAGAAGTGGTTAAACCTAAGAAAAAAAGCGAATTAGGCCTTAGAAATATGAAAGATATTGCCGAGGCATATAACTACAAGAGAATTTGGAAATACCTACCTGAGGATTCCTTGTGGATAATATTCAACATTGTTAAATCGTCCGCGCCCTAGATATTGTTTTTTTTATTCACTAACAATCCTTCACGTAATAGTTTTTTTTTTATTTACTTGCTTTTAGACAGTACACCGGCAGATAATTTTGAATAAAATAATTTTCAAATGGACGAATCTTGTGAATTTCTATATAATAAATGGTAAATTTTAGTTTGTTGATATCTATATAACGAATATTATTGACACCATAGTGTGTTGGTCGTTGACACGACCAAATCATTGTCGACATTGATTTTTCCTTATACTTCCTTTGTTTCTTTTAATTTTTCTTTGGTGAATTGATGAGGAAAGAGAGCACAAAATGTCGATATCGGTCAATAACGGACAGTAATGATGGGGTCAACCATGCTATTGAAAGGGATAACATCTAATAATCTAAGAATAGCTAGCAGTTTAGGAGATGGGCTGGGATATGAAAACAAAGCACGGATAAACCCTATGTAGTCTGAGAAACATGTTGATAAAGACAATACAAATAAACTAACACAAAGTACTTGGAAGCATTTGTGGAACTAAAGAGAAATGCATAAAGTAAATTATTACTTATAACAAACTGTCTAGGGAACTAGTATTAAAACACTAATAAATACTCTATGCTAATTTGCACTTTAATACTACAATGTGATACCATAAATTTTTTAAAGCAACACGATATGGCAGATACACATCTGCCGATATAGCGAACCGTGCTATTGAAAGGGATAACATCTAATAATCTAAGAATAGCTAGCAGTTTAGGAGATGGGCTGGGATATGAAAACAAAACACGGATAAACCCTATGTAGTCTGAGAAACATGTTGATAAAGACAATACAAAGAAACTAACACAAAGTACTTGGAAGCATTTGTGGAACTAAAGAGAAATGTATAAAGTAAATTATTACTTATAACAAACTGTTTAGGGAACTAGTATTAAAACACTAATAAATACTCTATGCTAATTTGCACTTTAATACTACAATGTGATACCATAAATTTTTTAAAGCAACTTGATACCATGAACTCTGTAAGTGGTTACAACTTACCCCTCCTGTTAATACTATTAAAACTAACGTATCAGTCTTTTGCCCCTAAACAAATCAAAATTTCCTACTAAGTCCTAAAAAGAAAAAAGAAAAAAGAAAAATGAAAAATGAAAAATGAAAAATGAAAAATGAAAAATGAAAAATGAAAGAAGAAAGAAGAAAGAAGAAAGAAGAAAGAAAGAAAAACCCTAAAGAAAAGAAAAAAGAAAATTCCTAGTAACTCATTTTATTTTTTATTTACTTTTTCTTTCTTTTAAGTGAACTTTTAGGGTTTAGAAGTATTTTTAAGGTTTGGATTAGAGGATTATGATTAAGATTTTTTTTTGAGGGTTGGATTAGGGGTATTATTATGAGAAATAATTTTTTAGAAGTTAGAATTAGCATAATTAAATTTTGATTTTTAATTGAATTTTGAAATAAATAATCAATTTTATTTGTACTATTATTACAAGAGGCATTATGGTCTTTTGTGCTGACCGTTAGCCTGACTTTGCAAAAACAAATGATAGTTCATGCCTTCATGGTATTTAAGTGAGATTACAAAGTTTATGGTATCAAGTTGTTAAAAAAAATTATGGCACATTGTAAAAACTGGAAAGTTCATGGTATTTAAGTGTAAACTAGCCAATACTCTTTGGACACAATAGAGATTATATTTTTGTAGGAATTAACATTCAAATTTAACATTTATAGACACTTGGTGAAATAAAAAAACTAGTACCTTCAACCTAAATACTCTATTATCATTTCCAATTTTGCTAAAGTGTTTCAAATCGGATAATTTAATGAACATCTCAACCACAATCCATGTAGGTAAAATAATTTAATAAGACAAATATCACAAAAACTTGTTATATAAATATTCCAATCTACATCAACAAAAAATAACATTACTCAAAGGTGAAGGAAACATGTCTTGATGAAAATATAATTTCCAACGCATTTCAAAAATCATTGAGTGCTTCAAAATATTCTTATACCAAAACTTTTCCACAATATGATCATTATAAACCTATATTTCCCATGAGTGCTAGACAGTTTTTTTTTCCATGTATCAGTTATGGTTGTTCATATAATCGTTTCACTTTTTCATTAGTACGCTCGATGTCAGACACGGTGTCCAAAAAAACAAGTGTCCATAAATCTAGAGTCTGCATACTATGAAAACTACAATTATGTGGTTGCAATACAATAGGAAATAAAAAATAACAAAGGAGGGTGAGGAGAGTGTTGTTAAAGATTGTGGAGCTTTGATCACGTGAGGGAGTTCTTAAAGATTGTGGAGCTTTGATCACGTGATCACGTGAGGGAGTTCTTAAAGATTGTGGAGCTTTGATCACGTGTGGGAGTTGTTAAAGATTGTGGAGTTTGATTAGATTACCTACTGTACATCCAAAACCCCAAATTCGTCAATCTAACTTGGCGTTGAGCTGGGTGACATTTGCAGGGTGGCAAAATCCCCTTGCTCGTAAGGCGAGAGTTTGGGAGCGATAGTCCCCGAGAATTTTTTGTATATGTGTCCGTTCAAGAATATGATGAGTTCGGTCCATATATCAATTGAAAGGGGTAGTTTGGTAAATATATTGAAGCCAATTGTTTAATTCCACTAAGAATAAAAAAGATATGTACATGAGGCCTATTTGGATCCAACAAAGACTTTTTGATATTATATATACTACTTTTTTGAAAAGGTAAGTTGTTTTAATTCCGCTAAGAATAAAAAAGATATGTACATGAGGCCTTTATTCTTACTCGTTGCCGTGTACCCTGGCTTACAATGGCATGGTTACTAAGCATTGCTAGATACCGTGTACCCTGGCTTACAATGGCATGGTTACTAAGCATTGCTAGATAAGCTGGGTCTCTCTCTCTCTCTCTCTCTCTCTCTCTATATATATATATATATATATATTGCCGAATCTCTCTGGAGACCTAGGCGACCCTGCTTTCATTAGGGTTTCTTCAGAAACCCTAGATGGAGATAGGATAGGCCTTTAGGAGAGAGAGAGAGAGAGCTTCTTGCACAGATGCAGATGACTCCCTCTTACCATGCAAACCGACAAGGATCAAGTTGAGGGGGAGTGTTGGCAAGTGGTCGGAAGGAGGCGGCCCCATGAAGGGACTCACATCAAGGAAGCACTGCTGAAGGTGGGAGCAATGTCAGATCTGGTATCAATGCAATGTGGACAAGGTGTGACCCTACAACAACATCAAGTGCAGCCTTATCAAAAGTAGGGCAAACATCGAAAGCAGCACCTCATGTGCCCTCCAATAATTGAAAGGATGCATCATACAGCGCAGGCCAAGGTGGAAGAATACCTGCTCAAGGAGGCTATAAATACCCCTATGCTGGATATAGATTTGCAAAGCAATCGAGCCCCATCTATTGAACTCAAATCTGTGCCTCAAAAACCAATGAGGAGATGGCTCAGCAATATTTTCCTCCCAATATCTTTGGGAGGAAAATATTGAGGCTTTTCTACAGACAACAAGTGCATGGTAGCCTCAGAGGAGGTAGGACAGAATATGCACTCTAATGCAATATCCTCTCCATCTCTTACTTCTTATGAGGGAACGACTACACCAGTGGCCTTGAATAGGCCAATCATGATAGCTGACTGAGACCATATATAGCTAAGTGGAGGAACACAATTCTCCACGAGGACTAGCTAAAGTGCAACCACAGAGAGGACTTACTGCTGAAGAAGGAGATCTTCACAACTTGTCTAGAAGACGGAGATACTTCACAACTTGTCTAGAAGACGAAGAGATGCACAATGAAAGCATTGGAGTCCCACCCCAACCTAGTACTCAAGGTGAGAATACTAACATTTCTCTTGCAGTTCAACATGAGTTGGCCGATCAGAATGTGGAGAAATTGGCACATCAAGTCACCAGGACAGAGAAGATGGCATCCAGCACACTCAGGAGCCCCCTTCAACAGTGCATGAACAACACTCTACTGCCAATTTAGGAGACCTTCTGAGGAAGGACTAAGCAATAGAGGATCCAGCTAACAACAGGAAAGACATGAAGCCCTAATAATGCTTATGGAAGAAGGTCTTGGAAGCCTCCAAACAGCATAAGACTAATGCTAAGAAGACACAAAGTCCTCTAGTTACCAAACAGTTTAATAGGAACAAGGGGAGGAGAGAAACACCAACCTTATTCAGTTGTATATGAAGATACTAGTTTGAAATGTAAATGGATTGAAGTCCATTATTAGATGGAGAGAGATCACTTGACATGTAATCAAATTTCTATTATGGATCTTGTTTAAACAAAGTAAAGGAGGATGAAGGTTAAAAAACAAATTCTCAAACAACTGGAAGCATGATAATGCTGGCAAGTGCAGGATCTGGGTAGGATGGGATACATGTCAATGGCAAACTGATGTGATTCATTGCACTGAACAATGTATTTCACTCAATTTAAAGAATATTGGATAGCTACAATTTGTGATCTCTGTGGTGTATGACTCTAATTTGCATGCAGTTAGAGGAAAAAATAGGGACTGAAATTGAGTCTTTAGTTAATGGGATTCAACTTCCTTGGTTAGTGTTGGGGGATTCAACTGTGTTAGATAACACAGAGAAAATAGGGGGAAAGTTTATTCCAGACAGCAGTTTAGATGATTTCAATGATTGCTTGCTTAGTGTTGGCCTTAAGGAGTTGGATGCAAGGTCTTGGTCAAATAGGTTTACTGGTAATATAATTATATGCAAACAAGATAGATGCTTTAGTAATACACAAATGATGTGCAAGAGGCTAGAGCTCATCCTCATGGAGCTCATCTATTCTACTATATAATGCCAAAAGTTGGGCTTCACCGTGGAAGTTTTTCTTCCAAAAATACCCTTGCATATATATTCTAACTATTCTACTAGGGGTAGTTAGGTACCGACAAGATCTGTCTTTTAGTATTCCTAAATAATATGTAGATATAAAATAATATATAAAATATTATAATCTAATCTATTCTACTATATAATGCCAAAAGTTGGGCTTCACCGTGGAAGTTTTTCTTCCAAAAATACCCTTGCATATATATTCTAACTATTCTACTAGGGGTAGTTAGGTACCGACAAGATCTGTCTTTTAGTATTCCTAAATAATATGTAGATATAAAATAATATATAAAATATTATAATCTAATCTACTATAATAAAAAATTTGCAGTATGGTATTTGTGTTCAATGATTTAATGCACCGGATTTACTTTGTATGCAAGTATGGTATTTGTGTTCATTCGGTGGAATTTTTTTTTTACTAAACATTAAACAATGATTTAATGCACCGGATTTCATGTCTTTTAGTCTTCTTAAAATAGAAACTCTTTTAAAGTTCATGTCTTTTAATCTTCCTAAAATAGCAAGTTCAGCATGCTAATGATGCATTCAATGCAAAAAAAAAAAAAATTGGCCTATTTAATGCAAAAATTAGGCTTCATCTAATAAGTTAGGCTTTATTCTGCACTTCATCTAATGCACATTGGAAACTGGAAACATACACCGCATGCGTCGGAACCGAAATAGTCAGGGAGTCAATTAAAGAGGTTGTCGTTTAAGCTTCATCTAATGATACATTCATTAGCATCATTTATGTACGTCGTTGCACTAATTAAAGAGTACCACCTGAAGGTACAAGCAACGTCCGTAGTCGTTCTATTTCTAATAGTTACATGGCATAACTCACTATCAAAGTAACAAGAATTTCACTATGATAAAGAGGCAATCAAGATTAGTATATATATCTAACAGCAATTATCAGGTAGCCCAATGGGACGCATAAGGTGACAACCTTAAAGGACTAAATAGATAGCTATTGACTCATCTGGCAAGTTATCATAGTTAAACTCTGTATAACTTACTAGAAAATTCAATCACAATAATCGCCATCCAATTGAGATATTCTGGTTCATTATATTAGGAAACTTTTCCCATGGTTGAGGAAAGTAAATAAGTCCATCTATGGTTACCGACTGAAAACCTTCATCAACTACAAACAATTACGTGCACGGCTATTATATAAAATGACGGCATCTGATGTAGCATGCTTTATTTCCATTATTGACTATATTTTGTTCTATATGCCCTTCACTTTTTCATCATTCATCACATTTCCAAGAAAAATACACTGACAGACAATGATAATAGCTCCCACTAGAATGGATCCAGCTATGACGCATGATAATAGCTCCCAAAAAGAATTGGCATTTTTCACACACAGACTGTACACATGCATGAAAAAAATACATTGTCTGTCAACAGAGATGTCAACTCTTTTGGTGTAAAACTCCTAAAATTATGTTGTTGGAAGTTTAATGCAAATTGGCATTTTTCACACACATACTTTGCTAATGATAAAAGAGTTGCTATTTTAGTAAGTAAACTTGCTGCCAAAGATCCCGAGAAAGAGTAATACAAGCATAAGATTGCTGCATATGTTAAAGAGAATCTGTGCGAAGGATGGCAAAGGAAGTAAACTATACAAAACTGCATTTGTGAGTAATGGAAATGAATGTTGGGGTTCGTAAAACTAAACTGGAGCTAACCATAACAACGTTGCATATCAAGAGTAATTCAGTAAAACCAAATGGGTTGATATATTATGCACTTGGCACGATTGGTAGAGCTTCTATTATGTAAACTGAAATAGCCTGGGATAGACCTATTTAATAAAGAGCATCAAATGTTGGATTCAGCTTGAACCAATAGGCTTAGTAAGAGCATGTGAATGAGCTATTATGATAGTGTAACATTATAAATTAGCAAAGGTTAGTGTAATATCACATTATGGGATTTAGTGTATCCTATGATAATGGGTGTGACATTATCACTTTATGGTAGTGTACGCATGGGATTTCTTAGTGAATCTTTCAAGGCTTGTGGAATCAACAAAAATTTCTCAACAAAAGAATAGCAAATGGAGACTTCGTAAAATTCATCTTGGTTTTCAGCATCTTCAGGCTTATTGACTTCATCTTCCCTTTGTCCCTTTCTATTCCTAACAGCTCCTCTTCTTCCTGACCATTTTCAATGTATTATCGGCTTCTTGTAAGCCCTTGATGTTTTACTGGGAAGGATCGAACCATGGGAACTATCGAGGGAGACTGTGCTTAACGCTCTAACCGGCATCCCTCAAAAGTCAATAATGATTCGAAACAAAATTTATCATATCACAAGTGTGCAAATTCCAAGGAAAATAACATGTTTATTATGGGACAAACAACATACTCATTTTGGGATCAAAAAGAGAATCTCTGGATTTGAGGAATTCATCTGTCAGTAGCAAATGAATACTGCTGACAGATTTATTACTGATTTTTTGTTTGACTAGGCAAGTATAGTTGCAACCTTTGTAGACTCTCTTAGTCGAAGCAATTTAGATTTCATTACCATGATTTTCTTCGATTCCTTTACTTGGAACAATTTAAATTTCATTACCTGGATTTTTCTTTGATGTGTGGTATGTTCATAATCACGACCTCGGCTTTGTGGTCAATGTGCGGCACAATAACAGAATAACAGGTCTTTGGGCAAGAGAGGTGTACACACTTGAGACACTGAACATGAAACTGGTCAGATGCAATAAAATATCGTGAAGTTGATTGAGAGGACTCCCACCTAAATGTTTGAGCAACCTGAACTAGCACTGAATACTCATGAACTAGCTGTTGGGAGAAGTTTTTTCTAAAAATGGTTTCGACCATAGGGGAGATAAAAACCTTCATTAGAGATAGCCTGAGTGATAAGTACTGTACAGCCGGCTTATTTATGAAATCAAACAAACCATATTTTCAGTAACTAATATTTTCTCACTAAGAAAACACAGAAAAGTTTGTTTGCTGTCATTAATGCATGAGAAAATTTGGTAATGGGAAGTGCTTCAAAAAATGTTTAGGCAAATAAATTTCCTTCACATAAAATCAATAAAATATTTAGTAAGATCATATATGCTTTCTAGTGTCGATATTTGAAAATAACTAGACTCTACATGCATATATAAAATGTGGAACCTAAGAAGAAAGTTCAAGGGTATTATTTATTGAAGGGAAATTACGCTTTTTTGACAAACACTGATTTCGTTAGGTCTTTCATATATACGTTTAAGTTTTTTGTTTCCAATTTCACAGTACTTCATTTTCAACATCATAACACTACAAACGGTGGACCATTATCATTATCACCTGTAAGTATAATTAATAATTACTTTGCTCAATGAAATCACCAATTTACTTTATTGGTATTGTATGTTTAACTTTTTTTGTATTTTCTCATAAGCCAATGTTCAACAACCACCAATGATAGTACAAGCACAAGGAGAAACAAACATCAATCGAACAATTGGTGGTACATCATTCCTTTTCCTGAGAAAAACTTATTTTAACACTATTTTAGCACTTTCCGTTGAAAAAATTAATGAAACTACTTTATCACTTTGTCAATATGATAGCAATTCCATGTGATTTATTACCAATGTATGTTGTTTGATCAAATGTAAGAAATTTAATGAGGTTTTAATCAAAGATGATGCATTAGAAACTGAACTACAAAGTACAGGATGGTAAGGCGGTTGACTAGTGTGTGTGGAGTTTACAAATGCGCAAAAGGATTTATTCAAACCCAAGATTTTCAACGTCCAGAGCCTGGTATTCGCCCATATTGCGGATCAAAAATATTCATTCACGAGAGTTAAGAGGTTTGTTGTTCTAAAAAAAAATTACGTTTTTTGCCTAGAACTGGAGCACCAGGGGACTTTGTTGAACTATTCACACATCAAGGTGAAGTTGGAAAACATTTTAGATAGAACATCCATTCTTACAACCACTCATTTTCATTTACGTCGATGGGTGTCAATATTGATGAGAATCTTGCCAGCGGTAGAAATAGGGTATTTACATACCATACGCAAGGCTCTATATATCATAGAATTGGTAGTATCTTACCAACTGGTGGAAGAAATCCAAGATATTTGCAAATGTCCATATATAACGCTGACAAAGAAATTGATTATCGACTGGCTAAAGTTAATGCTTTGAACCGAGGATTACTTCTAAAGTTGAAGGAGATTTTGGATTCATATAAATCCCTTCGTTCAACATTTTTGACAACTTGGGCCACGAGGATATACAAAGGTGTAGACTCATCGTAAAAAGTTGACTATAGATCGTTGTATAAATAGCTTGTCAACTGCTTCACAAGTTGCTGCATTTATTGTCGATGGAGATGAGTTGCAAGGATTGCATGAGAGAGATATAATTGTACAAACTAAATCAGGAGAACTTCGTAGAATTCTATATACAACAAGCTATTATGATCCTCTTCAATACCTTATGTTGCTTCCTTTAGGTCAATATGGCTGGGACTTAGGAATCCATAATAACAGTTCATATCGTGTCAATTGTCGGTCTTGTTATTCCTATACTTTATAGGTAATTTTTTTAAATGTTAAGCTTCTTCATACGGTATTGTGGAATTATTAAATTCATTAAATAGTAGTACATATAGTTGACACTATTTAATGATTGGATATTAGATTCGTCCTTCTAAGGTATCATTGTTTCTTATGGGAGGGTCGCCTTCTTCAACAATATGTTGTAGATATGTTTGTGAAAATCGAGACAATTAGGTTAAGATATATCTGTAATAATAAAGCAACCATTAGATCAGAGTTGTACCAAGGGCTACATGATGCGATAACTGTTGGTGGAACGCGAGCATGTCATATATTTCATCGTTATTATTAAAAAAAATTGATTCATATATATACTATTATTGTTACTTTATTAACCTATGTACCTACTTATGTACAGAAAACGTTGGTCGAAGAATTGTTCTTCCATCTTTCCCGTAATGGCAGTCCGCGAGACATGCACACAGATACCAAGATGCTATGGCATTGGTAAGAAGGTATGACAAACCTGATTTATTTATTACTATTACCTGCAGTTCATGTTGGCCTGAAATTACTAGAGAATTTCTTCTAAGACAAAAAGCACAAGATATACCTAATTTAACCACTAGAGTATTTCATGCAAATTAGAGGAACTGGAAGATGATATATTTAAAAAAAGGTGTGCTAGGCAGAGTGAATGCACATGTTTATGTTATTGAATATCAAAAAAGAGGGCTCCCACATTCTCATATTTTAATTACTTTTTATGAAAATGATAAAATAAATAACCCAAATAAATTTGATGAATTTGTTTATGCTGAAATTTCATGCCCAGAAACTGAATCTGAATTGTATAATGTTGTTATAAAACATATGATGCATAATCCATGAGGGCCCCTTAACTCCGGTGCAATCTATAAGAAAAATGGTAGATGTAAAAAAGTATTCCCTAAAGCATTTGCTCATGTGACTCTGCAGGAAGATAACTCATACCCAATCTATATAAGACGTGATAATGGATGATAAGTACAAATAGGTGGTCGTATGTTAGACAATCGATGGGTAGTTCCTTATAATCTGTATTTGCTTCTCAACTATGAATGTCATATAAATGTAAAAATATGTCCACGCATTCAATCAGTAAAATATTTATACAAGTATGTTTATAAAGGACCTGCTGAGTTTCATTTGGTGTTAGCAATAGACTAATGGAGATGATGAAATCTCCAATTTTGTAAATGCATGTTGGATCTGTGCACATGAGACGTTCTGGAAGATTTATAAATTTTCAATAAATAGTATTTGTCCAACTATTATATCTTTGCAATTGTATTTTCCTAATAGACAACAAGTTATATTTTATAGTCAAGAATATATAGATAATATTTTAAATGACAACAAACAATTAAAAACTATCCTTACCGAGTTTTTTGTCGTAAATCGTATTGAAGAATAAGTGCGTAAATATTTGTACCATGAATTTT
Organism: Iris macrosiphon; assembly: GCA_036927795.1. Classification (NCBI taxonomy): domain Eukaryota; kingdom Viridiplantae; phylum Streptophyta; class Magnoliopsida; order Asparagales; family Iridaceae; genus Iris; species Iris macrosiphon. The sequence goes on along the minus strand of JAYESA010000006.1, from coordinate 88,699,634 downwards.
CGGAACATTATTTGTGGGATGGAAAGGAAAAGAAATGGGCATGTAGAATATAAAATCATAGAATCATTGGTAGAATATATATTGTCTCCCTATCAAAAGGTGAACGTTATCACTTAAGAATACTTCTTCATGTTAGGGGTCCTACGTCTTTTGATGATTTGCTTACAGTGCATAATATTTCATATTCTACTTTCAAGCAAGCAGCCGAAAAAAGAGGTCAACATGAAAGTGATGATAGTATTAGAAGTTGTTTAAGAGATGCTCAGAGACTCATTTGCCTGTTGCTCTAAGGAGATTATTCGTTATTGTTTTAGTCTATTGTGAGCCAACTGAGGTTCGTAGTTTGTGGGATGAGTTTCATACTTATATGATGGAAGACTATACATAGACGAGTAACACGAATTATATTAATACATATCTTATAAATCGTCTTCTTAAAGATCTTAGCGACATGCTCCTTCATTACAACAAGTGTATTTCTAATTATGATTTGCCAAAAATGACTATAGAACTTGATAACGATCATGATGTATCACGATTGGTTTTAGAAGAAAAATCGGTAGCCATCCCTCATAAATTTGTTGCCTATTGATAAGTTGAGTCCCGATCAGAGAGATGCATTTAATAGGATAATTGATGCTATTAATAAGAAAAAAAATACTATTTTCTTTGTAGATGGACCAGGTGGTACGGAAAAAACATTCTTATATCATACAATTTTAGCATTTTTGAGGAGTAAAAATTATATTGCAATTGCAACTTCTACATCTGGAAGACGAACTGCACATTCAAGATTCAAGATTCAAGATTCAAATTGTCTTAGATTCCATTCCTACGTGTTCGATTAGTAGACAATCAGATCTTGCTAGACTTTTATTAGTTGCTAATATACTTATTTGGGATGAATCTACTATGGCTCATCGCCATGCTTTTGAAGCATTACATAGGACAATGAGAGACATTACCAGAATAGATCTTTCTTTGGAGAAAAAGTTATGGTTCTAGGAGGTGATTTTCGTCAAGTACTCCCAGTTGTTCGACATGGAACACGGGCAGAGACGATTGATGCATGTGTTGTCAAATCTTTATTTTGGTCGGATGTTCAAATTATTCATCTAAAAGAAATATACGTACTAGAAATGATCCACGCTTTTCTGAATTTCTTTTACGTGTTGTTAATGGATATGAATACAAATATGATTAGATTGCCTAATGAAATAAGAATTCCTTGACAAGGTGATCAATCAGTAAAAGAATTAGTAAAATTAGTTTCCTTCCCTTTAAGGAAAATGCCTATGATATGATTACATAATTGGAAGAGATCTATTAGCATCAAAAAATAAAACTGTTGATAAGCTCGACAATGAAGTTATATTATCGTTTCCTAGAGGAGAAAACATATTATTCATTTGATTGTGCGGAAGAAGATGCTCTAAAATTGTATCAGCAAGAGTTTTTAAATACCATCTCACATGGTCGATTACCTCCACACAAACTTACTATAAAGATAGGATCTCCAATCATGTTACCTAAAAATCTGGACCCAAGCATTGGATTGTATAATGGGACAAGATTAATTTGTCGTAATTTTCATATCAATCTTATTGATGCTGAAATTGCAACTAGATATTTTTGTGGTACTAGAGTTTTTATTCCACACATTCCTCTTAAAGCTTCTGAAAATGTAGACACGTCATTTACTTTTCTAAGAAAGCAATTTCCTATTAAATTGAGCTTTACATTGACCATTAATAAATCACAAGGACAGACTATACCTAATATAGGGATATATCTTCCATAACATGTTTTTACTCATGGTCAACTTTATATAGCCTTATCGAGAGAAGTAGCGAGAGTTACAACAAAAGTTTTGGTTAAGAATGAATTTATTTGTGGATATCGAGGGACTTATACGAGAAATGTTGTATATCATGATGTTTTAATAGCATGTAACAATAATATGTGTTAATGATAGTTATTAATTTAATATTTAATCTATGAAATTGAAGAGAAAACAAACTAAAAAAATAAAAATAAAACTAAAAGAAACTAACCAAAGAAAAAAAAACTAAAATTTTTTTAGAACTTTTTTAACTATGCCTTTGCCAAGCTTTGTCTTGCATTGCCGATCCCAAATCCGGATAAATAAGGAGGGTAAAAGTAATACTATTAATTGTCCGCTGAAATAATTATCCATTGGCGATGTGATCTATTGAATATATAATTTATAAAACCCATACCATATTCTTCTAACTGGATGATCAAAACACACATGAAATTTGTGCACATTTATACTAGTAGCTGACAATCAGTATGCTTTCATAAAGGGGAGGAACATTAGGATAATATTCTATTGGCTCATGAACTGATTAGAGACTTTGACAAGAAGGGAGGAGGGAAATGATGCATCAAAATTGACTAAGGCCTACGACACTATTAATAGGGACTTCATTTGCCGCAGCTTAATTTGCATGGGATTCAATTCACATTGGGTTAATCTTATCAGAGAATGTATTTATCTCCGACATTGTATTTCATCTCCTACATTTTCTATCATTGTTGAAGGCCAACCCAGAGGGTTCATCAGAAGTAATAGGGGGCTAATACAAGGGGATCCCTCATCTTCTTAATTACTTACTATTGCTACGGAATATATGTATACTTTATTGGATACAGAAGTGGCAGCAGGTAGGCTGACTCCATTGCAGACAAATTAAACCTAAGATATCACACTTGCTGTATGCAGATAATGTCCTAGTTTTTGCCAAGACTGATGTGGAATCAATGGTGGCCATAAAAGAATGATTTGCTAAGCTGGAAGAGATGTCAGGATAGACTATGAATGCTATGAAGAGAGTAGTATTCTTTAGTAAATACTGCAAGAATAAGCAAATTATCGGGGAGCTGCTGGGTATGGAAGAAGGTACCATTCCTGTTACATATCTGGGAATGCCACTCTCCAACAAAACTATTGATGCACATCGCAGGGCTAAGTTGGTGGAAGCTTGCAGGAAGATAATGGGATGATGGAGATCTAAATTTTTGTCTTATGATGGGAGGGTTGAACTCATTTAAGTCTAATATTAGCAAATATAGATCTATTGGCTTCAAGTGTTTCAGCTTCCCAAGACTATTATTAGCAGAATACACAACATTTGTTCTAATTTTCTATGGGGGGGAACCAAACATGCAGTCAGCTGGGAGGACATTGCAAAACCAAAGGAGGAGGGTGGCTTGGGACCGAAGAATCTGAATGAAATGATGACAGGCATTCAGATTAAGAGAGCATGACAAGTATTAAACAAGGGGTGATGTGGAGTTGTGGACTGAGTCGATGAGAAACTAGAACTTGAAAGAAAGGAGCTTTTAGATAGTACAGGAAGATAACAAAGCTTCTCTGACCTGGAAGGTATTCTTAGTTCAAGAGAGCATCTGCTAGCAGCAGTTACCAGAGTCATTACTAATGGAAGCACTACTTCCCTATGGTTGATCCTTGGCTAGCACAGGGAAGGCTCATTGACTGGTATAAGAGGCAGACATTTACTATATATAATGTGGATTTCAATGTAGGTGCTATTATTCAAAATGGAACTTGGAATACTACTGGAACTTGGATCACTACCCCTAAGCAGGATGAAATTATGGTTACTCCTTTTGATCACAATATGCACCAATATTGGAAGTGGACTCTCACTGACAATAGGGATTTCTCTTTCCAATCTGCATATAACTTGGCTAGGGGGGGGTTAATATTGTGGTTTATTGGCATGATTTTCTCTGCTTTCCTGGCTATTATGGGAATATGTCAAGTTGCACATTCAGAACTATTAGAGGCAGGCTACGGACAAAATCTACGCTTGCTCAACATAGGACTACTGGATGTTCAGTGTGTTGTGCAAGGCAGAGGATGAGTCCTTGAATCATCTTTTCTTTCAATGTGGCTACACTATGAAAATTTGGGGCCCTATAGCTAGGTCTTTGCAAATAGCATCAAGTAATCACCTGTTGGATACTATTTAAGGAGTTACAATGTAAGAGCACCAAGGGTATTCTTGAATACAGTTTGGATAGACATGTTGTCAATGCTATCTGGCATATTTGGCAAGAAGAGAACAGAAGAATATTAAATATGGATTTTGTCAAGCCTCGAGGACTGTTTAACATGATAATTAGAGATGTTCAGATATTAATGCAGAAGTGCAAAAAGAAGAGTGGAAAACATATCTGAGGTTCTTTATACATTCTGGTGTATCCCAGAGTAGCTCTGGTTGTACAATATTGTAACATTATTCGTTGGTTATTCACTAAATACCAAGGTTCAAAAATTCGGTATCGATATCATTATCGGACAGTTTGTATGAGTATCCGTATCGGCAGTATCGGCGGTATCTGATCGGAATATCGGATTTTTTTGTATCGGCTGTATAGACAAAATTTAAATAATTATTAATAAATTAGTAAAAAAAATAGACAAAATAATTTTTGGTATCAGCTGTATCGGCTGTATCGGCAATATTTTTTGGTATCGGCTGTATCGGCAAACCTCTCTGTATCGGTCCGTATCGGCCGATACAGACCGATACCAAAAATTTTGGTCACGAATCGGCCGATACCGATTATTTTGGGTTGTATCGGATCCGCAGTGGCCAAACCCGATCCGATACGGCTAATATGTATCGGTATCGGCCGATACTTTAAACCTTGCTAAATACTTACCTTTTCACACACACACACACACACACACACACACACACATATATATATATATATATATATATTCACTCTCACCATTAAATGGAAGGAATAATATGGTTCCCTGTGGGATCGAACCCACCCCTTCCATGAAGCTTATGTCTCCACCTCCTTGTCACTTGAGCTATATATATATATATGAGAATTGTTGGCCCAATTGGTCATTGTCAACCTGATTTCGATAATTAACAAAACCTCGATTCGATATACTTGAAGCTCAAACAAGATGGAAATCACTGCTACTACAAAAAGATTGCTGCAAGTTGTGTCTGGTGTCTTTCTATTTCTTATGTATTTTTACATTTTATTTGAGTCTAGAATTGTTGTAAATCGAGTCGCACTTGGCAACTAGATAGCACTCGAGTCCACTCAAATAAGCCTCCAAACTCAACTCAAAATAGCCCAATGACATGATTCCAACATTCTGGAACATGGGACACAGAACTCGGTGAGAGTTCTGTCCTAGACAGAACTCGGACCGAACTCTGTCTCTCCATAACCAGAATCCCAAGTTCGACTCATTCTTCTTAAAGACTAGGCTCCAACGTTTGAATTTTTGAACGTTTGGGAACATAACTCTGTCCACAAAAAGCCTATAAATAGAGTTTAATTTCATACCATTGTAATCAACTCATTCTCACTTTCATCTATTCATTTGAGATATACTCTGAGCTTTCAATCTTCTCCATCTCCAAGAAACAACTTCCAAGTCTTCTAAGTGCCCGTGCGGATTCGGTTAGAAGCCGGTTCGTGTTGTAAGAAGTTTGAAAATTCAAGTTTTGTTTCAAGTCTGAAGTTGGTGTCTCTTCGGATCAAAGCACGTGGTTGTAAGAAGTCGACAAGCTTTTCGGATCAAAACTTGTGGTTATACTATATTTCACAAATAGTGGATTTAACTCCGAGCAATAGTTCTCGGGACTGGATTAGTCCTCTACGAGAAAAACCAGTATACATCGTGGTGCTTGAGTTTGTGATTTCTGACTTTTACTTATACTCTGATTATAAGGGCGGTTTTATAAGTTGGTAATTAGACTTAGTTTTATTTGATAATTGTGACACACTCTATTCAACCCCCCCCCCCCCTTTTCTAGAGTTGCCATATAGGCCTACAAGAATTACCAACAAGCATTTGCTTAAGTTATTAAGTCTTGGAGACATAAGAATAAAAAAAAAAGTTAGATGTTCGAATCCCCCTGGCGCGATATGCATTTAAATATTAAAGGGGGATGAACCGAGAAATTCAGGTAGTGGCTGATTGAGAGTCAGACTTGAAGGAGAGGTCTCTTCGGCTAGAGGATTGTGGTCCCGTGGTGAAACCCGAGGGCAATTGAGATCGATCTGAATGGTAGATAGAGGAAATATGCATCAGGCACAAAACATCGATAATCATCATGCATAGATTTATACCCGACTAGACTAAGAAGAGAGGATGATGTAATAAGCTTTGGGCTTAGCAAGGAGCATAGATCATAATACAATTATGTTGTTGCAAATATATATATATATATATATATATATATATATATATATATTATATATATATATATATATAATCTTCGGACCAACACAATGGATTGAATCCAGCAAAATGGACTATTTGGTGCCATAAACGAAGAAAAAGCAATGTAGCAATGTTATTTCATTTTTTATGTAATCCATGTATATTCTAGTGCTATCTTATAATAGAATACTCATTTCCCTGATGTACACAGGAAATAGCTTTGCCAAACAGAAAAAAGTCCCACAGAGTATCGGATTGTTGCAACTGATGTTCGATGTTGAAGAGAAGGAACAATCTTTGAGAAGTAGGTTTTTACAATACGAAACAAAATCAAACTTATTTAAATATCCCCACTATTCAATACTTCCTTGAAAAAGACACCTCATATATATATATATATATATATATATATATATATATATATATATATATATATATTTGTGTGTGTGTGTTGGTAGAAAAGATGTGGATCGGATGATCAAGATGGTTTGGGCTCCACATTGGCATCAAGAGTACTACCCTTTTCGAGGCGATGATGATTTTAATAAAAATATAATATATATATAAATATATAAATTAATATACACAGACACAAACACCTCCCCCCCCCCTCACCACCACCACAAGCCTTCTAGCTCAAGTGACTAGCATGTGGAGACAACGCATCATGTCGATCCCATGGGGAAGCGGATTATTCCTTTCAATTAATGGTGGGAGTTATATATATAAAGAGATGAGAGAGATGACAGACTCAAACATGGCCGAATACATATAGATGAGGACAGCTTCATTATATGCAACTGTGAGTTATGGGAACAGTAATGTATGATAGGAAGGGAACCAGCAAACCGTCATCACTAAAATGAGCAGGAACCAGCAAACTATCATCATGAAAATGATGTAATGACAATCAAATTAGCAGCAAGAAGACAATTGGGGAAAGCTAAATTAAGAGGATACAGTATGTCATATTAAATGTTAGAGATGTATCCACAAGACCAAAACTTGCAGATGTAAAATTTGAAAAACAGGGGAGGGGGTGAAGAAGACATCAATAAAGGTGATTATAAATGATTTACAAATAAAAGCTAAGATTAAGGTAATACTCACCCAGATACAAATTAATTCCAAAATAGCAAAATATAACCACCTTAATCTTTGAGTATGTCATTAAGATTTAATATTGATTAGCATTAACTAACATATGCAATCACACAAACTCAAAACATCCTCTTAGTAC